>ML681998.1:37480085-37549571 GCA_007922195.1 Podocnemis expansa | reverse complement strand
GAGGGGGCAGCCCTTCCTCCCAGGGTGCTAAGCACCCTGGGAGGAAGGTCATATGTTGTTTCAGAACACTTTGTTCCGAAACAACATGTCCGCACAGGGCTGTTTCGAAACCACTGGTTTTGAAACAACCCTGTTTCGAAACCAAACGAGGTTTTAGCCATTCCGAAACAATGGTGGCCATTTTGAAACAAGCGGTTTGCTTGTTTCGAAATGGCCATGCATCGTGTGGCCATGGCAGTTCTTATTTCAAAACAACCTCTGTTGTTTCGAAATAAGAAGTGTGTGTGAACATACCCAAAGAAGCCTGGAGTCAGAACTAGAGGGGCCTGCAACAGACAGATGTCTGGGATGCTGACCTCTGAAGTAATAGCAAGAACGAGTTTTGCAAGCATTAGACTCAGATTGAACAAGAAGCTCTGAAAGAGAAGAGCATGGGACCTGGAAAGAAAGGTTGTGAGGAAAGGCAGCTAGAGGCAGGGAAAAACCCTAGCTCTGGACTGTCAATAGACAAAGACTACAGAAGACAGTGATTCTCACAGCAGTAGGCCAGATAGAGGATTCAGTATGAAGCTGAGACCAAGACTGACATAGCCAGAACTCAATTTGACTGGGGAAACATCATTCCCACCTGCAGTCCTTGCCATCTTTTCTCCTCCTCCAGGTTTGGTGAAGCAAGTCAGGTGGATTTCTAAATCTAGAGTAAGAGAGAAGAATGGTGTTGTCTGTGCTTAGGACAAGGTATGAGATGGACAGAAGGAAAATCCTGTGCTGAAGGGGTTGAATTGGAGCTATGGGGAGTTCTCACTACTGGGGAGGAAGCAGTTGTGAGTATCAGTCAGTGGTAGCCTGCTCTGAAGGAAGAAACCCAGGCTCAGATAGGTTGCGAGTTGGCTGGATGTTGTGTTCTGTTGTTGGGTTAGGTGAAGTGGGTTGCCGTGGTGTGAGGTGGCGGGGAGGCGGGTGTTCAAAGGAGCTCTGGTTCTAGTTTCAGAGAGCAGCCGGCTTAATGGATGGACTGGAGTGGAGTGCATAGGTGGAAAGGGTAGACGGGGCATTCTTTTCTTGCTACATCTCTCTTACTTTCCTGAGCTCCTTGACTAAAAAATCTCATGCAGCAGACACACACACCCATGTCATCTTGAAATGAGGACGGTAGCCTATCACCATAAGCCCCCATTTAATTTGAGCATAAGCTTTGACTGGTTTCTAGTGATAACATGCTTCACCTGCCTGAATAAGGGCCCTTAGGTGATCCGATTTTTTTATGTAGAAAAAACTGCAGCCAGGTATATGGAGAATAGCAAAAATGTGTCACTTGAAACCTAAGATTTTGATTTATTCAATTGTACCAATGATAGCAAGCAAGCAAGCAAACAACAGACTAAGACACCTCGTTCTCCAGTTAAATCTACAGGGACCTAGCAGACTATTATCTGAGTGGTACTGTGCTCACATTTGTTTGGTGTAGACTGCACTGCCTGTATGCACAGATTCTCTGCATGTCTGCTGTTCACACTCTAGTCACATTCACGAGTGCCTACTTTTTTCAAATGCCGGAGGTTGCAGAATTTTGCCTCTAACTCAGGGGCATGAAGAAAACTGCTCCCCACTTCTGTCCAGCTGCATGATAGCTCCTAACTTACTGCCTCTATGATGCAGGCATTGAAGGGCATCTACGTAGACGTAAAAGACTTGTAACAGGGCTGCAGGTGGCCTTTGGTCAGCTGCCTAAGGCTTGAGGGCTCAGGCTCTGGGGCTAAAAATTGCTGTGTAGATGTTTGGACTCAGGCTGCAGCCCTAGTTCTAGGACCCTCCAACCTCACAGGGTCCAAGAGCTCAGGTTCTAGCCTCAGATCAAGCATCTGCACAGCAGTTTTTCCGCTTCAGATCCTGAGCCTTGCAAGCTGGTGTCAGCTAACTCTTGCCAGCCATGGGCTTTTATCCCCACATGGACGGACCTGTACAGCCTTTTCAGCAGCACTGAGGTCAGCTGTGTCGCAAAGTACATAGGAGCCCAAATGCAATATTTGTTGGGCAGGTGGAGAGATCCCTGGCTTGACCCAGCAAAGTAAATATTTTCCTTTAAACAAGCTCTGGATACTAAACAACTCTCTTGTCAGGAAACACCCATAACTTCTCTTGTGTTGTAAGAACATGGCCATTGTGTTGAGGAAAGAAGGATAATGTTTGGTTTAAACACAGCTGCAAAAATACCTGAACATAAAGCTTAGTCTTCAGGCTGATACCCTGCTATCAAAACAGGGAAATTACAAGAGAAGAAATATTACTTGTATTTTCATTTTTGTGTGTAACTACAGCATGCCAACCAGCCAGAGGCAGAAGTACGACATTTTCAGTTCTGCAGCACCAAACGTAAACCTCCAAAAAGGTAAAAAATACGCTGGCAGGATAAAAAGTTTGTAAAACTTCTAATCTAAGATTTCAGCACGACATTTTAGATCAACATAGAGTGGAATCACTCAGGAGCCTAACACAGGGTTTTGGACCATGTCTAGGCCAGTGGTTCCCAGTCTTTTCAGTAATATGGCACACTTCAATGAGACAAGGAGTCCCAAAGCACGCCCGCTTTTTTTCAGATGAATTGATTGCTCATAAACATTATATTTACTTACATTTACTATAGTTATGGTCTTATGAGTGGGGTTTGCAACATAGTGCATGCAACAAGCTATAGAAGGATCAAGTGCATTAATGTTTCAAATCCAGCAGAAAAAAAAGTACACTGCACCTCAGTTTCACCCTTTGGCCACCAGTGTTTAGAACGTTCACATTTTAGAATCAAAAGACTAATACCTCACTTTTAATTTGATGATTAATTTTCACAAGTTTTAATTGGTTGGAGAGAATATTGTTTAAGATGAAACTAAGTTTGTTTTACATGATTTTCATTACATTTGTACAAAATGTCATGGCACACTTGGACAGTTCTCATTGCACACTGGTTGAAAATCACTGATCCAGGGCTCCTAGCTGCTTCAGGCGTTCAAATAATATAGCAATGATATTGTCACTTAGGAGAAAGTCACCCATCAGCAAAAGATCCCTAGGACTTCAATTACCCTGATATCTGCTGGGAGGGCAATACAGCAGTGTACAGGCAATCCAGGAAGTTTTTGGAGAGTGTTGAGGACAACTTCCTGGTACAAATGCTGGAGGAACCAACTAGGGGCCTTGCACCTCTCAACCTGCTGCTTACAAACAGAGAAGAATTGATTGGGGAAATAGAAGTGAATGGCAACCTGGGCAGCAGTGACCATGAGATGATAGAGTTCAAGATGCTGATTAATGGAAAAAAGGAAAGAAGCAAAACAGACCCGGGATTCAAAAAAACAGATTTTGGCTCCCTCAGAGAACTGATGGGCAGGATCCCTTGGGAGGCTGATCTAAAGAGTAAAGACATCCAAGAGAGCTGACTGTATTTTAAAGAAACCCTGGTAAGGGCACAGGAAGATACCATTCCAACAAGCAGAAAGAACAGCAAATGTGGAAGGCACACTGTGTGGCTTAACAGAGAACTCTGCACTGAGCTAAAGCATAAAAAGGAAGCTTACAGGAAGTGGAAGCTTGGACAGATAACTAGGGAGGCATATAAAGATATTGTTCAGGACTGCAGGGATAAAATCAGAAAGGCCAAAGTACAATTGGACTTGCAACTAGCAAGGGATGTTAAGGATAACAGGAAGGGGCTTTATAAATATGTCAGTAATAAGAAGAGAATCAGGGATGGTGTAGGTTGCTTACTGAATGGGGCAGGTATCCTCGTGGTGGAGGATGAGGAAAAAGCTGAAGTGCTCAATGCTTTTTTACTTCAGTTTTCACAGGCAGGGCCAACTCCCAGCCCACTACACTGGGTATGGCAGATTGGAGAGAAGAAGAGAGGCCCTCGGTGCTGGAAGGTTAGATTAAGGACTACTTAAAGAAGCTGGATGTGCACAAGTCCATGGGGCTGGCCAAACTGCATCCAAGGGTGCTGAGGGGGTTGGCCAATGAGATAGCAGTACTGCTGGCCATTATCTCTGAAAACTTGTGCCAAACAGGGGAGGTGCCGAAGGACTGGAGAAAAGCAAATATAGTGCCTATCCTCAAGAAAAGGAAAAAGGAGGATCTGGGGAATTACAGACCTGTCAGCCTCACCTCAATCCCTGGAAAAATCATGGTGCTGGTTCTCAAAGAATCCATCCTGAAACACTTCAAGAAAAATCGAGTGATCAGGACCAGTCATCCTGGATTCACCAAGGGTAAATCATGCCTGACCAACCTCATCACCTTCTATGATGAGATGAGTAGATTTGTGGACGCAGGAAGAGCTGTTGACATGATACACCTTGACTTTAGCAAGGCTTTTGATACTGTTTCCCACAGCATTCTTGTCAGCAAGTTAAGGAAATATGGGTTGGATATGTGGACTGTAAGGTAGATAGTAAACTGGCTAGATAAATGCTTTTGGTGAGTAGGAATTAATGGCTCCATGTCTAGTTGGCAACCAGTAATGAGTGGTGTGCCTCAGTGGTCAGTCCTGGGGCCAGTTCTGTTAAACATTTTCATTAATGATCTGGATGATGGGACTGCACACTTGGTAAGTTTGTGGATGACACCAAGCTGGGGGGAATGGTAAACATACTGGAGGGCAGGGACAGGATTCAGGGACACCTTGACAGATTGGAGCAGTGGGCCAATAGAAATCTCATGAGGTTCAACAAGGACAAGTGCAAAGTCCTGCACTTGGGACGGAAAAACCCCATGCACTGCTACAGGCTAGGGAACGATCAGCTAAGTAGCAGGACTGTAGAAAAGGACCTGGGGTCATGGTGGATGGGAAGCTGGATATGAGTCAGCAGTGTGCTCTTGCTGCCAAAAAGGCCAATGGCACACTGGGCTGCATCAGTAGAAGTGTTGCCAGCAGAGGGATGTGATTGTTCCCCTCTGTTTGGCACTGGTGAGGCCACATCTGGAATACTGTGTCCAGTTGTGGGCTACCCACTACAAAAAGGATGCGGACAAAGTAGAAGGTGTCCAGTGGAGGTCAACAAAAATGACCAAGGGGCTGGAGCACAAGACCTATAAAGAGAGACTGAAGGAACTAGCCTGCAGAAGAGAAGATTGAGGGGGGACTTCATAGCAATCTTCAACTACTTGAAGGGATGCTCCAAGGAGGATGGAGCTCAGCTGTTCTCAGTAGTAACAGAGGACAGAACAAGGAGCAATGGTTTCAAGTTGCAGCTGCAGAGGTTGAGCTTGGATGTTAGGAAACCTTTCTTACTAGGAGGGTGGTGAAGCATTGGAATGGGCTACCTAGGGAAGTGGTGGAATCTCCATCTTTGGAGATATTTAAAGCTCAGTTAGACAAAATCCTGGCTGGGATAATTTAGTGAGAGTGGTCCTGCTTTTTTGGCAGGTAGTTGGACTAGATGACCTCATGAGGTCCCTTCTAACTCTCTGATGCTATGATTCTATGACCTGTGCATCAACAAAGTCTCACTTTGAAGGCTTAGGTGGGACTGTCACATTTTGAGTTCAGTCCAGACTAGTGCAGCATTTTGGCACCACTTGTCCAGCAAACATGAGTTCCTCACAATGCTTTGCTGTCATAGCTCCCTGCCTGGGATGCTCACAACCAACCTCCCAGCATGCAAGTCACAACCTGAAGTGTCTGTGTGCTGACAACCCTGGGTCATCAGCTCTGATCCTGGCAGCTTCTCTACAGCCCCCTCTGGCTTCTGCCGGCTTTGTTTTCAATCAACAAGGTGACTCCAACATTCTCTGAGTCCTGACTTTTCCCAAAACTGTGTACTCCATATTGCCCAGCCCTCTCCTGACCAGTTGATAGAAATAATACGGTCTGTTTATTCTTGTAAAGAGATAAAGCACATCACAGCATATTTATTCAAGTGTAAACATACCTTTCGCTCTAAATACTGCACTGATTTGGTTTGTAGTAAAAATAAAACAAATTTGTTAACAATAGAACCTAGGTTAAGTGATGCCCAGTAAGAGGAATAAAGTTTGTAAGGGTTACAAGCAAATAAAACTAAGCCACACCTTTAAAAGTTTCACACATACCTTGCCAGACTAAGTTTTTTTCAGGATGACTTTTCTCACCCACAGTCTACCAGCAAGATGGTGGCTGACTCCCCCTGCTCAATCAGGTTCTCATCCAAAGGCTCAGTGGTGCTGGTTGGTGTGTCTTCTTCAGTAAAAGAGAGAACTTGATGTTCTCTGCTCCCTTTTTTACAGTATGGTGAACCTTTGAAGTGGATTCTTCTGAAGGTTACCCCTCAAACTTCATGAAAGAGCTAAGGAAGATGAGATGGTGTCTGATGGGGAAGGAAGCTCCATCTTTCATCACTGCTTTTTGCTGAAATGCAAATTGTTCTACTTTTTGCTGTCTCTATCCCCAGCTTCCTTGATGGTGCTGTTGCCTACTTAAATTTAATTAAACACACATTCCTTTGTTTAGGGTAGACCTGTTTAGCAACTCCCTCTAATATGTCTGGTTTACATACATGGTAGTTATCAGTCCAGTATATACTCCTAACCCTTAATACCTATCATATACATCCTGAAAGAATATTAATTATCAGCGAGTTATTATTTTTCAAATGATACCTCACATTGCATATTTTGCATAGAGATTATTACCCTAGTGTGTAAGGTAGCACTATAGGGTGCTTAGGGACACAGACTTACTGATACAGGGACCCTGAGAACTGCTCTGCACTCTGGTGAACTTCAGCTACTGATTATCAAGAGGTCCATGTCAGACTGAGCTTTGTAAATTATGGGCTGATCTGTAGCTCAAGGAAATCAATGGAAAAACTTTCACTGACTGAAGCAGATGTTGGATCAGGTCCACAGGGTATGTCTACACTGGAGGCACTTAAAGTCAACCTTGTTAAATTAACTTAGAGAGTCCACATTCCAAACTCCTGTAGACTGCCCACATCCACACTGCAAGCTACCAGGTTGACTTAATGCTTAAGTCGACCTTATTAAGTCGACTTAAGCCAGTGTAGATGTGGCATAGCCCTTAAGTTGACTTAATAAGGTTGACTGAAGCATTAAGCAACCTTAAGAGGTGGTGTTATTAAATCAGCTTAAGGAATCACTTAAGTCAACTTAATGAATTCCCATTGTGGACAGAGCTTTCCTTACATTGACTTAAGTTGACCTAAGGCTCCAATGTAGACATACCCATAGGCAACGTCTACCCTGGAGGCTTATATTCACTTAAGGAGGCCACATCTGGAGTTCATTAAGTCAACTTAAGCACTTGCTTAAGTTGACTCAATAACTCTCACCCTGAAAGTCGACTTTAAGGGTTAAGTTGATTTTATTAAGTCAAATTAACAAAATGTAGCCATTAAAGTTGACTTTATAAGGTCAACTTAAGGCAGGAGAGACATTTAAGTCAACTTTATAAAGTCGAGTTAAGTTGATCTTATTAAGTCAGCTTAACTGACCCCTCCAGTGTAGACATAGCCATAGAGAGTAGGCAGACAACCCATTAAAAAAGGCCATAGGTGCTTGCTATTTCAGCCCCAGAGTGACATGGTCTATTGGTTTATTAGCCTCAGTACTATTTTTGTTCACTTTTTAAACTGAGGTAACCAACTTGGAACAGATCTGTGGATGAGGACATTATTGATCATAGTGAAACCTCTGTGCAAGTTGAAGCAGAGCCGTGTGGTAAAGCTTGAAAAATGCCTGTCTCAACTGTGTCCAAGTTAGCTCACTTCATTACTTTAGTCTCCCACTCCAGTGAACAAAAACATTCACCAGTCATGCCAAAGTTAAAGTTCATATGCAGTGACAAAGGGATTGTAGTGCTCTGCAAATGGGCAAATGAAAAGGTACCTTACACAGTGATGTGCAATAGTATCCTGTAACTTCTCTCTCAGTGAAAAGCCTATTGAATCGGAAAGGAAAAGAAGCTAGTAAGATTCAAAAGAAATTACTTTAAAGCCCAGACTCAGATTAGCCTGCCAGTTTACAGAGAAACTTAATGGAAGTCAGCTGTGCTTGGAGAGTATCCAAAGATGCTTTTGAAAAGTGGCAGGTTAAGTTCTGATACCATCAGTCTGTGGATTTGAGTCTTGATTTCACAGGCCCAGGGGAAGCCCCAACAAAACTCAGATGCATAGGACCATATCAGGGAGAGGGGCACTGCTGGACAAAGGTGGGCTACCCAGGACGGATTTAAATGGGGATGTTGACCTTGGCTCCCAGACATGTCAGCTCCTGTGAATTTATTGTGAGTGATGCGAGAAGAAAGTCTCACTCATGAGCTTGCAAGAGAGCTTTCGCATGTCAGGGTATGGTTTTTTTCCCTTTCCTTTCCCTTCCCCCCCGCCCCAGCTCTGCTTTGTCAGCCCTCAGTGATGGGGGTCTGTTTGTCAGCCCCAGGCTTCCAGGCTCTGGCCATCAGTCCCAGGTGGCCAAGCTACCGTCATCAGCTCCACAAGGTGAGGTTCTTGCCATCAGTCCGGTGTGGAGGGGCTCAGCCATATCCATGGGTAGCTGGACTGTTGCTGTCAGAGAGCAAAGTGGACAGTTCTGGGAGCGGGGCATGAAACAACTCAAGAACAGAGGTGAGGCTGGATGCAAGGTGTGGCTGAACTGATGAGGTGCAGGCAGCTGAGAGGGGCCAGAACTGATGGAGGCAGGAAACTAGGGGCTGTGCAGATGGAGGGGTGGGGATGGGCAGAACTGATACAGGGACTGGGGAGAGAGGACTGAATGGGAGGATGGAGCAGAATTAATTTCTGGGCAAGGGACATACAGATGTAGGAGTGAAATTTTCCGAGGGAGGGGCCGAACTTATCTTATCCAGTCAATTTGGGAAGAGAAGCAAACACTAATGGTTACTCACACACACTGTAGCTAAGCAAAGGAATTCAAAAATCAAGACAGACTGATACCTATATCTATATGTATATCTGTATAGATATAGGTATCTCCCCTCTTTCACCTCTTGTGTCTGAATTTAGAATGTCATAGTATTATTTGCTAACAGATACAAGCTGAGACATCCCATAAAGCATAGCATGTTCCCATGTTAACGTCCAGCATGGGAAGCAGCAAAGACCTCCACATGTGGTCGACCAAGCATGGAGGCTACCGGGCTCAATAGACAGGAAAAGCAGGAAGCGATGACAGCAGGGAAGAGTAACAGGAAGCAATGGCAATAGCACTTCCAGCTCCACTTGATTAAAGGAAGAAAAGGCCACCCTATCCCCCTGGATGCTAGATGTAATCTTGCTAATGGGACACATGACAGAGCATAAAAGACTCAAGGAAGAAGAATAGTCCAGTGATTAGGGCACCAATCAGTAGGAGACCTGATTTTGAGTTCTGTTCCACGACAAAATTTCCTGTGTTACTCTGGCTAGTCTCCGTGCCTCAGTTTCCCCTTTGGAAAAGAATAGGAATAATAATGCTGACCTGCCTTTCAGCCTTCTGTGATGATGAACAAATTCAAGATTGTGAGATGCTCAAACCCTGCTTCTGGGGGCCATGGAAGTAACACAGATAGATAAATTCCTCTGGATCTCCTAGTCTGAGCACTCAAATGAGAGACAAGTTGTGAGACGTATCCAGCATAAATAGCAAATGTGCAAACACAATTATCTTGTTTGACTGTGACAAGACAAACCTGAATGTAAAAATCTGATAATCAACTGATAATATTGCTTTCACTGCTTTGTCTTTCCTTTCTTCCTCTCTGTCAAGAAGGAATCCAGGTTTTTAAGTTCTGGGATCAGTACAATCTCACCAAGTGGTGGTTTGTGTTTTGGGTTTTGCTGTGTGTGTGTGTAAAAGAGGACAGAACTAGGTTTAATACATCCAGAAATTCCTTAGGCCTACATATGCCCTGCATGCTCATACCATCTAAGCCTTCCTCCAGTGAGAATCAAAGTCTTAAGCCCCTTGCCTATTTATAAAGGTTAATTCAGCCACTCAGGGAGAAGGAACAATACGATGTGATTCAGGTGACTAACTCCAAAGTCAAATTGTGACTCATGGATATCAAATACTTACATCATAGAATCATAGAAGATTAGAATTGGAAGAAAGGACTGCAGAAAGTCACTTAGTCCAATCTCCTGCTCAAAGCTGGACCAGCTCCAACTAAATCATCTTAGCCAGGATTTCATTAAGCCAGATCTTAAAAACCTCTAAGGATGTTGTAGCAAGGTGATTCCCCCACTCTGGCAAGAAAGGGGTTAAAAGCCCTGCAGAAGGGTGTAGCCAATGAGAGCAGGCAGCTGCAGGGCCAGTCAGGGGCTAGGAGCCTATATAAAGGTGAGGCTGCAGTACCCACTCTGGGCAGTCTGCTTCTAGCCTTTTATGGAGGAAATTTTGTTCACTGGAGGTCTGGGTGTGGTAGGTGGGACCAGCCAGGGAATGCACATTGCAGGCTTGCAAGGTTTGATAGGAAAGCAGTCCTACTACAAGGGTAACAGGTACCTGGGGAGGTGAAGATAAAGCTCAGGGGACCTGAACTGGAGTGGGATGTTGAGTTGGGGCTCAGGCCAAGTGATTAGGGTTCCTGGGCTGAAGAAGTGGGTCACTTCTGCCTCTCCTGGACTGCCAGTGAGTCATGAATGGACTGACAGTGGCTGCTGAAGCAAAGTGAGCCTGGACAGTGCCTTGCCCTAGAAGGGATGGAAATGAGAAGAGCTCAAACAGTGGGCTGAGGTCCTTACTGTGAACAGATAGAGCACAGACCACCAGATGGAGTGGCCACTTGTCAATGGGGAATAGCTCATCCCCAGGGGAGAAGTCTGGCGGGTCACGTACTGCTACCTGTCTGCAGTGCAGATTCTACCACTTCCCTAGGTAACTCATTCCAGTGTCTTACCCTTTTTCCTAATATCTAGCCTTGACCTCCCCACTGCAACTTGAGACAATTGCTCCAAGTTCCATCTTCTGCTGTACTGAAAACAAGTAAGCTCCATCGCCCTGGAGCAATCCTTCAGGTATATGAATGCTACTATCAAATCCCCTTTCACTGTTGTCTTTGGCAGCCTAAAATAAGCCCAGTTTCCTCAATCTTTCCATACAAGTCATGTGTTCCAATCCCCTCGTAATTTAAACTGCGCTCTACTGGATGCTGTCCACTTTGTCTGTGTCCTTCCTGTAGTGGGAGGGCCAAAATGGGACACACTACTCCAAATGTGGCCTCACCAGTGCCAAATAGAGGGGAGTAATCATGTCCCTCTTCAGCTATTTATAGCCCAAATGGATACATGCAACACACAGCTGGTGAAAAATTTGTGAGCTGGAATTTGTTTGTACAAAGAATTATTCTTCCTAGCAAACAGAAAACAAATATGTAAAAATCAACCCACTCACAAACACAGACAAGTCACAAACAGGAAAAGGGCTGGGTTTTTAAAGGAGTTTAGGTACCTAACTCTCTTTGATTTCAGTAGGAGTTAGGTTCCTAAATGTCTTTAAGAATTTGGCCCTAAATTCTCTGCATAATGTATTTTGCTGATGTTCTGTAAAGCAAAGACTTTTTTTTTTGACTTGCATTTGCAAGTCCAGGAGAATCCCAGGAATTTGACACTGATTGCTAATGGCCATTGCTTATCTTATATATATTTATGATGGGAGCTGCAAAAGCACTCAGCATTGGCCTAACTTTGCTTCCTTTCGAATTGATGGGAGTGTTTTTGAAAAATGGTCCTTCAGAATCTCTCTCGCCTGACAGTTTCATGAGGCTAACAAGGCTGTGTGAAGTGGCAGTTCTGATAAATTCCTACAGGAAAGGGTCATTTCCCTATATGTTTCCTAAATCCTAGATGGCATCACAGTAATGCTAGCCAGTAAGAGTAGATGAGGAAAGTGGAACAATAGAATGTGAAACTTTCCAGTGTAAATACAATGTTCTGGTTATGAATAGGAAGCCCTCTTCTAAACAGATGCTGATGAACAGCTTTTCACTAAAGGTTAGTCCCAAGGTGAACTGAGTTAGATATGTGTGGGATCCATCTGCAAAGCAGCACGCAGGAGTTATGTCTATACTGTAAATTGAGTTACTTGTGAATAGCATTGATGCTCACGTGCCTTAGCGTATCACCTTGTAAGTGTGCACTGTTGATATTCCTATGGCCATAAAGAACCATGTTCTCCTATAAGTGTGCACATGGGTAGCCTCTATTAATGTTAATAAATATTGCATGGAGAAGAGCCTGTCCTGAAAATGTTAACAGCAAATTGCTGGTAGATAAAATTGTTTTGTTGTGACTACTTAGTCACTTACTGTACTGCCTGATCATTATTTCTAGGCTGTTTATTTCATTAAGAGAACATCCAGGCTAAGCCATATTCATATTGCATTTTGGAATAGAAAACTATCTAATTAAGGATCTTATTTCTTCTGGGCAGTCAGCTATGGAGGCTTAACATGAACTACTGATGATGACTAAATCTTTTTAGCCACTGCAATGTATTTTCAGTGTGCCACTGTGTGAGATGGAAATACACAGATAATGGTAATAGGGGGAGCAGGTGTGTGTCAAGTAAATGCTGTAACTAAACCCCTGTATATGTCAACATAGCAGGCTGAAACATTTTCAATAAGAAAATATGGTCATTGAATCACAGCTTTCTAAGTCAGTACAAGAAATTTAAATATGTGGAAGCTTTGCCAAACACGATAGCAGAGGAAAAAGGATGACTGGTAGCTTGAACTGAATCCAGGAGGAGTGTAAAATCTCAGTCCATGTGAGGCGTGTGAATTCTAATCTTGCACCTTTTTAGTAACTTGGAAAATAAAGGGAATCAGATGTCACCCAGAAGCAAAGAGTGAGCAGATGAAAGTACACTGGTCGCCAGGAGTAAAATGTTAACGATCACTGTATGCAGGGGAGGATTATTGCAAGGGCTATAGGGGCTGAAGTACCAGGCCCCAGCCTAAAGGGGGGGCCTGACGCTTCAGCCCCTAAACCTCTACCTGATCTAGCCCATTTCCACCTCACTCACTGCCAGTGGGGCTTGAGGGAGTGCTGAGAGCACTCCTGTCTTACCAGTGCTGGGTGGGGTGGGGTGGGGTGGGGTTGGGCTTTGGGGACAGCAGCTAGGAGTGCTCCATCTCAAAATAAGGCAGTGATTTTCATTTTTCAAAAAAGGGAGTCCACACTGGACTCTCTTTTTCGAAAAAAAACAGACCCAATAGAAAAGATGGGCTGGCTTCTTCGAAAAAAACGTTTGCCACATCCAGCAATGGCTTTCTTTGAAAAGCTTTTTCAAAAAAGCCCCTTTTTTGGCAGGGGACTAGATTTAACCTAGCCAAAAAAAAGTGTTCTGGTATTTTGAAATATTGGGACGCTTTTTTTTTCAAAAGGCTTTTTTGAAAAAAAATGCTTTTTCAAAATGTCGCACTTTGCTTTTTCAAAAAAGCGCTCTGATATTTTAATACACTGGAGCGCCTTTTTTTTTCGAAATAGCAAATCAGCTCCCTGGATACAGGAAAGCTTTCTCGGGATAAGCATCCTTACCCCGAGAAAGGTTTCCAGTGTAGACATGCCTGAAGTGGCCACCACTCCAATGCAGCCTCCTAGGGCCTGTGGCCCTCAGCAGCTGCACCAGAGGCTGTGCTGTGTGCTTCTCAGCACCACTCCCTGGAAGAGCAAACAGGTGCTGAACCCCCTACCCTGCCCTTGTGAGCAGAGCAGCCAGAGTGGGGCCAGGGCAGGAGTGCCCTCTGGCTCTTTCACCCCCCAACCCCGTGACTGCCTGCCCACAGACCACCATGCCGGCAGACAAAGACCCTGTGTTGGGGGTGGGCAGACAGTGCGGGATGCATGGTGGAAGGGATCCCAGGGCCCCCAGGCCAGTCAATCCAGCCCTGACCATATGATTACCTTGTTATCATACAGGATGGTCCATTGAACAATGCAGCCAGAGGTACAAGTTGGAGATGTAAGAAACAGCGGAGAGGGCAGTGTTATATACTAAAGCTCAGCATCCAGTCCAAAGCTTGCATTGCAGAAATATTCAAATCAGCCAAATTCTGGGATCTTCATTCTGGCAAACTCAGTAAAAATGAATAAGGATTTTAGGATGTGCCCAATGGGAGCTGCAGGTACTCAGCACTAGAGCTGGCTGGAAAAAATCACTTCTGTTTTGTGACCATTTCTGACCTTTCACATGTCGTCGTCTTCCTCACTGGAAGGAAAACAAAAGCTTTCCAAAGTTTTCACAAAATGGAATTGTGTCAAAACGTCTGGTTTTATGGATCCAAAAAGATCAGCTGTTCAGCATCTCTCCATCTCATTAGTCTACCATGGATTTGAGAAACTGTCCCATCAAAACCTCAGGCAAAAGCTGTACATTTCCTTTTTGTTAAAATTGCATTTTTTTACTGGAAATATGTTGACAAATAGTCTTTGACCAGCTTTATTCAGCACCTTCCAAAATGCCAGATCCTGAAGACTTTATTTGGTTTTTACTCAGGCCAAACTTCCAGTGAAGCTAGTGGGACAGACTGAGAAATAGCATGAAAGGTGGTATATGAGAGAGATTCTTTATGTTCAGTCTAAGCTCTCACATTCTTATCTATGTTCAGTGCGTATAAATAAGCATGGGCTAGCTCTTAGGTGAGTCGCAGTCATGTACAAGTCATGCGAATCTGAATAATGTTCCCATTATCCATGTGCAAGGCATGTTACTAGCCGGGAAGAATCCAGACTGAATTCCATCACCTTGGCTTTACAGGCAGACTTCCATATTCACTGCCTCCCCCATTGTAGAGTTCAACTCAACAGCTGTTGGCACGGTCCTAGACGTGTGCCTTCTTCAAATGGCAGCCATTTTGAAAGCATTTCAGGAGAGACCCCCTCCCTCAGCTCTTTAGATGAACACTGCACGTCCAGACTCGTAAAGTAATGCAGGTTTTACAGTGGACCAAGCCTTAACCTTTGATCCTTGAAATAGTCTCCTAAGCCATTTTGTCATTTCTTCCTCATTACTGGACTGAATCTCCTCTGACACGATCTGACTTACGAAGGACCAGATTCTTGTCATGCTTCTGTGTAAAGAGGGAAGTGGTGTTGAGCCTGCATCCTGCTAACGATGCTACTGTTTATTTGCTAGAGGGCAGGGAACGGTGGGTAAAAGCAGGGTTGCACTTCTTTCTCTGTACTGCCCGGGGGACTGGGAAGCACAAATGCACTCTCTATAAAGATTACTTAGCTTGTAAACCCGTGGGATGGGGTTATCTTTTAGTTTTGTTTGTACAGCGCGTAGCACAATGGGGTCCTGCTCTGGCACTGGGGTGCCAATAACGATAAGGATGGCAGAACTATCCCTCTGGTATGTGTAGAAAGAATTGTTTGACTTTGATATCTGTACATCATTCATTACATACTCTGAATCCAGTGCTTGTGCTGTAGGTTTCAAATGATGTGCTACACTTACTGATGATACTAGAACATCTTGCTTCTTTCCATGTAAGCGTTCCCCTGAATAGTATAATGTCTTGTATTGCCACTAATCTGTTGTCTACAATAAATGTCCCAGTTAAGCTTATTGTTTATTAACTTTAAAGGCTAAAATTCAGAAATAATCACCTTGCCCTAGCATGTTATATACATCAACAGGTATATTGGTTTATATATTCTTTCCTGATCCTTAAAATCTCCCAGAGTTGGTTTCTTTTATTGACTTCACAGCAAGCACGGTCATCAGCTGCCATCTTTCCTGCCCTTGGAATGTCCTTTTGGGCAAGATTAGAAACATTAGATTGACTGGAATTTTCATGTAAGAAACCAAAACCACTCTTTGTTTGGTGTGATGATAGCTTAGTGCATTTCCCAGGATTTAGTGGTCCCTGGATGGTACTTCCACAACAGGCTGTAAATGCAGGATTATCCTAAATACCGCAGCACATGATGAGCAAAGAGGAATGCAAAGCATGTCAAACTGGTCATGTTCATGACTGCCAAAATTAATAGCAGTGTTCATGGTGATAAACCACTGCAAACTGCTCTAGGAATTGGGGGAGTTCCTGTGTGATACAGGATGTCAGACTAGGTGATTGCAATAGTCCCTGGCATCTGTGAAAACTAATTAATAAAAGCACACAGAATTAAGATGTAGGGAGCCTAGATCATACTGTCAATGGTCATAGACTTTATTCACTCCCTGCATGGTTTGTTGGTTCATAAACAAAGAAATAGTTACACACATGAGCACCCTCTCTCTTTTTATTTATTTTACTAGAAGCAACATGGAAGAAAGGGCTGGCTTATTTTAATTTGCTGAGTCATTAGCACAGGAATCAACTAATATTTTTATCTGAAGGCAAGTATTTACCCTGTGTACCAGCTATCTGTTTCATCTGACGGGTTAATCCACTAACCTAACTTTCATACAATAAAAATGAAAGAGAACAGGTTCTCATTGATCTCATCTGTCGCAGGGCTTTTTGACCTTTTAAACTCATTATTGCCTCTAACTAATGGCGTCAGAGTTAAGCACATACACTATCTGCTTTCTAAAACCTTATAGTTACTTGATTTGCTCTCCTTATCAAGTCTGGCCATTCTCCATTTACTTTTTAGTTTACATTTATCCTTTGCTCTCCTACAGAGTTCTTCCCTGATTAACTTTAGACAGTTATTTTCTGCTTCCTAACAGCCTAGCACCTATATAATCCCCACCACACCTTCAAGGAGCCATGTTTACATTTCTTCTATTATTTTTCTTTCTGTGCTTTGGACTCAGCATCTGAGCCAGAACCAACTTCTTTTACAGTCAATGGAAACACACCTACTGACTTCAGTGGGAGATAGAGGTTAATTCTCTGACTCATCTGATCTGTACACAAAGGATTTGTCTACACTACAAAGTGAAGCCAAATTAATTTTAATTGACATCCACACACTACAATAATTAAGTCAGTTGGGCATGTACACACCATTTCCATTGTGTCAGTGGAGTGTGTCCTCACTAGCAATGCTTGCATCAGTGCACAAGAGCAGTGCCCCATAGGTGGCTATCCTACAGTGCAACTAGCCTCAGTGGGTTTTGGGAAGGGTTTGCAATGCTTCAAGGGACAAAACATTGTTCCAGGGAGGCATAGGACATCCTGTGATGAAGTTTCTTTCCTTCCCTCCTCTAATATCAACGGCAAACAATAAATGCTTTTTTGCACCCTTTTCTGGAAGCCTGGCTTAGCTGGGCATACACCATAGCCCAAGACATTGACTCCAGTCAATTGTGCACTCTTGTGAGCAGGGCCATAACTATGGCCGGGCCAATGGAGATTTGCCTCAGGCACACTGGAGCAGCTCAGTAGAGCCGCTCCATTAAACGGTGTGTTTTGTGGCACCAGTCCCAAGCGCCGCTAATGGCAAGGGGAGCGTTCTGATCGGAAAGCACCCCGGGCACCGGATCACCAAGTTACAGCTGTGCTTGTGAGCATTACAAACACCTCATGCCTTATTCTGCAGTATTTCCAAAACACGGACAGGAACTGCAACATACAACATTGGGATATTCAAGCATTCCTGTTGCAAACCATATAACAAAGCAATACCTGGTTTGTGATGAATGTTGCACAGCAACTGAACGTGGTGAGTGCTGTTTCTGGTCCCAGGAAACAAGCACTGACTGCTGGGATTGCATGGTTATACAGCTATGGATGACAAAAGTGGCTGCAGAACTCTGAATGAAGAAAGCCACTTCCTAGGAACTTGATGCAGAGCTTTCCCCAGATCTGAAGTCTAGCAACTCTAACATGAGAACTGCTCTGACAGTGGAGAAGCAAGTTGCAGTTCATCTGTGGCAGCTTTCAGTGCCAGATTGCTACCTGTCAATAAGGGCTAAATTTGGAGATGGTAAATCCACGATGGGAGCTGTCATCATCCAAGTGTGTGGTGCCATTAATTGACTTTGGCTTAGAAAAGTTGTGGCCCTGGGAAACGTGCAGAGTGTAATGGATGGTTTTGTCATGATGGGGTTCTCTAACTGAGGTGGGACAATAGATGGCATGCGTATCCCTATCTTGGCACCAGACCACTTTGGCAAAGAGTGCATAAACTGAAAGGGATACTTTTCAATGGTGTGAAAGCACTGGTGGATCATACTGTTTATTGTGGCTGCGTAGGGATCAATGTGACTATGAGTGAGACACAGTATGCTTAATTTGCAGATTAATAAGGTTTAACGTGCAAGGCTTTTTATTGATATTAGTTACTTACAAAGCTTAAAATTAACTGTGATATATTATACTAACTAAGCCTCCAGAGTTAAGCGGTCACTTGGAAGGCTATATGCATGAATGGTTTTTTTAGGGGCTCCACCAGGGAGTTAGTAGCCTTTGGTCTCACTGGAAGCACTTCCTGAGGGACAGGTATTGATGGAGCATGCTTTTTTTGTTTAAATAGTGATATTTTAAAATATTTTTAATAAATAGATTGCACTTAATTATTTTAATTTATTATTGTATATGCTAATTATTTATATTGGATTTTTTATTTTATTTTATTATCATAATTTGGGCAGCTAAAACAACATCTGGTGATAGCAGGGGAGGTGTAAAAATGTGCCCACTGGCAATGGAAAAGTGTAACCCCAGACATTCACGGATATCTTCTTGTTCGCATTACCATTATCTATGCACTGCTGTATACTTTTTTCTTTTGTTTTGTTACCTGCTAAGGTATGCAGAAACAGCCATCTGCTAAGTTACTTATTAGTCCTATTCATCTCTCCCAGTTGGAAGGTGTCATGTTACTGGGGCACAAATAGCCAAGGAAGCAACTGAAGCTATTCTAGGCCCATAGGACAGTGGTCAGGCAACTCAGATTGCACTGGGCATCAAACAATAGGAGGCATTTCACCAACATCAGCATAGGATGGTCAAGGAAGGTTCACAATGCCTGCATCCTTAGGAGCACAGGTCTGTTCAGAAAGCTGCAATCAAGGACTTTCTTTTTAGATCACAAAATAACCACTGATGATGCTGAAATGGCAGTTGTGATTCTGGGAGACCCTAGTCTACCCCTGGCTCATAAATCTGAGTACCAGGCAGCTGAACAGCAATAAGGAGCAGTTCAACAGTAGGCTGAGCTAGTGCTGAATGGTAGTGGAATGTGCCTTTGGACATTTAAAGGGCTGCTGGTGCAGTTTGCATACTAGATTAGGCCTCAGTGAAAGCAATGTCCCCATTGTTATTACTGTCTGCTGTGCACTCCATAACATCCATGAGGGAAGGGAGAGAAGTTCCCATGGGGATGCGATGAGGAGGAAGGTAGGCTCACAGCTAATTTTGAGCAGGGCTATAAGAGGAGCCCAGCAAGGACAAATGTGTCTGTGGGAGGCTTTAAAAATCCATTTTAGTAAAGAGGTACAATAATGTGTACAAGTTATCTCATTGTGCCTTCACATCACTTCCCCTCCATTGCTTCAGTTGCCCTGTATCTCCCTTTATTCTCCACCTCCAGCCCTCCTGGCCTGGAATAAACAAAGGGAATTTCATTCTCAAAACACTGACTTGTATGGCACAAATATAAAGAAACTGAAAGAACAGGAAAATAATTTAACCTTGGGTAGACATGTTATAAAAGTGGGAGAGAAAACAAGTCAGGTTATCTGTGGAAGCTCTGGAGGATTTTTGCCTTCTCTAACACTTGCTTGTGAATTCACTGTACCTTGAAGTCTTTAAACCAGGGGTCTCAAACTCAAATCACCACAAGGGCCGCATGAGGACTAGTACATTAGCCCAAGGGTCATGCTACTAAAGCCTTTTCATACAACAATATTGCAAATATCAGTAAAAACAGTGTCATTGTGGGCTGCAGGAAATAGCTTTGGGGGCCGTGTATTTGAGACTCCTGCTCTAAACCATGACTTGAAGACTATAATAACCCAGTCATAGGTCTATTACAGGAGTGAGCTGGAGGCTCTGTGGCCTGCAGGGCCATAATTAGGGCAGGGAGACTGGGGCTTTGCCCCAGTCACCATATTTTAGAGGGTGATTTCAGTCAAGTGGCTCCATTTCACCTCTCAATTTGAGGGCACGTTTTGTGCTGCTTGCCCCATGCACCGAAATATCTAGTTCCAGCAATGGTGGCCTGCATTGTGAAGGAGGCCAGAATAGATGATCATATTGGTCCATTCTGATGTTAGAGTCTATGAGTAAACCAAAGAAGTTTTGTCCATCAAAGGACTTTAAATAGCCACCTTTGGTTGTTAGTTCCTTCCAGTGATGTTGAATGAAAGGTCTATTTCACCTTCCCCTTTTGTTCCATTCCCCTCCTGAATGTTTCAGGGAGGGGGACTGGAAACAGGACAATGTTTCCATGCTGTTCTGCCTGAGCTGCAAAGGAAGTCTAGCTTCAAGTTGTTTTTCTTGAAGTTCAACTAGATGTCTCAAAATGTCCTTCATACTGTGGAGCATCTTATCATGGTGCTGTCATGCTCCTGGGATGCTATAGTGCAGTGGTTGGCAATCCCGGGCACGCATACCAAAGATGGCATGCGTGCCCTTTCTGAGTAACCTGCAGGGCTCCTAGCTCTGTGGCACCACTCAGCCTGGCTGCAAGCACATGGTGGCTGCTCCCCCTTCCTGCCACACTCCCTACAGCGGGACCTGTGTCCGCAAATCTGTGCATGCACAGCAGCTCCTTTCTCTTGCTGGTTCTGGTCCCCAGTGAAGTCTGAGGCCACAAGAATCATCCTCATGTGGCAGCTCTTTCCCTGGCTGACCTGGCTCCCGGCCCCTGCTGGTCCAGCTCCCAGCACTGCCGAAGGTTTGGAGGAGGGGCTGGTACGAGGCCTGGCAAAGGTTGTTGACCCCTGCTCTAGTGCCTACCAGGTTCTAGTACAAGGTAGTTTTTTAAAAAATCATTTCCCTTCTTACATGGAAGAGTAAACCAGAACATAATCTGAAACCCTAGCTATTCAGTGAACTGGTTTGCTGTTCCAGCCATGGTGAGCATGGCCCAGTGGCATGGCTAATAGGCCTTGGATCAACTTGTGGAGCATCAGTGGGCAGGTGGAGAATGCTCCCTCCCCTTAGCAGCATGGATGGTGCTTGGATACTGGGGACCAGCATTAAGCCTCCTAAAATGTGGCCTTTGCCCAAGATGGACCTGGTGGTAGTGATGGAGTCACTGGAAATAATCACGTGCAGCTCATTGTTGAAGTGACATGTCCGTGATGCAGAACGAAAATGGCTATTCACTTCCTTTCGCTTCTGGTACACTTGCCTAAGTTCTTTGATTTTCACTTGGCAAATCCTGCATGTCTCTGATGTAGTCCTTCTCCCACATGTCCTATGTAACCTTTTTGTAGATGTCTATGTTTCTTTGGCTGGATCAGAGATGTTCCTGCACAGACTCTTCTCCTTGCAGACCAGTGAGATTCTCCACCTTCTGCGTACTCCAGGCTGGAGCACATTTGGAGCACTTGAGTCATCGTGATCAGCTGAGCTGGCAAACTCTCTATGCTGATGAAAGTAATGGGAATTCAAATGTTCCTGGGGCTCTAATGGGAGAGATACTGTTTCCTGTGTTCTTCGTTGCTGTACAGCAGAGTTGAAAATGATCTTCAAAGCTGTCACAGCTGACCATTGTGAGAGTCCACCTCCTGGATGCCAGTTCAGTTGACGCAGGCAATGCCGTATCTGCATTGCCTCTCTGTCGACACATCACCACTGATGTAAGCACTGTGCCTTTCACAGAGGTGGAGTAATTAAGTCGATGTTACAGGCAAGTTAGGTCAGCAGAAGGGATTTGGTAGTGTAGGTGCATTATTAGGTTAGTATAAGGTAGCTTCCATCGACCAAAGTTTGTTGTGACCAGATCATATTAAATGCTGCATAATAAATAATAACAGAGAAGTGAGACTAGCAGAGTTTTATGTGAAACCTTTGCGGGACCAAGAGACTTTTGCTCTTTCTGGACGAGGACATGATTCAAGGCCCTGTGTTTGTTTTAGTTTCAGAATGAAACTTTGGGCTCCCCCCACCATGAGTACTGTAAGCCCTTGCATGGAACAATACCTCACAAACTTATACACTATGCTGCACTTAACTACACTTGCCTTTCTGACTTGGACTTTGACCTCTGTCCTACTGGCCTGGAATAAAACCAGACTCTCATAATGCAGATCTGTAAGATCTGCTACAGTATGTGAATCAAAACTGACTGAAAGGCCTGTGAACCAACCCACTACTTCTTCCTTTGAGTTTATCAGTTTCCCCTCCATAAGTCCCTCATCCCCCATTTTAATCATGGTCACCACCCTCTGCTGATTTTCATTTGACTAGTGGTGTTTGTCACAAAAAAATTATCTCCCTGCAAACAATATGAACATCTGGAAATGCAAAAATGCATCTTTCATCTCCACTCATCCCTGTTATTATAAATGAAGCCTATGGTTACAGTGGCGGACACTCATCAATATGGATTGCAACAGCTGTCCATTCCTTTTCAGTGAGGGCTGGAAAGCTAAAATAAATGTAACTGTTTCACAGTCTCTTCGAAACCTTAAACAGAACTCTGGACGAACATTTGTGTGTGGGTGTATGTGGTGGGGGGGTTAACTGATTATTTTTATGGACCTCTTGTCAATTAACCACAATAGTTAGATTGTAATGTGGATACTTACTGGGTCCCCCATCCCATTCTATGTCATTTTATGATAAATCATAGAGTTGAGATCCTGAGTGAGGCTGGATGAATATTTATGGAGATGCATCTAACTTGATTTCATGGCATTCAGTAGATGTGCAAACTGAGTGTAAGATACATGCTGAGGGGGATGGAGAGAGCTGCAGCAGGAAAAAGCAACTAGTTAAAGGATAAAACAGCAAGAGATTTGTGGCACCTTATAGACTAATAGATTTCTTCAGGAATAAGCTTTTGCGGGCTCCAACACACTCTGTCAGGTGCAGTTGAAGGATACAATGTAAACCAGGACTCCCATATCTTTTTTAGCTTATACCCCACCGGAATAGTGTCACAATTACAGACATTCAGCCCCTTATTTTGGGAACTGGAGAAACCTTCTGTAACTAAATATAATGTCTGGAGTAAAAAGTGAACCCGGGGCACATTCTTGTGAGAAATGATACAAAATGTAATTTGAACTTTGTTTTGGTTCTGTTGCAGGGTATGTATATCCTGTCTCCAGGGGGTGGGGAGTGAGTGAGTGGGGTATCCCCACAGGCACAGACTGTGGACTGTTTCTGACCTGCCGGCCATATGGTTCAAGGGTCTGTGTTGGGATGGATGCCCCTGGGGTCAGGCGGCACAGCCTGAAGATCAGACTTGGTAGTTTTCCTTGAATCAGGACTGTGAGTTATAGTGGCCAGAGTCAGGAGGCATCTTCCTCTCAACCCAGAGTTTTATTCATGGCAGGGTCTCACTGCAACATGCTGGCCTGTCTCAGTTAGGAGAGATCACCCACTCCATCCCTCTGGACCACTTCCTACTGTGCCTCCTGATGCTGCCATCTGTATTTTGCTGGGGCCTTTGGCTTCCCTGGTGCCAATGGTTCCCTGGGTGCCTGACTCCAGGCAGTCAACTGGGGGCAGTGGGTCTCCACTGTGGTCTTCAGGGCCTCTGGTTCCCTACACTGGAGCTTTACCAGCTCCCTAGTTGGAGCCTCCACCAAACATCCATCCTCCTCAATGGTCAGCCTAGAATAAGCTAGGTTGCTCCCTTTTGTACTGGGGTAGCAGTGGGAGCATGCCCAGTGCAGTCTGTGGGAGGGCTCTGCTGCTCATAGTGTCTGCTTAACCCTTCATTGCTTTGTGCAGAATATGCACAGACCACTGCAGGTTCCAAGTTAGGAACTCAAAACTAATCTCAGCAGATGTGAACTGGAACCAAAATGATTTTGTTGTTATCTGTGTTACGGTAACTCTTTGGGGATCCTTAGGTCATAACACACAAAATATGAGCTGGAGGTATGATTTCCAGCTTGAGAAGACATAACTGCACTAGTTCTGAGCAAGCTAGCCATCTAAAAGTGAAGAATAGCTGCAGTGGCATGAGCATGAAGAAGGACTCGCCAGTGTAAGTATGCGCCTCGTGTCTGGGATGGGTATACACCTGAAGCATCCACCTTTTTCTGCTGGATGCACTGTTCTGTCCATGCTGGGGTCTCAAACACGCAGGCCGTGGGTCGCATGCGGCCCACAGAGCTGCCTCCTGCAGCCCCGATAACCCCCAGAATCCTGGGGCTCCCACCCTTTCAACTCTTGGGGTTTTCAAATGCCGAGCCTCCCTGTTGATGGGGGGCTCGGCACTGGCAGTGCTCCCAGGGCAGGGCAGGCCAAGCAGCCTCACCTCCCCCCTGCATCATTAGCCACTGATGGGGAGGAGCTGAACTGCTGTCTGGGAGCTGCACCACTCACATGCAGCATCTGATTGAGCAGCTAAAGCAGGCTGAGCCATCCCGAGAGGCTCAGGTTGGGGCGAGCTTAAAGGAGGGCAGCCTAAGCGTGTAGGGAGGGTTCACAGGGGGCTCCATTCTGGGGGAGCACCAGAAAGCTCCACCACTAGCCACAGCACAGCCCCCAGGGCTTTCCCCACTGCCAGTCCCAGCACAGACGGGGGGTGTTTTCCCCCAGGAGGCTGGGGTAGTGTTTTTAATTCCGCCCGCTGCAGTGCTGCTAAATTCTGGCAGGCAGGGGATGTTTTCTTCTCCGTCAGCCCCACTTAGCCAAATTCAAGAGGGAAGGCGGGTGGGGGGTGTTTCCCTTTCTGCCAACCCCAGAGCAGCTAAATTTGGGTGGGTGGGGAGTGTTTTCCACTATCCTGGCCCCACCGCAGCCAAATTAGAGTGGGCAGGCAGGTAGGGGGTGTTTCCCCCTCTGCCGACCCCAGCGCAGCTAAATTCAGGTGGATGGGGGGTGTGTCCCACTCTGCCAACTCCAGTGTGGTCAGATTCAAGCAGCTGGGAGGGAGGGTGTTTCCTCCACCACCGGTTCCAGCGCTGCCCCCAGGGCCAGGCAGGGGGCTGCTTATTTATGGTCCTGTGGATGACTCTAACCAACCTGTCTGCAGCCCCGTCCTGGGATGTGGCTGCTCTCCTCCCCTCCTGGCCTGGGGATACATGCAGCCCCCTCTTTTTAAAAGAAAAAAAAAAAAGAAAATCTTCTAAAACAATTTAATTTTATTTAAAAAACTAAAACCTTTATAAAAATTTTAATTTCAATTAAATTTAATTCAATTTTAATCAATCAAACTGCAATTAATTTATTTAAATGAACATCAATTTAAATTTAATACATTAAATTTTAATTTAATTTTAATTAAATTAACTGGTGGTCCTTCAGGGTTTGAAACAGTATATTTTTTGCTCTCAAACCAAAAAGGATTGGGAACCACTGATTTATAATGTAAAATTTTAAGTGTGTTTGTGTTACTCTTCATCTTTTTGATGATTTTGCCATCTTGAATGGAAATAATTCTAAATGTACATGTGTGTTTTGGCTTTAGAAAGACTGTCAAAATTAGCACAGACTTCATGTTAGTTTCAAAAAAGTTAATAAATTTACTATTAGCATACTATATTACTCTTCATTTTTTACTGTACTTCCGCATCATTGTATGAAAAGGTTTCAGTGGTGCAGCCCTTGGGCCAATATCCTAGTCCTCATGCAGCCCTTGAGGTGCTTTGAGTTTGAGACCCCTGGTCTATGCTTTATTTTAGCACTCTAGCTTGAGCTCCTTGTGTTGAGTTGTGTAGACCACTCATTGCAATAGGCAGTCCACACCCTGAAGAATCTGGAGTCAGACAGAACAAGAGTGAGGGAAAGGAAGAATTATTATCACTATTTGAAAGGTGGGAACTGAGGCACAGAGCTGAAGTGTCCAGGCTAGGGTCACATGAGACTTCCGTAGCAGATGAAGCAGGGAGTTAAATCTAGATTTCCCATGTTCTCAGCCAGTGTCTTCACTATGAAACCATCTTTTATCATCTATATTTCCAAAATCCCTGATAATCTGCAACCCATGGGTACCCTCTCAGCCAGCACAAATACACTTTACCCTTTACATAGGGCTGAGTCTAAGGCTCCACCTAGCCCTTCATTTCTGGGCGTATATTTAAGGGTCAAACATTACAGCATTGACTTAGAATTGATTCATAAGGATGCACGAAAGTTCCTTTGTTAAAATACACAGGCTACAATGTGAGTGCTGACCCCACAACCTTTATAAGTCAAAGTTTAGGAAGGTCAAGTAAACATTGTTTTAAAATAATTTATTAATTTTATTAATAGGAGGGGATTTATGTTCTGCATGTCCTGCCACCAAAGCAGTGTCTGTTACATTAGTTACATGTGGTTATGGTATGAAACAAGGTTTAAAAGTCTTTGGGGGTTTTTAAAAAAGGAAAACTGTACGGAAAAGGGAAGCAACGCAACAGCATACAAGTCCAGACTATAAAGGAAAACCATCTTCAGCTACCCCCAGTGAACGATAGATGACAGTGGAATTCATTCCACATCTGGAATGTGTTCTGCAGGAAAATCCGAGTAGCATAAATCACCATTCTTGATCAAAATATAAATCCTGCCATGATGCACATAATGCATATCTTGTATGTATTTGTATGTCAGGAAAGGGAAGGAAGGGCCAGCTGACAGGATACAGGGAAGTAAGAAAATAACTTTGTCAGTTTCAAGAAACAATGAACTGTTTCCACCGGAAGAATAATTTTCTCTTAGAAAGGAAATTCATTCTCTCTCCGTTTTTCTCCCTCCTGTCCTCTGGACCCCCTAATAGTCTCTGTTGAAAAGAAATTGACACGTGCTGAATGGTGCAAAATCAGGAGGTCACAAAATGCCAGTTTGCCTCTGCTGTATATGTTAACCTTTTCTGTGGTCTGTTGGTGTTATTTTTGGTCAGACACAAGTGCATATCCTGTTCCCGCCCCCTAAGAATATTTGGCTCTTCCCTCCCTCCTTTTAGTTCATCCACAGGTCAGACCAGCATCTGCTTTTCATGATGCTATATTTTGCGAAGGTGACTTCGCAGTGGCAGTCCAAAGGCAGAATGCCATTAGGTTCTCACTCTCCTTCTTTTTGGCAGAACATGATCTTCCCGTGAATGGGTGCCTGCGCGTGTGCATCTGCATGGGCAGGAGTGGGAATGAAAGCAGATATTGAGTGATATTTCCATTCTGAGGGTGCTAGCTCTCCACTCCTTTCTGGTTCTGCCACCAAGGAAGCTGGACTAGTTTATGCTTACTGAGGTTCACTCTAGCACATACGTGTCCTGATTTAAACAGCTCTGCTTTATCCCCAGTTCGTACATTCTGCCACAGGTAATGGGAGTTCCAGGTTGTTAACATGGAACTAAATTGCTTCAGAAACCTCATAATTAATTAAAGGAAAGCAGCAAGTGAAGCCATGCAGTATTTTGAGCATTTGCGCTAAGGGCCTTTGCAGAATCATGCAGTTCACCTTTATTTGGCACTTTCCAGGCTTCCAATGCTTGTATATGTTTTATTGTCATGTGTATGTTTTCATACAGCAAGGCCTTAGCTCTGCACTTCCTGGTTTTCCAGCATTCATAACATTCTCATAATAAACTAGGGAAATGTTGTCTATAAGGTGAATGCACACCTGGATGAAAATCAATACTTAAAAAGCAGTTATCAATGGTCTGCTGTCAAACTGGGAGGATGTGGCTAGTGGTATCCCTCAGGGATCCTTCCTTCAATAATGACTTGGATAATAGACTGAAGAGCATGCTTATAATATTTGCAGATTGCATCATTGCAAGCATTTTGGAGGATGGGGTTAGAATTTGAAATGACTTTGGTAAATTGGGGAACTGGACTGAACTCAACAAGATGAAATTCAATAGAGACAAATGCAAAGTACTTCATTCAGAAGAGAAAAATCAAATGCAAAGTTACAAAAATGGGGAGCAGCTAGGCAGTGGTACTGCTGAAAAGGATCTGGGGGTTACAGTGGATCACAAATTGAATGAGTCACTATGATACAGCTGCCAAAAAAGCTTAATGTGATTCTTTGGTATATTAACATGAGTGTTTATGTAAGACACAGGAGATAATTTTTTCATGTTTTATTTGGCACTATTGAGAACTCAGCTTGACTACCATGATCAAGTCTGGGCCCCACACTGTAGGAAAGAGGTGAACAAATTGAAGGCAGTCTGGAGGACAGCAATAACGATTTTATGAGGTTTAGAAGACTTGTCCAATGAGAAAAGGCTAAAAAATATTGGGTATGTTTAATCTAGAGAGAAGACAGTTAAGTCATCTAAAACGTTAAGGGCTGTTATAAAGAGGCTGGTGACCAACTGTTTTCAGGTCTGCTGGTAGGTCAAAAAGTAATAGGCTCAATCTCTGCAGAGGAGATTTAAATTAGACATTAGGAAATCTTACTAACTGTAAGTGAAGTTAAGCTCTGGAATAGGCTTCTTGGGGAGTTTGTAGAATCTTCATTATTGTGGGCTTTTAAAAACAGGTTGGAGAAACACCTCTTAGATGCCATCTAGGTTTATTTGGTCCTGCCCAAGTGTAGGGGGCTGGGCTTGATGACTTCTTGAGTTACCTTCCCGTTTACATTCGTATGAATCTATAGCTACATAGGGTATGGCTAGACTGAAACTGGTAGCTGTCTCTTCCAGCTCAAGTAGACATACCAATGCTAGCTCTCATGGAGTTAGTGTGCTGACCACAGACATGTAGCTACTGAGCACAGGTGGGCAAGCCTACCTGCCTGCCGTATTTGGGGTCTCCTACCTTTCTATGCAGTGAGCACCTCCCACTCCTTATTCTGTTGCAGCTATACTTCTATTTTTAGCATGCTAGGTCTGACTGAGCCAGCATGGATATGTCTGGGAAATTATAACTTCTTAGTACAATGTAGACATGCCCAAAGATTCGAAGGCTAGAAAGGACCACTGTGATCATCTCATCTGACTGCCTTTGCATTTCTATGGGATTTGGGTGCCAAATTGCCTTTGACAATCTCAGTCTTAAAGTCTCATGCTCTGGAAGGACACTGACTGAAAAACTGCAGCAGAGCTTAGTATTTCACTTTTAAAAGAAAGTAACCTACACACATGAACTATACTACCTCAAAGGGGATGTTAATTCATAGGAAGGAGTTTATTTACTTATAAAACCCTATGTTAAGTTAGTAATAATGCCCAATCCTTTTCCGATGTGGAGATTGAAACACTTTATAAAGGAGGAAAGCAGCATTACTCCCTGTTTACGTGGGGAAGCTGAGGCACAAGGCAATGACTTGACTTTCTCAAGGGCACCCAATGGGTCCATGGTGGAGCTGGGATTAGTTCCAGTCCAGTGATCTATCTATTAGAAAACACTGGGGCCCTATATTTGAGGGGCCACATCTTCAGCTGGTGTAGATCAGAGTAGCCATATTAACTTCATAATAGCATTTACATATAAATAAAGGAAGGAGAGACCTGAGACAGGAGGTGCTTAATTTTTTTCATGTAGCTGCAATAGAGAATTTATGCACTGAAGGAGAATGCATGGATCTGAAGTAGAATTAACCCAAATTAACATCCAGCAAGAGAGAGGAGAATTGGGGCCTGGTATCAACTTTCAAGATGATGAGGTGACTGCCTGGCCTGCTCGGAAAAGGGAGAAGTCTCTATGTCCATTCATTTTATAGGTGGTTATTTTTATTATTAAAATGAATTAGATATTGCATTATAAATTTAGAAGATAAATCAGCATTTCACAGCAAGACACAAGATTGTGGAGCTGCGCAACTTTATAGTAGGTGAGGAGATAGCCCAGTGCTTTTTGAAGACCTGTTATACATCATAAAGACAAAATAACTTGGGTAACAAGAACCACTAGTGGGATATTGGGTTTGAAGTGGGTATGAAGCTAAAAGTATTTCCTTATCACCAAACAAAAGCCCTGCTGTGTCAGTAAGATAGCAGCACCTTATTTCACTCATTGGTTGCTGTCCAGGCATGCCTCTTCTATCCCACAAAGCTAGGTGTTATTTATGTAAACAAATCCTCTTTCTTCTGGGAATTTACATCCACAAACAAGGTTAAGTTTTGTTTTTATTGGCTATTTAACTCAACCGCCTAACAAATATTTGGGGAAAAGTTTTCTTTGTTAAAGAATTAGCATTCACCTACATTCAAACCCTCAGCTCATTGGACTTGATGCAGGAATTACGGATGAAATTTACTTAACTTCTGTCATTCAGGAGATTAGATAAACCTAATAGTCTTCAATGCATCCCCTCCCCCCAAAATTTATGAATCTATAATTCCCATTTAAACTAAGGGATGAAAAGGCTAATGCACTTGCTGGAACACTGTAAAAAAGATTTTAATGTTGCTAAAATGGAAAAGCAAGCAAAGCAAGACCCTATTTGTGTAATAAATAACTTTTCTGACCTCCTTTATACTCCATAAAGAAGCAAAGAAGGGTCTTTCAAGGTCACCTTTAAAAATAGTTCATCCATTTTGGCATTAGATGAAGTACAACAATACCAAGTGTGCCTAAGCACCTTGCTAATGCCTCATTTGTTAATTAAAGTCTCCTATTACTATGAAACACTACACAGTGCATCTTACTGCTTCATCCATGAACAGGACTATGAAAGTGAATGTTCAGGCAGCTACCTAGCAAATCATTTAGATGCACAAATTTTAAATTGTCTCTTTCAAGGGTTACTTTAAAACCTTTGAATTTCCTAATGGTTTCCAAATTCAGGCACTTGTGTGATCTCAAGATCCTGTATGCCTGCTAAATATGTTGCTGCTAAATAAATCTTAATGGATTCTTCAGAAAAATCAGGCTGGGTCCCAGAATTGTGGTACTTAAGAGGTAGCAAAGAAGCTTAAGGAAGAGATGTGCTGTAGTAAGGACAGAAGTATATGTTCTACTTCTGGAGAGTAGTTTGAGCTTAATTACCTCATCTCTCACTTAGCCATTAATAGCTATCCCTTTGTGAGCTACTCATCAAGTAAATGAGATTTTATCAAAATCAAGTTGCTATAGCTCACAAATCCAAATTTTCCAGCTTTTATAGACTCATGCAGTCTGTAGGAAGCATGAAAATCTGGGGCCCAATCCAGAAACCCTGTTCTACTGGATTCAGTAAGATTTACACATATATGGAGCAACTGGCGATTGGGCTCTCACGAATAAGAATCATAGAAATGTAGGCCTGGAAGAGACCTCAGGAGACCTTTTACTCCGGGGTTTCTCAACCCCTTCAGTGTCATAACACAGTTGGGAGGAGTCCTGCCTGTGCGTGACATGGGGTCCACCTCTGCTGTAGCCTGTCAGCACCCAGGTTCTCCCCACCACTGACGTTCTCCTCAGCTGCCAGCTCTTTTGGTGGCAACTGAAATTAAAGAGGCCACCATTGCTGAAAGAAATCTGCCTTCCGAGACAGGGGGCTTAAAAACCATTTAGTGGCAACACTTCAGTGAGCAAACTCCTGAAGGGGCAATGGCAGAGGAAGCTCTTAAAGTGGTAACAGCCTTTTGGTGAGTGGTGGGACCTACTTTTAGTAGCAGGCTGATTTCAAAAGGGATAGCTGTGTTAGTCTAGTCCAGCAAATAAAACAGCCAACACAGCATTTGAGAATCACTGTTGTAGTCCACCCCCCTGTGCTGAGGCGGGATCAAGAGAACCACTCCAGACAGATTTGTCTAACTTTTCTTAAAAATGGTGGGTTACTTACCAGTAACTGTCCTTCTTTGAGATGGGCTGCTCGGATTCATTCAGAAATATGTGTTTCTGTGCCAGAGTGCCCAGAACTTTTTGCGCTAGCCTGTCAGAAGAGGGCAGGTGGCCACCGCCCCCCATGCTACCCCATGGCTATATATGTGGCCACTGCCCGACCACCTCCCCAGTTCCTAGGAGTCGCCAACTCCAGATGCCGGGATGGGGGGAGGGATCTGAATGAATCCAAGCAGCCCATTTCAAAGAATGATGGTTACTGGTAAGTAACCCACCATTCTTCTTTGAGTGCTGCTTGGATACATTCAGAAATAGATGACTGCTAGCCGTGCTGATGGATGGCAGGTGAAGTTGGCTCTTCTGCCTTCAGCACAGTGTATCTCCGACTTGGGTAGTTGTCCAAAGAGCAAGGTCCTCAAGAGGTCTAAGGAATCAGCCTAAGGACCGTCATCCAGGCAAGGGTAATCTGGGATTGCAGGACCTAACCCAGTGGAGAGAAGTAGGCCCAGTTTGTCCAAGTGCCAATTGTCGCGCTTGTGCAGGAGGGCCTAAGGTCACCTTATGCATAAACATGATACCAACACATCGTGGCTATAGTCAAGGAATGCGACTCTAATTGCTCTGCCTAAGAGCGTATTGGCAGAGGCGTGAGAGAGCCAGAGGGGTTAGTGTTCTGGCAGCAACACAAGTTAACATACCTCCTATAGGGAAATTCAGAAGGCCTTAGGGTTGTCAGGCTGAGAGTGGAGGGTAGCGACACTGCAATAAGCGGTGGAGGGGAGGTAGACTGTGTTTCCCTCGGTCGGGCAGTGTAAAGCACTTGTGGCCCATGAGCCCGATGGGAACATGAATCTAGCACGCTTGGCATCCGTAGAAGGGATGGGCTATGAGAGGCGGGTAGGGACTAGGAGAGTTACTTTGTCCTAGATAGAAAGGAAGAAGTGCAGACAGCCGGGGACGGCAGCTGACGAGCTGATACAGCACATTTGGGAATGAAGCACCCAGATCAGTGTGGGGAAGGGAAGGTGCCTGACCCACCTAACAGCCCTATACAAGGCAGACCAGGGAAAAACCTTCCCATGAGCCTGATGAATATCTCCCAGGCCTACGTGAGTATACCGATGATGCTGTGGCAGTCCCTGTTGAAGAGGACTGTCAGTATCGATAACCTTTTGAAGACACAAAGAAGTGGTATTATCATTATTTCCCCCCTTTTGTGTCTCAAATTCAGTGGGTGGCTAACGGCTGAAGGAGTATTGGGGCGAAGAGCTGATTGCATTAAAGCAGCACCCAAGAGTAGGCTCATAAATACAATAATCCTAGGTGCCAGATCTCCGTGGCCTACTAGACTAGGCTCACATTGACTTACGTGACCTCGTACCACCGGAAAGAGCCCAACTGGTATGCCGCTGACCTTAGGCCTGGCGACGCACAGAGGTGTGTGTCAGGATTGGGGCTCCCTGAAGGAAGGGCTCCTAGGGAGAAAACAGGATATACAGGCGGAGGGAGCACCGTCCTGCATGGGAGTGAAGTGAAGGTCCACCACCCCAAAGGTGCACATCCTGCCACCTCCTTTAAGAGACTTGCGGTTTATCTGAAGCATTTACTACAAGCGTGTTACTGTTGTCATTAGATCTTACCCTGAGAGTGAATTCTATCTGGGGATGACTAGCTCCCAAATTCCCAGTGTCTGTTTGGAATCTCGGGACGGGCATAATATGAGGTCTATCCAATGAGAAAGACCCCTAGTAGTTGCCTAGGATGGAAGCATAAAACCAAGTAGCGACTACTAGGGCTAGAGAACCCTTGGAGCATGATGAGGAAGAGGGAGTTCTACCCGTTGGACACCCAAACAGGGTTATCCTGGAGCCAGGCCAGGATAACCACGGCGCTATGGCCATCCCCAGGGAAGGAGCTATGAGAGGGGCCCTGCTGGGTAGAGAAGGTGATGACTGGGACCAGACTAGTACCCTGCCTGAGGGAGTGGTCTGGGGACCATACCGGTGGAGCCCAGTCAGGGGTGCCCTTCACAGGTCTTGGACCCCTGACTCTGAGAATAAAGACATCTTGCCTACTCACTGAACTGACCGAGCAGCTTTGACTGTGAGTTTGGTGAGGAAGGCAGAGGGATGAGTGTGTTCAGCTCTGACTGAGTGACAAAGGGGTGGGAGAGAAACATCGGTATTATTACGTCACCTCCTCTGATGGCCATGACCTGAGAGCCCCCTGATTTTAGTAGAAAGGAGTGGGCACATTAGAGATGGGTAGAAAGAGGAGGGGAAATAATACTGGTCCACCTCATCAAAAAAACTCCGTGTCTGGATATTCGGGCTTCATGGTGCATTCTGGGTAGCTGTGAAGGACAGGCCCGGAGAAGGAAAAGAAGCCATTGTTCGTTAAGGTAGGCAGAAAATGAGGCGGAGGCCCAGTTGGTGTGACCCCTCAGCAAGTCGTTCACCACACTGTGAACCAGCTGGTAGTAGCGAGTGTAGGAGTTTCATTGCTGGCATGGAGGCCGCAAGTGAGTTATCAAAGGCCTGTGTCCCTAGACAGGCTCCCACCTGCATGTCTGGTACTTGACAGGCAGAAGCAGTATGCCTGCTTTATGGGTTCAGGAAGGGGTTGACATATTCCGAGCTGGAGGCATATACCTTAGGACCCTGGATGGGGGTCGATCAGACGTGAGCTATGTTTAATCTAATCCCGTTAGTGACAATCAGAAAGGGTTGGTTAGGGTGGCATGTAAGAAGGGTGGGGAGATTCTCCCCCACCCCCGTCCACTTTTGGGGCAGGGGAGCGGATGCCTTCTATGGGAAGGAAACAAGGGTCATCGAGGGGGCTTCCGGCCACCTGGTTCGGGGGTGGAACAGTAGGGCTTTGTCCATGGGAAAGTGTGCAGGAGTGGTGCTCCCCAGTATGGAAATAGTCGCAGTAAACGGGAGGGCCCCATTTAGTTTGGAACGGGGATTGATGGGGCGATACACTCTTCGATGCTTGGAGTGTATTCCGTGAACCTGTATATGTCCCGAAAGATGAAGGAGCTGCCACCCAGAGGAGTGGGGGGTGTTGTGTACGGGGCGTGATAGCACCCAGGAAGCAAAATCCGTTCTTTAAGTAATGCCCACGGGATTTTGACAGCAGATCCCCATTGTGATTGCTATAGTAGTCAAAGAGGCTTGGGTAATGAGAGGGTAAAGGCCCCTCAGGTATCGGACGTATTAGGGTAAACAGTGGGAGTATGGATATGTGTCCGACCTTAATCCTACTCGAAAGAAGAGAGGCTACTTAACCTCTGAACCATCCACCCTCACCCAGAGGGAGAGGGAGAGGGGAGGAGAGGGCTGTCTGTCAGCTCAGAGGAAAGGTACCGAGGCAGAGGGCACTCCACGGCAGAGTTTGGATGGTTGACAGGATGGCTGTGATCATAAACAATAGTGCTGATTGAGCAGTCAGGGTCCATCCCTGGAGTTGCACGGGTCAGGGGCTTGCTGGGAAGATCCCCCAGGTGGGTTTCGAACTGAAGTTGTGGTGGTGAGGATTAAGTCCTCACCAGTAACTAATGAGAAGAGGGTGGGTGGGTAGGGGATCAGTCTACTATGGGGCCGTATGGGGCCAGAGGATGTGGAAGAGGCCCCATCGGGAGAAGGCTGAGATATTTTAACTCCTCTCAGGGGTCACGAGTGGTCCCCAAGATGGCCGAGGTCTCTTGTGGAAAGAGGAGGTCACTCCTGAAGGGGAGATCAAGGGCTACCTGCTAAGAGGCCGGGGGCACTCTGGCTTCCCGTAGCTAGGCTACACAGTGCAGGGTTACCGCTGAGGCCATGGTGTGGGCCACCGTATCCACCGCATCCCAGGCTGACGTCCTGGGAGGCTATTTTACCTTCCTCTAAGAAGGCATCATACTCTTCCCTGGCCCCTGGTGGAGTAGATGTCTGAATTTGTTTATTGACTCTCAAATGTCCAACATGTATCTACTTGTTAGGGCCTGACCGTGAACTGGAACTGGAAGTCCGAGGAAGAATATACTTTCCGTCCCAGTAAATCTAACCCCCTTGCATCCCTCGATGTCGGAAGGAGATCGCGGGGAGTCTGTCCCGGCCCGAAGGCTGCCTCCACCGTAGCACAAGGTGGGACTGGGTGGTGGGTGAGTGATGGGAGCTCCGACCCCGGGACTCTGTACTTGACACCCATCGTATCTGAGACTGGGTGGATGGCACCCGGGTTTTGCCAGCGGGAGGAGGCCCCAGATGCTAGGGTCCCAGATGCTAGGGTGGAGGTGAACCATGACCAGTTCTGCCAAGGAGAACACCGGGCCAAATAATGCATCGCAGGGCACCTCAGAGGATTGGATCTCCATCCCCATGTGGGCTGAGACGTGGCGCAGGAGATCAAAATACGCTGACAAATCGCCCGTGTAAGAGGACGGTACTGGGTTTAAGGGTCTCCCCAGTGCCAGAGGTGGTACCGGCATGGTCGCACAGGCCTCCTGTGGGAACCATTCGTGGGGGCAGTACCGGAAGGGCGATGGTGCTGACACCTGGCGCTGAGGCCATTTAGAGCCCTTTGAAGCCCCTTCCCCTGGGCTGGAACAGGGGGAAGCATCTCAGGACCCATGGGGTGGTACCGGAGACGGCAGGGCGATATGCTGCCAAGGGGATGGCTCCACAGCACTGGAGCCCAAGGGGGTGACAGGCTCTGGAGCTTCAGAACGCGGGGCCAGTGGCGGGGATGGAGAGCGGTGCCATTTGTGCTGCACTCAGGCCCTCAACATGAGGGCCAGCTTCCCCCTTCTAACCAGCGCCAGGGAGGGAGGTACAGGCAGCAGGATGAGCACCCTGGCAGCCTCCACTGCCTCCGGGGTTGTTGGGATCAGCACCAACCCCAACCGGTCCCGGAGGGGAAGCCCCGTGTTGAAGACGTGGGGCTATGTCAGAGCCATGGTACCAGGGTCGAACATGATTGGTCCTGAGAAGAGCCCTGTGGCAAAGACACAGGGCTATGTCAGCACCGTGGTACTGAGGTCAGTACCGAGCTTGTCCTGCGGTCCCTGTCGGCACAGTGCCGGGTGGGTTCTGGTGCTGAACTGGCACGCGGTGCCGCAGGAGGTCCCGAAGCCTCAGGAGCAGAGTGCCGAGTCTGCTCGGAGGCCAGGGCATGACGCCTTTGCTCCCTGTCCTTGATTGTCCTTGGCTTGAAGGACAGACAGATGGAGCACCCGGTGACCATGTGGCTTTCGCCCAGGCACCAGAGGCACTTCTAATGGGGATCATCCCGCGGGATGGCCTTGCCGCATTTGGCACAGGGTTTGAACCCTGGCGGAGGAGCGCAATGTTCTGGCCCAAAAGGGGAGACCTTCTTTGGTGGAACTAAGTCCACAAATAGGTGCTCCCAGTTGGGCGAAAAGCTCATAAAGCGAACGAAGGACAGGCTGCTTGCAAAGCGCCAAGGAGCCGGCACTTCCACAACCGACGGGAAGGTGGAAGAAATGAAACTGGGGAGGGGTCGGGTGGCGGCCACATACATAACCACGGGGTGGTGTGAGGGGGTGGCAGCCACCTGCCCTCTTCTAACAGGCTAGGGGGAAAAGTTCCGACCAATCAGGTGCTCCAGCACGGAGACACCTATTTCTGAATGTATCCGAGCAGCGCTCGAAGGAGAATTTCCAGTGACAGATTCCATAGCCTCCACTGGAATCCTATTATATTCCTATAAATATGTTCTTTGTCTATATACTGTATATTTATATTACAAATGTATAGTAGAACAGTTCTGTAAGTTCTATAATGTACTATATAGACCATTTGAGTCTGTGTAACTGGTCTGCAAACTTTGAGAAGCAGCTTCTTCCACAAGATTCCCAGCAATGCTCCTGGTCTTGAGTTGTTCCTGTGGTTATTACTAGACCTGGACCTCTCTCTCTCTCTCTCTCTCTCTCTCTGCAGTTTTCACACTTTTTTCCTTGGGACCCAGTTGAAAAATATCACTTATGCCTGTGACCCACCACTTATATCTTTGAGGAATGCATTCCAGTCTTTTGATGACAGCAGCAGCACAGGGATTGTGACTCAGTGCCTGAGGGTCTGCAACCCAGTACTGGGTCCCCACCCTAAGTCTGAAAACCACTGATCTATCTATCTATCTGAAAAGGTTTATTTCATGTAAAATTTCAAAAGCTATGAAATGTTTTAATTTCAGCTGACTTTTTTGATTTTCTAAAGAAAAAAATAATGAAAATTTTAAAACGATTCCAAAATATTTTGAATTTTTCAGTTCAGTGGAAGGCAAAAACCTGTAAGGTCATTTTTTTTTTATCCTGGGAAAAAAGGGGGGATGTGAGAAGTGAACAACTGAGTGTTTTGTCCTCCCCATTGAACTGAAACAAAGTAATTAAAAAGAAACCCCGAAATTTCCAATCCAGACAAATGTTTTCCACAAACCCTTCCATTTGATGGAGGAGGAAAAAAATTTTTTTTAAATCTAAACCGAAGTTTTGATGAAAAATTTTCAGTCAGCTCTGGAATTTTGGCACTTCTAGCTGGAGCTTTCCCTCCTGCATGTTCTACTTCCTGCGTGCTATGTCTACGCCAGTATTATACACATTAATTATATTTCTATATTGTTCTATGCAAACCTTGTCTCCTCTCCTTTTTATAGTTTCCCTTTTAGGAGAGTTCTATAAACTGTAGCAATGATAACCTTTCTGTAAGTTTTTATTTTTTATGAAGCATTCCATTATACTTTGGTGGGAATTCTGAACTGTGTTCAGTTCTGGTCTAACTCTGGAAGACTCTTCAATAGGAAAAGTGAGGAAGAACAACATATAACTAGTTTCAAGATGGAGCTTGATAGATTTTTTAAGGATTATATGACTGGCTGGTATGTGATAGCACTGGTCTCAGCTTGTGACCTAGAAGGTCCCCAGTTCATGTCCTCTGTTCTGAACCAAGGAAGTAAAACTGGCTTCAGTGGGAGCAGAGATAAGCCAGTGCTGAATTCTTTTGAAAATTTAGGGCCACATCCTCTCATCTCAGGGAAAGCTTTCTTCACAATGAATGGCCATTTGCACTTGAATGAGACCCGCAAGATTAAACCTTAGTTTGGGGCTGAAGATATTTAGACTGAGTTGTGAGCAAGATCTATTGAAGTAAAATGTCCTCATCCACGTCAATGACAAAACACCCATTGACTTCTGCGGCTCAGTCCACACCCTAAGACAGGATTCCCTCATCGCGTGGACAGAGAGAAAGAGACAATTCAAAGTTCCAAAGGGGCAGCCATGTTAGTCTAGTTCAGCAAAACAAACAAGGAGTCCTGGGGCTCTTTTAAAAACTAACAAATGTATTTGTTCAGAGTTATTCATATAAATAAGAATGCGAGAAACATTGTCTTCTTCCACACACCGCCATTTGCTCAGTGGGCAGAGCAGTCAATACATATTGAATTATTTATACAAGTGGAGCATCTCTAACAAGAGCAACGGAGAGAGCCCCACCCTGGAATAGCTATTGGTGTGGGCTTTAGGATGCCCACCTGGGATGAGGAGAGCCAGGTTCAAACACCTTCTATGAATCAGACAGAGCTGAGATTTGAATCTGGGCTTCCCACATGAGTGCACTGACTAACTGGGAAATTTCTCTGCAGGGGCCTGAGAAACCTTCCTGATCAAAGTTCCAGTTTTGACAAATTGAGCATTTTCCAATTTAAAAAAATGTTGAAAAACTCCCAGCTAGCTCTCATTATTAAACGTGATGCTTCAGAGCTTATGTCATTCTTTAAGAATTAAACACCAGGATAATGGTTAGTGTAGAGGAAAACTTATCTCGCAGCTGCCTACTCTGCAGTTTATACACCTTCCTCTGAAGCATCTGCCACTGGCCATGTCCATGGGCAGACACAGGATACTGGACTAGATAGACCATGGAGATGGTCAAAACTGGTCATTCCTATAGTCCTATTTAATGATGATTACTCTGATTTCTGCTGGAAGTGGGTCCTAATGAGTCATGCACTAGCAGAGCTGGATTCATGCCTTACAATCTTTTCCAAAATGCACAGCATCTCTGAAAGATCTCCAGAGCAAATGGGAAGCTGTCAAAAAGAAGTGGAAATGTCTGGCTCACTACTTAGGGCTGGTCTACGCCAGGGGTCTCAAACACACGGCCTGCAGACCGCACCTGGCTCCTAAAGCTATTTCCTGCAGCCCTTAATGACACTATTGTTACCAAAAAAAGCAAGGAGTCTTGTGGCACTTAACGGCCGGTATATGCAATATTGCTGTATGAAAAGGTTTCAATGGTGCAGCCCTCGGGCTAACATATTAGTCCTCATGCGGCCCTCACGGTGATTTGAGTTCGAGATCTCTAGCACTGTGGTGGGAGTTGTTTGGCAGTCAAAGGAAGATAAGCTAAATACTTAAAGTACCTTGCATATCTCCCTTTGACTGGCTGCTTACTGCAGTGTTCCTAAGGCACTGAGTTGATGGGAAATGCCTTCTCTTTGCCTCAGCCCTACTCCTCTTGCTGGGGAGTCTTAATAGATCAACTTCCCAATCAGCTGAAGGGGTCTTCACAGACCCAATGAGTTGCCTGGGAAGACTGATCTGACGGCAGCACCATCAGTGAAGACTAGCCCTTAGTTCTTTTGTTTGAAACCAAGAAAATCTCCATTCAGGATTCTAATTTATTCAAATTGAGTGCAATTGCTGAGCACTAATAATTGCTGTGAGAGGGCAGTGGTCACTTTACTGTTTGTCACTTTAGAGGAGACTGAACATTAACAGCCGATCAGACAGCATTAGCTACAACTGAAACCTTTTAATGACCTCTGATTTCCCCTTCAGGAAATATTTTATGCATAGTCTGTGTTTCATTTTTAATGCTGGCCTACAATGCTTTCAATACCTTATTTATTTTTAATTTTAGGATGTTCAGAACTGTTAGCTACACCATTATGGCTGCATATGCTAAATACCTTTTGACATGATTTGCAGATGAACTGTACTGTAGGAATTCTCTGGCTTGCCTAAATGTATCTCACACTTGCTGCTTACATTATAAATTGGGCAGTTTTCATCACAGTGTTACTTTTTGATTAACTACTCTGTTACTATCATTGGATTGCCTTATTTTGACTTCATTTGCTTAAGTTAATCCCCCATTTGATTTAGCATAATTTTTTCATTCACATGACTATGTTTTTTTCCCTTGTCTCACCATTCACCTTGAAGCATTGCCAATTCTTGTCATTATATTGCAGGTGCCTCAATATCTAGTGTTGTTCTTTAAAGCCCCAGTTTCTGGAGTCAAGTGAATACACCAGAATTTCAGCTTTAATTTGAAGAAATAAGTTTCTAGGACTTATGGTGGTGGGGAATGGCTTGAAAATGAGACTTGAGCACACTCTAAAGGTTCAGAAAAAACAAGACAAAGTACCTACAAATATTATGTTTGAAAGCTCATGATGTTTAAAACAGTCTGGTGATTTTTGGGGCCGGGACTCACAATTTTTTAATACTTGGGATTGACGAGACTGTACTTGCTTTGTCTTCCAGATCCTACCTCTAGCCTTTCCCTCCTTAAAACATTCCCATTCCTATTACCCCACCTTCTGAACTCTGCCTCCTCCTTTAGTCTATTCTACTTCTGGGCCACATTCTCCATATATAACACCCACCTAACTTCCCTAGATTAGGTATCCATATTAAAATATCAATTAATCTCAAATATGTACTGGAAAGAAGAGCAAATCAATCAAAGAAAAAAAGATGTATACAATGTAATACAAGCAGTCCCCTGTTCTCAGATTGTCCTAACCCTCATTCTTCCCCTTCTTGTTTTATGTCATCATTTACAGTGCTGTGTCTAAAAATGTATTGTGAACAATTCAGGCTAGGGACTTTTTTATATTGGTAAAACATTGAGCATAATTACAGTGCCATATAAATGTTAGCTGATACTAATTATCAATAAACTAGCCCTTGAAAAGTGAGAAATAGAATACCTTGTTAGAAATAAATAAATTCTCATTCCTGTCATATGAAGAGGCATATGGCTATGCCAGAAAACCTGGGTGGCCCAGTGAGGGATATCTCTTGCTACACTTTTGAAAAGACTCTTTCCCCTACAGCCACTTTTGCATATCAGATTTAGAAGCACATTCCCCATTCTCCTGCCTACCCAGAAAGCACCATGTTAACCAGCCACTCCGTGGTACTTCCCAGGTTCCTGCCACCAAAATGGGGGAGTGCTTCTTACGTACTTTCACCTCATGACCAATGTCACAGAGTAGTTTAGCCCATTAAGTATAGACCTGGGTTCAGTGAAAACCAGCACCAACCCCAGCTTTTTAAGGATGGCCTTTGGGCAACTTGCAGTTTCCAGTAAGGCTTATGTGACTGTGAGAGAGCAAGGCTTTCTGGGAAAACAGGCTGTTGCCTGGTGCATGGGAGGGATGAGGATGGAGTGATGTGAGGTTCAGTGGTGGCTCCTTCTCCTCCCTGCTGAAAGGAAGCTGAACTATGGTCTGTGAGAGTGAAGCCAGTTGAAGACCAATGAGCAGGCCTAGATGCAGGATGTAAGAAGGCTTTGATTTTCTCTGACACAGCCTCTGATCAAGGATGAAGAACAAGGACCTGCAGGGAGGGGAAAATAAGAAAAGTGGCTTGGAACCAGTAGGTGCATGAGGCTGGTCTAGCACAATGGTTCCGAAGCTTTTTGAGTGAAAGACCCCTAGTTCAGTGGTTTTCAAACCGTGAATCGGGACCCAGTACTGGGTCACAAAGCCTTAGGTACTGGGTTGCTGCACCCCCTGCCACCTCTGAAAAACTGGAATGCATTGCTCAAAGATGTAATTGTGGGTCTTGGGCATAAATAATTTCTTTCAACTGGGTCCCATGAAAAAACACTTGAAAATTAATGCCATCATTAACACTAGATAAAACATGCTCCCCCTGCTCAACCCCCTAAATCAGTCATAAACACACATAATCTCTATAAACACACATAATTATAATACAATTAGCACTAAATTTCATAAGAATAATAAGTGACTTCTTCTTCCCTGGTGCAGCTGCCACCACACACCCTGTGTGGTGCCACCTCTTCCTGTCCCTCATGTACTGAGGGTAATGAAGGTGGACTCTGGCAGGTTGACCAGGGCTATTCCTATCCCCCACTGGCTGCTCCTCTCTAGCTGGACACCTGGCCAGGGTGGAGCTGGGCTAGGTAGGGGGGCTTTCCTATGGTCTAGCCAGAGTGTAGCTGGGGCTGCTACTTTCTTGGGGGGAGCAGGTGGAGCAGGCTGCTCCTCTGCTCTGGCTGATGCAGAGCTCAAGGATGCTGCCCCCATCAGGGAGCTCAGGAGGGCTAAATCACCTCAGTATTACTGAATAATCACTCCTATAAATGATCCAGATTCATCCTAATCATTCTCTAAAACCTCAATATTAAAATATTTGCATCTCAAAAGCTCGTCCTCACACTGAATTTCATTTCTCTGTTTTAGTCAAGACAGATTCTAAAAACCAGATCAAAATTCAGATTACACAGATTCTAAAAACTAGATCTGACCGTTCTTCAAAACTTTTGGATAAGAGCCCGTAATGAAAGAAGGATTTGGATTCTAATCCGAGCCAGCAAAACACACCAAGTCAGTGAGCAGCACTGCCCTGCTCATGAGTTCAGTCCTACTGGGCAAGTGTTTAGCCACCAACAAGTCGTAGCTAGGGGGACTTAAACTCTGATTAGTCACTGAAAGTCAACAGGAAGTAGCACCCTGCTGCTAGTGCCATAGAAGTGTGATGAGGAACCACTCTTGGGGTATGTCTACACTGCAGGCTCTCTTAAGACGACCTAACAAGTTCAACTCCTGTTGACTGCCTGCGGTCACACTGGCAGGTGCTAGGTCGATCCTTCCTGATGGCCAGGAACTCTGGGAGGGGGCCTGGAGTCCAATTAGGTCAACGTAAGGGCTTCCCCCACCTAAGTTGGCTTTAAGTCGACTTAATAAAGTCGACTTAAGCATTAAGTCAACCTTAAGAGGTGGGGTTTATTAAGTCGACTTATGGAAGCACTTAAATTGACTTAATAAAGGCCTAGTGTGGTGACAGGGATCTGTAGATCGACTTAACCTTCCGTAAGTTGACCTAAGGCTCCAGTGTAGATGTATCCTTGTATTGTCAGGAAATGGACGGAACCACCATGAGTAGTAGCAGCACCATGATCTAAGCACATGACAGAGGATCAGAAGAGCTGCATTATATTTCTGACTCTATTTCTTGCTTGCGATTGTGGCCGTGGACAAGTCAATAAAAAGAAAACCCTGCATGCCTCAGATTTCCCACATGAATGAAATTAGCAGGCTGACTTCTGAGAGCATTGGGACAGAAGTGCAAAGAATCCTTATTACTCCTCTTTGTGACCTCTTTGCCCTGTCTTAAGATGAACAGTAAAATACTGTATGTTTCTGTGCAAGATTGAAATGTCTCAAGAATCCTCTCCCTCTGTGATCCCCTTCCTTGTGTCAACAGACTAGATTCATCACTCTAGGACTCTCATTATCTCAGCGTTGTCTTGCTCATAATTTTTTATGCTGTTTGTGGTGACAGATGGTGTATTTGGGCTTCATTTGGAAGGTTTGAAAGCCTGTATAGAAACATCTGCTTTCTCAAATGGCACAGTATCCACCCCAGTGAAGACATTTGGGTATGAAAAGGGATCCCAGGGACAGAAGAAACCTTCAAAGAAAAGGGGAGGTACTAGTGATTACAGAGGGCATGGAACGGTCTGACTACCTAGCTTGTGATTTGGGAGACAGCAGACTAAGAGGAGGGGCACAAGAGATACTGGTTCAGAAACTTCTTCCTCTGGTCCTACAGTCAGAAGCAGACTCCAGGCTGGGCTGCAAGTTTCCAGGTCACTGTTTCAGGCCATACAACAAGCACAGATCCAAGTAGCTCTTTCTTCTGTGATAAAGTCAGGCCAGACAGCTACGGAAGAATATTTGAAGGAAGATACATCCACCCTAAAATGCTAAAGGCCCTTTTTCCAGCAGGCAGAGAAGAGATAGAAGCAAGGCAATTAGAGACACCTAATTGTAATCAGGAGCTACTTCAGGCTTAATAAAAACCACACCTTTGCTAGCACCAAGGGGGAAAAGGGCGAGGTAAGTCCCAGGAGGCTGACTGCAGCAGCAGCATCCTTCCTGCCTGCCTCCCAGCCTGCCTCCTGAAACCAGAAGTCACACCCATCCAAAGGGGTACCAACAGCAAACAGGAAGGGCCAAGGGCCACGTGGGAGAGAAGCTCCTCCAGTTCTGCAAGAACCCTGAAGCCAAGGCCTGGCTAAAGGGACTGCCCAAAGGCAGCGCTTGTGTCCTGCATCACCCTGGGCTGGCCCTACCCTGCATCAGGAGCCAGATCAGGGCTGGGGCCACCTGCCACTGGCTGGCAGCAATTGGAGCCAGATTGGGCCCCGGGGTGGGGCAGGGGGCAGTGCCTGGGGCTGAGCCATGACCTTACTTGGGGGCAGCAATGCCCTTGCCCAAAGGTAACCCTCAGGGGAAGGAACCTAAGGGCCGTAGACTCAAACTATGCTCTGGAAGGGCAGCTCACAGGCTGATGTCCACCCCTAGCATGATAAAAGAGGGAGGGCCGAGGACAAAGAGGGGAAGAGGCTACACCAGGCTGGGGGCACATCTATCACAGGCCTAGTGCACCAAAGGGAGCAGCCGTCCTGTGGCACTAGTGGAGGTACTTTGCCGCACTTCTGTGTCAGATTCTCTAGTCGTCCTCTGTCAAATACAAGACTAGATTGTCCTGTAGGCACAGACTGTTTGATTGCAGTCTCTTATAATCAGAGTTTTCACAGAATTTTGGCTCATCATAAGTTTGGTCTCTCCAACACTGGATGTTGAGTCTTTACACAGAGTAAAATCAGTGTCATTCTAGCCAGGTGTTGACTAATTCTATAAATCCTCAGTTTTCTTCCCCTTTCCTCTAGCACTCCTTTGCAGTACTATTTAGGGTAATGCCTGTTCAGGGTCAGATTGACAAAGCAAATGTTTTTAGTAGAAGATGGATCTGTGAGGATGGAAGGGGCAGTGACAGTTTTTACTAAGTTTTTGCACCAACACCATCTCTGAGACCAGAAGAGACAAGGATGATCTCTTCTCCCTGCATGTAAAGCAGTTAGTATCAAACGCAGAAAGTTTCTGCATCAGTCAGCCCCACTGCAAGTTTTCTTTAAAGCACAAAAATAGGAAGTGCATACTGTATTATAGTGGAATAAGTGCAACAGCCAAAATTAACATTGCTGTGGGAATTCTGCTTTACATTCCTGACTTTGTATGAGCTTCTAATCTCAGCCAGAATACAGTATTAATGATAACTTTTTTGGGGGTTTGTTTTTTTCATTTAGGATTTTGTTGTAACATATTCAGTGAAATGGCGTTGCATATGTTTCACTAATTTGAAAACCATGACTGCATTCTGGCTTTGGGTGCACGCATATCTCCCGCTGGCTTTACTAAGAGCCCTTCTGTGTCCCAAGTCATTATATGGTCTGCAGTGTGTTCGTGGAGCTGTAAATAACTTGTATTTGCATACAATATCTTTCTTAACTTTCTCCCTTAAGCTGTGAGGTACTAGTTCTTTGTCGTGTTAAACGGCTGCTAAATCCCACCCAGAGGTGATTGCATTTCTCTAATGGGTGAAGTGATCCCTGCATTGATGGCCAAACTTGTGGAACTCAAGAGCCACACAAGTTGATTATTAAAACCTCAAGAGCCACACTGAGGCATATAGCCATATACGTTTACCTACTAAATTGATTAGATGATGTTCTTCCACAAGCCACATTTCTTCATTCAAGAGTCACATGTGGCTCTCAAGCCACCGTCTGGCCTTGCCTGCACAGAGTCAATTGAACTCTCCAGTGCTTTGCACATTTGTAACCAATCGCTCTCGTGTACAATGCTGCCAGAACATAATGGTGGCATTCATACCCACTTTGCGCTGATGTCAGTGGCTATACAATGTGCATGGCAGAGAAGAATTAGGCCCTGTATATAAATTGACTTAAATATGTAGATAAGCTTTAAAAGCCAATTTAATCAAAGGGCTACGTAATTGTGAACTATGGTTACAGATTCAAACATACCTCGGAAGTTAAACTAAATGGGTATGACTCTCAACTAGTGCAAATCAAAATAGTTCTATGGATCGAAGAGGTGTGGTTCCTATTTTCCCCAGCTGAGGACCCTGCCAAATTAGTTTAATGCAAATTGTTGTGAATGGCCAAAGTTATGCCACCTCCTTAGCATTTTAACAAAAAAAGACCAAAAAGCAGAATCCTTCAAAAGGGATGTCACTAGCATATAATTGGATCACAGCAATCTATGGCTGCCAGTGAAGTGGAGAATTATGCTAGAAGAGCATATTTGCTTTTTTGGGGTGGTCAAGGATCTTGCAGGAAGAAATCAAGAGGCACAGAATACTAAATTATTGCTATAGTGAAAAGCTATGAATTATTTACAAGCACAGTATGAGCTGTCAGGTCAGCTAAATCAATTATTCACCATTTGTTCAATTTAGCTTTGTATAAATCTTCTTTTTCTCACTCAGCGAATTCCAAATTTACTACAAAGCCTTATGCCATGTCTGTAATGAGAACAGACTGGAATGTATAGAAAGGCAGGCAGCTTGCTAAATTTATAAGTGATTGGTTGAAAAATTATCAATGTCTACCCTGTTCTCTGTTTCATCCAAAGGGTGATTTTTTTTAGTGCATAAATCAAACATGAGGCCTCAATAAATTTACTATTTGAGCTGGAAGGAGTCAATTCTATCTTGATTTTGACTAGAATATACACTACCCGTTGGTCAAACCTGGAAAATTTCCCAGAAGGCCAGAGTAAGAGAGCATGCATTCATAGATTTCTAAATCCAAAAGGGACAATTATAGCCCTTGACTTCCTGCAATAGTTAAGACTAAATAATTTCACCCAGTAATTCCTACATCAAGACTATAACTTCTGATTGAGCTAGATCATAGTGCGTGAGTTTCTTGTTCTCCCAAATCTAGTCATATCTTACCTTTGTTACATGTTGGAGGCTCTCATTGTTGTCAGTGAAAATGAGTGCAAAGACTGAGAATCAAACAGGGATGTTCTGAAATTTTGTTCCACAATCAGATCCTCTGGCCCAGTTCTCCATTTCTCATGTACTTTGACTTGGACTTTACCAGATGCTTTGTGTGCAAGCAGCTCAGATGTTTTAATGTGTTGTGCAGAGAGACACAATCCTTGTTTTTACTTGGTCCTAAGTCACTGATGGCTTTGAAGTGCAGGTACAGTGCTTTGAATGGATAATAGAAGTGAATAGATAATAGAAGTAAATGGATATCACATGGGTGATATCTCCACAACAACCCATCCTACTGAGATAGGCATCTTGGTCTCCACATTTGGTTCGGTATACATGACTTAACAGCGGCAGAAGAAGGCAGTGATGAGCTCAGAAACCATTGGGGGAAGAAGGTAGAATTTTATACCAAACTGCAGGCATTATCCAGTCATCCAAGCGTAAGGATGAGTAAAATAGGGCTTCAAAGCTTTGTACGACTTAATAAATAGGAGGCATATAGCTTCAGCTGAAGGACAGGACTGAGTTCTAACTAGTTCTTCATGGCATTTCTACTTCTGACTTACATCACCACACAGTCTGGTCTAGGGTTAATTTGAGCTCTTCCTTCAAGTCATCTTCTGCAGCCATCGTGACATCATAGTGCTAGTTTTATAGCTGAAAAAAATAAATAGATAGTTGGGCACCTTATACTCGATTTGGTCAAAAGCTGCAGAGAAGTCAATTAGCAGGATGCATTTAGGAAGGAAAAATCAAATGCCCAACAAAAAGTGGGGAATATTTGGCTAGGCAATACTACTGGTGAAAAGGATCTTGGGATTGTAGTGGATCACGGTTTGAATATGAATCAACAGTTGTGAAAAAAGCTGATATTCTGAGCTGTAGTAGCAGAAATTTTGTAAGATAGAGGTGTAAGGTAATTATCCTGCTCTATTTGGCTCTAGTAAGGCCACAGCTAGTGACTGTGCCCAATTCTGGATGCCACACTCTAAGAAAGATGTGGACAAATGGGGGAATGTCTAGAGAGAGACCATAAAAATGATAAAAGCATTAAAAATAGTCCCTATGGGTAAATGTTAAAAAACACATCAAACTGCGCATGCTTAGTCTTGAGAAAAGAAGGCCAAGGAGGTACCTGATAATAGTCTCCTCATATGTTAAGCATTATTATGCCGAAGACAGTGATCAGTAGTTTTCCATGTCCACTGAAGAAGGACAAGTCACAATCAGCTTAATTTGTTGCAAGGCAGATTTAGGATAGATATTAGGAAAAGCTGGTTAACAATCAGGATCAATGGATTAAGTTCTCAAGGTTGTTTGTGGAATCCCCATCAATGGAGACTTTTAAGAACAGGAGACACAAACACACCTGTCAGGGACGCTTTATGTTTACTTGATCCTGCCTCTGCACAGGGGGCTGGATTCAGTGACTTCTCCAGATCCTTTCCTGTCCTACCTTTCTGTGATTCCATTAACACTCTTGACTACTTCCTGCTACCTGACCATTCTAGGACATCGAACTCCAGGGATGGTTTCTTGAGTAGGGATCTGAATACCATACATTCCTGATGTTACCTCATGCTACGCCCTTCTAAGGGGGTACAGGGTATCTGCAGCAGGAATGTTATCGCAGTATAGCTTTTATAAGGCCCATCCTAGGAGAGAAAAGCAAGAGCAATCTTTGAAGAGGTATCCCTTGATTCAGTAGATGTAATGGGGAGCATGTACAATGACTTAGGACTGTTAGAGAACACACTCAGGAACCACAGCTGATACGTCTTTTCCAAAGAGGTTGACTGTGTCGTCCAGCCCAGTCCTGGCCTACATCTGTTGCCCAGTGCCCATGGAGTAATGGGGTCATGGTCCCAACCTATATTATCCCTTCTGAGACTTAGTCTATGCCTACACTGGGAGTGAAAGGTGTTATTCCTCTGCTCATGTACCCAGAGTACATCTTCACTCATGGCAGCACATTCGGCACTGCATTATCAATTCTTCAGGATTGATTGAAAGGAAGTGCAGACCCACTCAGTTGATCTGGAAGTCAACTGAAAGAATTCAGCCTGAAAAGATTAACTCTGTGTTGCATTTCTCATCGGCACTGCATAGAGGGGACTCTTTGTAGCTTACGTGTTTCCTCTCAACTGTGGGTGAATTTTGTGGAGAGTGTAGACCAGGCCTCTCTGGCTCTCATTAGGCTCGCACAGATGTAAACAGAAGTGTAGTTGTGATGGCACTGAGAGTAGCACCAGAGGCATTGCTGAGCTGTGCTGTGTGCAAACCTGCCTGAAACCAATGAGAGCCGATGTGAGCATGTGTACCTGGGCAGAAGAGTCATAGCCTCCTGCAAATATAGAGGTAGCCCTGGCGAGCTGTAGTCAGTCCTGGTTGGTTGTCTCCTACCCTGTGCTCCTGGAGTGAGTTTGAGTTTGCCCCGGGGAGTCTTGTGTTGTACATGGTAAGGGTTTCCATGAGTCACCTCTATCCCACAAGACAGCCTCCCAACGTGTTCATGAATTACCTCAAAATGTTTTAATCGGCAAGCTGTGATGTCAATAAAAGCATCTAGCAAAATATAACCTTACAAAGAGGTTGTAGAAACTGGAGTGAGGGAAAAAGAATAGATGTTCTCTCTTTCAAATGCAGAACTGCATGACAGAAACAATTTTGTTTTATCTTGTCAAGTTAAGGGATGAGAACTGCATCAAGAGCCTTTCATAACACATTTTAAACTCCCCAATGAAACAGTACATTATTGATGAACCGCTCCCACCACAAAAACCTGTGAGAGTCCTAGCTAACAAAATTCTATGAAACTTCTTCCAGGAAAATCCCTTGTAAACGCTGAAGTCATATCAAGGATTTCTGCAGCCTGTGCTGTATGATTCATTCAGTGCTCTGTAGATTAGATGTTATTAAACTTGCATGACTTTGTCTTAAATAAATAAAGGGAAGCACAACAGCTGGGGCTACTCATCATTCAGGCGTCTGACATCTAGTGCCAAATCCAAGCAGGACTTGACAGTGTTGTAATTACCAAACTGGGTCAGTGGTTAAATGGAATACAGGGATTGTTATAACACAGTTTCTGAGATTTTGCAATTTTCTTTTTTAGTTACAAAATATCAGAGAAGCATGCATTGTATCAGAAGGGGCCTATGAGCCCTTGCCTGTCTGTGAGGAACCTTTATTAGGAGTAGCCTCTACTCATGTGAACAAGATTGTGCTGGCCAAACTCATACCAAGTGTTCTAGCAAATCATACAAAATCCAGGTTGGCATAAGGGGTGAGCCAGTGTGGCACTGGCTTGGGGTGTCAAAGCTTAGGAGCACCGGGTTGGACCCTCTGCTGTGGGGTTATGTGACTTTGCCCACCACAACGTGACTGCTGTCCTAGCTCCACCCCTCCTGTCCCAGCAACTGGGGTGCAAAGGGAAAAGTTGGCTCAGGGCACCACAACCCCTTGAGTCAGCCCTGATAACATCCCTATTACCGTAGAAAAAATAAGTTTCACCTTGCAGATCTTTTACTTGCAAAAATCCCATTGAAATATAAGTGAAATCTTGTTACTGATGTGTTGAGACCTACTTCAGATTCTGCTCCAGAAAGAATCCTGTGGGTCCATTGGTCTCCCAGCATCACAAAGGGCATCCAGTCTGGTCACAGAGGTGTGGAAAACAATATGTGACTGTCACATTTTGTTAAATCTTTCTGAACACAGAGTATTTCTACACTGTGCATCACACCTGTGTCTCTGTCAGTGGTTCTCAACCAGTGTGTCACAGCACACTGGTGTGCTATGAAATTTCATACAAAGGTAATGAAAATCTATGTAAAGCAAACAATGTTTCATCTTAAACAACATTCTATCCAACCAAAATTATAATTAATTAAACTCTTGAAAATTAATCATCAAATCAAAAGCAAGCTATCCATCTTTCACAGTGTATTTTTTTGGTTTTTGTTTTTTTAAAAAGGTGCTGGTACTTGACCGGGGACCTGGGGATGCTGGCAGTAGCGGCAGGACCTGAGGCCACATCACTATGAAAAAAAAGTGCTGCTAATCAGGACCCCTGAGTGCCATCACAAAAAAAGCCATGGTCTTTCAATTCTAAATGTGAAACACAGGTGACCAAAGGGCAAAATTAAGATGATGTGTATTTTTTATTGCTGGATTTGAAACACTATGCATTTGATACTTCTTTAGCTTGTTATGTGCACTATGTTGCAAAGCTCTCTAGTAAGATGGTAACCATAGTAAATGTCAGTAAATGAGATGTTTATGAGCAATCAGTTCAGCTGAACAAAGTGGATGTGCCATGAAATTGTTTGTCTCATTAAAATGTGTTGTGTTATTGCAAAGGTTGGGAACCACTGGTCTATGTGACCTGCACCAGCAGAGTTGGTGTGTTCAAGCCTGTCCTTGAGCATCTATAACCTTTGGGTGGGCTAGAATTCATCTATTTGCCCTTCCCTGATGTCTCAAAAACAAAAAACAAAAACAAAACAAGCAAACAAACAAACAAACAAGAAAACAACAACCCATACAGAGAAGCAGCTGGAAACTCAGGATTCAGTGTGTAAGCCGCTAACGGTGCAGACTGCTCAGTTACCCTTGCCACATTAAAACACTACCTAAGAACAAACATAATGAACTTTATTAACTACTAACTTGATAAAACTTATAATAAAAAAAATGAATTTAAACAGAACAGTCCCCACAGAAACATTGTGGGAAGGAAACCCAAGAGTCCCAACGTTTAGGTGGCATTCACCCATATCTTAGTTGCAGTCTCTGTTCAAGTCCAAAGGCTTGAGTTGCAAAAAGCAGCAATCCTCTTCTTTGCTTGCAGAGATCTTATGTAGGAATCCACTCAAGCTTTTCTGTCTCTTCTGGAACCAGCACCATCCAGTCAGTTTAGTGGTTAACCAGCAATCAGTCATATATGAGAAAACTCTTCTGCAAAATATGCTCCACAGCAGAGGGAGAACATCCTGATCTCCACTCCTGGCTCAGCTTCTCCCACTCAACACACTGAGCACATGAACTCTTCTCATTTCAACTCTGTGGCTGCTGTTCTCCAGCTACTGCTCTCCAAACATCTGACCACAGCAGCAATAAAATCCTTGTGGAACATGCTCAGTGCAGCCACTTAACTTCCAGAAGCTTCTGGACCTGGACAGCCAAATCTGCCCAGCAACATAACCCAGCCTCAAGAAATCCCTAAAAGAGATAGCTCCTTTAATTAGGCATATGGGTTACACATCCACACTGCCTGGGGAACTAGGGCCTCATAAGCATGCTGACACTTCCGTATTGCACATTTCTGACCAACTCAGAACTTTAGCTTCTGGCGTGTATCCTAGGGTTCCTAGTGCTCTCATCAGCTGTAGCCACTACAGAGCTTTCTTCATAGGAGGTCATCAGAGCAGTTGTCCCTCCATCCAGCGGGAGGGGATCAGAAGAGTGTTGATGGGTTTCGCCCACAAACACATCCAGTGAGCAGCTTTGTATCCACGTACCCCCAACAGCAGGAGCCATCAACATAGGTTCCAACCTGCTGGAAGAACTTCTTTTCCTCATGCTGTCAATCTTTCTTCAGGAGTCATCTGAGAGATGCTGGTGGTCATTTCAGTTGCAGCTTTGACCTACCAAGGACACCTCTCAGAGGGGGCTACTGACATGTCAGATGCAATGCAGCTGGTTCTGCTCATGACTTTTTCCTTAGCTGCAGATTCTTCCTCTGTAAACCGGTGTTTCTGGAACAGAGCCATGATTGCAGATTGCTATGATCTCATTGTCAGGAAGACCTGGGCTGACCAACATTGAGCCCAGAACTTTCCCACCAAGAAGCAAATGTCCCTGGAAGTTTGTGATCAGATTCTCCCAAACCTGCAGCACCAGGACGCCCACAGGAAGGTGCATATTTTTAATGGTTAGAATAGCTAATCATTGGAACAATTTACCAAAGGTGAGGGTGGATTCTCCATCACTGACGACTTTGAAATCAACACTGGATGTGTTCTTAAAAGATCTGCACTAGGAATGCTTGCAGGAAGACTATGACATGAGGAGAGTTTAATGGAGAAGCAATGTATTTTCTCTATTTCCACTCTCCTCCCCTCACTTTAGGTTTTGCTATGCTTTGATAACTCAATGCTTTTCTCCACTATTCAGTACGGATAAGGCCACATTTGGAGTATTGTGTCCACTATTGGGACCCCCACTACAGGAGGGATGTGGACAAACTGGAAAGAGGTCTGTGGCAGGCAAGAAAAATTATTAAGAGGCTGGTAAACATGCCTTATGAGAGACTGATGGAACTAGGCTTGTTTAATCTGAAGAAGGGAGGAATAAGGGAGAAATTTGATAGCAGCCTTCAGTTACCTGAAAGGGGGTTCCAAGAAGGATGGAGCTACGCTGTTCTTAGTGGTGACAGATAACAAACAAAGAGCAAGGTGCAAATTGCAGTTGGGGATGGATATTAGGAAAAGCTTTTTTCACTAGAAGGGTAATGAAGCATTGGAATGAATTATCTAAGGAAGTGGCAGGTTTTTAAGGCTTGTCATGACAAAACCCTGGCGAGGCTGGTCCTGCTTTGAGCAGAGGGTTGGACTAGAATGATGACCCCTTGAGGTCACTTACAACCCCAATCTTCTATGAGTCTATGAAAATAATCCCTATGATACCTATCCTGATGTCAGCAGAGTTGCACCAAGGATTAATTCAACCCCAGTAATAGGGACTATAAACCTTGGACTGGGAAAAGAGGATTGAGAAGCCATTCAGGCCCACAATACTTGAAAAGCCTGCTCCATCTGGAGCCATTGCTTAAGAGAGAATTGCCACGCCTGCTGGGGGGAAGCCAAGAAAAGAGGAAAGGGTTCCTAAGTAAGGATCCAACTGATGTTTTGGCTGCAGGAGGGATTGCTACAAGCAGCAGACATCACTAGACCGAGAGGAGGGAAGGCCCTTTACCTCAGACTTGGGAATCTTTCACTCCATCTTCTGGTGGATCATTTGTGAAGCTTTTGCCTGTGTCCTGGGCTGGGAGAAGAAGTGGTAGGAACTGGCTGAGGGGAAGAGCCACATAATATCCTGGGTCTTTGAGGTCAATGCTTCTTATGGCCTGCGGAACACAGCTGATGGAGATGGAGGCTGTGGCCTCTCTTACCAACCACCCTCCCATGAAAGGGGCACAAAACTGAAGATGAGGGACCTAGAGAGACAGTAAGCCCTGAGGTGAGGGAATATATCCCGTGGAGACTGGGATGTGAGCTGAAGCCTTTGTGGATGAACATTGGACTTGTCTATTTTGTTGGATTCTGGAAGCAAGTGGACTCAACTGATGACCAGGATGGAGGGCTGAATCACCATCGACTCGAAAGGAGATTGCCATGGCACCAGAGCAACCACCAGCAGGGCTGCTAGAGATAGGGAAGAGCTATGACCCAGATACATAGTCGTCAAGCAGTACCATTGGTAAATACTGCTGGCCACAGCCCCTTATGTAATCAATTGCATGGTGATGCAGCCTGCCTCTGTTCTCTTCTTCTGAGAATAAATAAAACAAAATTGTAGGAAGCTGGGTATGGTTTCTGCATTTTGTCTGAGTTGCTTCAGATTTCGTTTTGGGGTTGGGCCAATAGCTGGGTTCTGTTTGCAGCTTGGAAAAAGGCTGGGAGATGGACAGAATGGCAAGAGAAGTGAGTTTTCTACTGTGCTAATGTTTTAATCTCTGGGAGTGCTTCACTCAGCACCCTCATCCAATGCCTGCCCTCGGGGAACTGGTGCTAGTCCTAACACAGGATCTATGTCTCTTCTAAAATCACAGGAGCCACGCCCCAGGAGAGATGAAAGTTACACCCAACCGAGTCAGGCTGGACGCACGCAACCGACTCACGTGGGAACTGCACCTCCACGGTGGAGTTCCAGGCAAAAACGTGGAGAGCTGAGAGCATTCCTACAGAGAGGATTCTGCTTCCTGAAGGTACCCAGCCATCTAAGAACTAGATGGTGCCATTTAGACAGTGACATTGTCAGAGCAGCTTCACGTACGCTTTCTGCCATAGACTCCTAGGCATATCATCTGGTTCCCCACAAAGAGACATGATACTTACTTCTCACAGTGCAGCCAGCCAACTCTGTTGCTCAGTGTATAGGTGGTGCAGAGCCATGGTTTTGCCTGCCTAGGGAAGAAATAATCCGTTTTCTTCCTTGAGTGCAGGGGCTGCCATGCTGCCCTGCTTTTACACAGGGTGACAGGGAGGTGGCATTCCTATTCCCTCAGTGTGCCCTTTCCTATGAATCTGGCACATTTTGGTGCGAAGGGGATAAATAACTAACACCTTCACAATTGTGACAGATCTTTCATTTGAAATTAGTGCTAAGGGGGATGTTGAGTTGAATTAAACTCTTCATATCAGTTGTACAGCAAGCTGCTTAGCTGTGCTGGTAACATGTCACAGCATGCCCTGTTAGGCTAGTAACACGCTCATTGTGTTTGTCTGTTCACCCTTCCCTGAATTTACAGCTGCTGGTTGTAACTAGCACACAGGCACCTTGTACCACAGGGGTTGGGCCCTGACACTTTTAGTTGCAGCTGGATTTTTTAAAAGCTGGAGGTTTCCCTTTCAGTTTTCCTTATTCCTGTGAGCCAGTTCCTGTACTCTGGAGGAGAAAGCACACAGTGAAAACATGTTAAAGTGCCACAGAGTTTTAATGGGATTACAGAGTTTGTGTCACACCCTGGACACTTCATCTGCAGACCAATCACTGTCTTCATACACCTGCTCAAACTTCAGACCTAAATAGTTCAGATGCTGGAGACATGGCTGTGGGAGAGCTGTTTCTTCATGTACCGCTGTCTATTAGAGTGCACTGTAGTCTGTGTTCAGGCCCATTTTGTTCCACATGTTTTCCTGAAACTTTCCTTGATCTTCCTACTGTATCAAACTTGCTGATGCCGGGAAATAAATTTCCAAACGCCAATGGTAAAGGCTGCAGCAGTTAGTGGCATGAGATGAATGGGAAGTGAGAGCCATGGCCCACTGGGCAATGAAATTTATATCACTGAGAAGCGTGCAGCAAGTTACAGCTTGTTTGGAGTTTCTAAGTCCAGAGGGAAGCTCTCTGATCATGTAGGCTTACCTCCTGCATAACACAGGCCATAGAAATTCACCCATGCATTTTTACTTTCCGCCCACTAACTACTGGCCTATATCTATAGGTAGCAGAGAATAGCTTTATTAACCATTAGCAGGACCAACTGAGTTGTAGCCATCACTCTTCAGTCAGAACATAAAGTGGAGGTGATTCATTTTTCTCAAGTCTCCTGGTTGTTGCCAAGCTGGGTAAAGCTAATAGATTTTAAGTTCCACACCAACCTTTTCATACCAGCAGGAGCTTTGGTTCCTCTTTCCAAAACCTGTCTGATCTAAGTTCTGTCTAATGAGTAGCTCTCAAAATCCATGATGGCTCAGATTAAGGGATTTGCCACTGTGAAGGTGTTACTGAAGCGGGAGGCCACTCTGGAGGGGCTGGTGGGAGGAAGGGTAATAGGGTAGTTTATCACAACCACATATCTTTATAGAGTGAGAAACTAACTATGTAAGGCTAAATTTTTATTGCAGAAAAAAATCTATAATTTTTTGTAAAAGCCCTTTTGGCCTGATACTCAGCATTAAGCCCCTTTCGCACCATTCTGGTAGAATAAAGGGGGAAGAAATGGACCCTGGGAGAAACATGCTTTTCAGGGGCCTCTGTGGCCATCAGTGTAGGCCCTTTAAGTCCTGCTCCCAGACCAAGAGTAGGGCATATGCCAGGGGAACAAAGGGGCAGGCTCCCAAGGGCAGTACCCAGAACCTAGTCCGCTATGCCATCTGTTTGAAGCGTCTTTAAATTGCTTTGAGGACACAGGGGGCCCCAAGCTTCTCCAGAAGGGAATGAAAACAAAAGCACATGAGCTGCCCCTTCTCTTTCCTTGCCCCTGCCCAAGTATTCAGAATCAAGCCCATTGGGTCTCCACAGCTAAGACCCAGTACTTCCCGTCAAACCACACCCTCTGTGGACCTCTGCCTGCAGATGAGAAAGCCATAAAGAGTTGTTCTAATGAAGACTTTGAAGAACAGCAGAAACACCTAGCACAAAGTGCAGTCTGACTGTATGTAACCTGAAGCATACCCATCAGGCTATGGAGATTACTCACAGATGAGATGAGCATGCATTCAAGAGCAGGATCAGGCCCTCTGCTCAAGAAGGAGTGTTGGGGCTGTCTTATAACAAATGCAGGGTGGAACTTAATGTTGATACATCCACACCACAGCAAAAACTCCTGTGTACGTTGACTGGTTTTTGCATAAAATTTAACAGGAATGCTTTAGGGAAAATAAGAGTCCAGAGCAATTATCTTTTTATTTCATTACTACTCCCTGGTTGCTTTCTCATAAAATCACCTTTCCATCCTCTGGGCATGTGGATGCAAAGCTGCTGAATGTGTTTAACGTAATTTGACCAGCTGACTACAACAGGGTGAGGAGTTAGTGAGGAATAACTCATTAACTGTGCTGGGTGGGGGGAAGGGCTTGTTGGCTTTTAAGGAGGAACTTGCACCCCCAATTAGTTGTAGCAGAAATGTATGCGCTTTCTTGTCAATAGGCACCACTGAGCGTAATTTTGCCCCCTCTCCCCCCGATGCACTGCTACTTTAGGGCTCCATTCATCTCCTCACTAGAAACAGTCTGCAAACAAATAATTCCTCCTATTGCCAACAGCGCCATTCCTAGGGTAGGGCGAGTGGGGCAGCTGCTCAGGGCCCCACATGACCCTCATCATTACCCTCTCCATGCTGGGGACCAGGCAAGCCAGCCAAAAGTGGCAGCCCGGTTCAGTTCACCCATTCGCCCCCCTGTGCTGGAGCAGCAGGGGGGGTGGGAGGCAGCATGGGGCCCACCCATATTGCTACCCCTCTCCTGGCTGTGCTGGCTCCTGCCCCTTTCCGGCTGCTCCGGTGCAGAACCGAGAGCAGCACGTGTGATGGGGGGGAGCAGGGGGCAGACCGTCAGTGCTGAACCGGGCCACTCTTTCGGCTGCCTTGCCCAGTTTCCAGCATGGACGGCTGGTGCAGGGGTCTGCCCCTCCCCTGGGCCAGCCAGCCCCACCCTGTAGCGCCGGGGGTTTATTGGGGGCGCTGCAGAGGGTGGTTCGCGTGGTGCCCCATACCCCCCTAGGGACGGCCGTGGTTACCAACACCAGCCCATCGCCCCTCGCATAGGAATTTGGGGACCCTTAATGCAACTTTGGCACTCCCTGGCATTTTAAGCATCATACCAATTAGACCTGCTCTGAGAAGGGATGGATGCAAATCTTCGAAGCATCTGACGAAGTGGGATTTTCTCTCACGAAAGCTCATGTGATAAATAAATCTGTTAGTCTTCAAGTACCACACAACTCCTTGGTTTTTTTACAGGTCTTAAAACACCAGCAGGCGCTCAGGGGCCTTTCTAAGCTAGCATTGCTAACTTGTAGTGGAGTGGAACCTATTCGTGCATTTGCGTGTATGTGTGTGTGTGTGTACAAGGGAGTAAGGAGGGCAATGTCACCAGTGTGTACATGAGACACAGAGCCTCCTCAGCGTGTGTAACGTCTTTGGTGATGATGAATGGTTATGCTGCCATCAAGTGGCTGTAGCGTGGAAAAGTAGTACTGCTCTGGGAAAAAAAAAGACATTTCTAGGTGAAAGTTCACGGCGTGCAGGAATGGCCCTGGGGGCCAAACTTACCCGTTTTTGTGGAAAAACCATAGAAGGGGACAACTGGGCCAACCCCCTGTGGTGCAGCTTCCCTTGTCCATAGTGAGCGAAGGATGGGAACCATGTGGAAAAGCAGGAGATGGGCTGCAGTGTCTCTGGAGGATGAGGAGCCATGAGAAGTGAGGGTCTCAGCTTCATAGATCCAAGCCAGCAAGGTGGAGATGAACTCTCCAGGCTGCCCCAGCACAGTGAGTTTGACTCACTTGTCCCCCTGTGATTGGCCCCTCTTTTCCTACCTCTTCTGCAAGTGGTCATGCCACAGCATGGCCTTGGACTGACTTTCTTTCTCCATGGGAGCATAGCAATCAGAGAATCTGCTTCCCAGCCCATCAAAGCCTATCTCACTAACACACTTGCAGCCCTTCTCCCCGCCGTCTCTGCGGTGCTTCTAGAAAACACATGCAGCATGAAAGAGGGGTGGGGAGGAGAGGTGAATGGCCTCTGTGCTCTGGGCCTGTCCCTACAATGGGGCTGGCACCCCTCCGTTCCTTTCCTTCTCACTTGTTTTCTCCCCTCTCTGCTTTGTCAAGACAATCGAGGAGCCAATCTACAATTCTCAAGATTATCTTCAAATGAGGCCACTTTAGGTGCCCAACTTACACCTTGGGTTTGATTCTCATCCCAAAGCCATAAGAATTCAGCAGCTCAGGGAAACTGAGGCACAAAGGTGAACTGATTTGCACAAGGTCAGAAGCAGAGCAAGAAATAAAAACCAGATCTCCTACTCACATGCCTCTGCCCCAGTCACAGTTCTAGCCCATGTCTACTCCTGTGCAGCATTGCTTCCTGTAGTGCTTTGTCTCAGTTTTGTTTTTGTTTTGTTTTTTTAAACTTCCAAGCAACCAGGATCCCAGGTCTTTCTCTGGACAGATTTTGTTTTCAATCTCTGGGAAGGATGGGTTCACGCTCTCTGCAGTATGGTTGCATTTCACCCACATGGTGTGACAGCTGTATATTTTGCTTGCATATGCAAATACAGTTGCTGATTATTCTAGATTAGAAACAGGCCTGAACAAAATTCCCAGATCTCAACAATCCTGAGCTCTGAGTAAGTTGGACTTCTCGTTTCAGCATAACGGCTCAGCCCGGAGGTGCAGTATAAGGAAAATGCCCCTTCTGTGCCATCCATGTGCTTGTATACCTGTGGGGACTGAGTTCAAAATAGCTATCAGATAAGATGTGCCTAGTGGGTTTATGATGCAGTATATTCCCATCATGCAAGGCCAGCTGAGTGGGGTGTACATGCAAATCCTCACTCCCACTCTTGAGAAGAAACCCTGCTCGAGTGCTTCACCTTTCCAGGTTGAAAATAACAAAGCCGAGAATTTAGCAAAGCTGGTCAAAGGTGTTCAGTGCCTACGGGGGCTGGTGGTGTCTGACTTATACCTGTTGGTATTTCACATGGTGGATTTTGCCACAGGCGAGCTATGTGAGTTCCACATTCCAGATGACTATCGTATAGGCTTATGTGCGTGGAGTGCTCTGAAACGCAGGAAATTGTACTTTGTTTTTCAAAGTGTTCTCTGGGGCCTCATTTGGACAAGCCTGTTGTCCTATAGCTGCATTACTATGGATGCGGGAATGGACTGAGCATGCAGAGTTAGATACCAACTCTTACGTTCGGTGGGGGTCATGTTCCTCTTATCAAAGAATCCAAGGACCAAATCCCAAACCATATTGTCACTTTAGGAGCTAAACCTCATGGCCCCAACCTAAAGGGGGGCTCCAGACTGTCTAATGCCCCTGCATTGACCTGGCCCTGCTGCCTTGCTCAGCCCCACACAGAAGCAGCCAGGCTTGCGGATTAGGGCCCTGGGGCCAGGGGCCTTGCTTTGTGGCACTCCAGCCCTCGGCCCCCATCCAGCAGGTCTGCCTCCCAGGGGTGGGACAGGCTGGCGCATGTCTGCTGCGCTCTGGGGGTGGGGGCTGCACCATACACCAGTTGACTCTGTCCCCGGGGGCAGACCAGCTGGTCCGGGGCAGGGTGGGAACACTGCAGAGACTGGCCTTTAGCCCCCAAGCCCGACTCCCCTCTCAGTGCTGACTGGCTCCCAAGCTGCTGTAGTGGGGGAGCTGGGGCCCCATGTGGGGAGGGGACACAAAAGTGGGCAGCCCGGGGCCCTGGGACACCTTATTCCAGCTGTTTCCAGCAGAAATTTAGTGGAATTATGTCCCGTCTCCCCCACGTGATGAGGGAATCCTCATTCTACTAAACTGGAAAAAGTCTCCCTCTTAGTTCTGTCTATATATAGAATGTAATTGCAGGAAATGATCTGAGTACCGAATTACAGCCCTTCTCTACAATTCAGTGGCACAATTCCAGTTGTCAGAGGAAAGGGTGTCATGCTCTCCTAAATCCTATAGGTTTTTAGGGTAATTTCTATAGTACCTATTGAGTCTAGTGCTTTTAGAATTTATCTTAAGGGTCAGTAAGAGAATTATAGGAAATAGGACCTGATTCAAGTATTTCCATTGATTTGAGTCAAGCCCTGGTGGGAGGGACTGCTCTGCCAGTCCTACTCCTCCACTGACCTCTATGTAGTATTGTTTGCCTGGCTGTAGGCCTGATTGGAAAAAGCAAAGTTATTTTTCTTCTGGTGAGAAAACTCCTCCCTGCACCACTCCCCAGCAACACTGTTGGTTTCCAGCAGCGCAGTGTCTGGATTCAGGCAGCCCTCTCACAAATGAAGCCCACCCCGTACGCTGAGCTTCAGCTGTTTCTTGGCGCTTCTCTGTTCACATTGCTGAGCAAGGGATGATGTTATGCCAATTACAAGCTGTGGAAATTTGATCTCTTTATTCTGTAATTGCTGCGCTGTGAAATCTGAGAATATATATTTACTTTAATATTCTTGCAGAGGAGGAGAATCCCCAAGGCACAGAGCAGGGGGAGAGAAGGCCCTTAAGGAAAAATAACACGATTCTATTTGTACTTGATTAAGTAAGCTATATACAGCAGTATATGGATCGTGCCCATAGGTATGAGAATCAGGAGCAGCATTCAGTGCATATCTTGGTGTCTGGAAGCTATTAACAGTTGCACTTTGTGGTGTATCTTTCTCTGCAGTAGCTCAGGGATGAGGACAGCCTCCCAGACAGTGTTCTTGACTCTTTCAGTGTTATTACAAAATGCACAATGTTTTGGTTAAAACCTGAACTCCCAGAGTCTTGTGATTACATGAGGTGCCTTGCTTCCCCTTTCCTCTGCCCCCTAAGTTTCTAGCCCTCATGATTGTGGAGAAAATGTGGAAAACATGACCAGTGTGCACCCTAAAGGCTCGAAACCCACAAGTCAAATAAAGATCCCAAAACATATCATTTCTTTAGTCTCATTTTTCAGACAGTCACATGCCTTCTGCTATTTGCACGCCCAAAGATTAGGAGTCCTACTGAAATTATAGGGCCCTGCTATGTTAGGCTCTGTGTAAACACGGTGTGATGACAGTTGCTGCTCTAAAGAGGACACTTTACCCTGCTCTACATACCCCAATGTAGGTTAAAGTCCAAGTTAAAAAATGGGAATTATTTAATCCATCCACATCCTGTGATCCTTTCAAGAGTGAGGGTGCACAGCTTCCGGAGGATCTCGGCATACATAATGCAACAGCTGTGTTGCCATTCTGAGTGAATGGACTGGGGGACCATGACAGGAAACCTCTTCATATATCTCACTGAAGATCTGCAATAAACTTTGGTTTTAACCATGCTAAGGTTTCTTTTGTCTCCATTCATTTTTGGCCCAGTGAAAGAAATTGGCCCCAGGGCTCCCTTTGAAATCTGGTATTGCTTTAGAACTGCTTTGCATTTGGAATGTATACCGCCCACCCCTTTCAGGTCTATTGTAGCTGCTGGTGGTTCTTCTAAGAGGGAAAAAGAACAACAACAAATCACAATTTTTTAAAAAAAATCTTGCTAATAAAACTTACGCTGTGTGAACCATTCCAAAGTGATCTGACTGGCAAGTCAGAATCTGGATCACTGTTTTTGCATGCTTGGGATTTTCTTCTGATCTTGTCACAGAATTGTGGCTCAAGTCCACTTAAATACATATGCATTTTAAAAAGTACCTTTCTAAAGTAGCAATGGGGCAAGTGACCAAGGGTTTGGAGCTCAGTTTTAGTTCAGAAAGCTGTGGCTGTTTGTGGTACCAGAAGCACTTGGCTAGCCACCCGAACTCAGATGCAGGTGGTCAGGTGGGTTTGTGGTGGACGGCTAGCTCAAAGCACTACTGAAATGCCTGGCATTTGTTGGATGGCAGGATACTGGGCTAGCAAAAAAAAAAAAAAAAGGCAACTTTAGGCCACTTTTATGTCCCCATCCCTCACCTCTGGGGCTAGTTAAAAGATGACGACAGACCCTGGTGTAAGATAAAGCTACACCAACGCTCTGCCACCCAGGGTTCTCTCACTCGCTAGTGGGGAGCGACCTATAGGGAGCAGAGTGTATTGGATTTCCAGTTGCTTTGGGCCCTCACAGCAACTCAGAAAAATCAGAGAGGGTGAACCCATGTGTACAGGAAGTTGTGGGTTCTTCAGCTTGGAAACTTCATCAAGCATTTAAGCATTTAGCAATAGAGTGCTTTATGCTGATCTCATTTACACCTGTCTAACAATGGATAATGCCTCTGCCTTCACAACAGCGCTACTTCCGATGAACCTCAGTGCAAGTGCTATCCAAAATAGGCTCACAGTCAGGAATAATGAGAGCCATGTGACACCTTAAAAGACTAACAGAGCCACTCTGGAAGTGTCAAATTTGCATATGAGTCAAGAAAGTTAGTGGTGTCAAACATGGATTGTTCCCTATAATATATTGTCTAGTACGTCCACTGAACATATTAGTGGCTCCAAAGAAGCCACTCCAGTCACCTGGGTCAATGATGCAGAAACTAAACCCGTGCTAAGTAGGGCCTTGAAACATTAAGCTATAACAGCTTTGAAAGGGGTTGTTACGATTTACAGGGAGATTGATCTGTGAAATAAAGTTTTTCAGAGTGATGCACTGTAACAGCTACTTTGGAGACTTGAGGGTCTGATGGGTTAATAAACTGCTCCATAAAAAGTCTTGAAGCAGAGAGCTTGGGAAAATACATTCCACTGGATTAATCGTAGCAAAAAAGTGTATATTTATAGACCCATATTTATTAAGGGGCGGATTATTGTATGGGTCAATGGGGCCTGTGCCCAGGGGCCAAGGCTGGCTCTGCTCATAAGCCAATGAGGCCCTGGCTTTGGGTGCCACTGGCTAAGGGGCACCATGCCGGGCACAGGGTGGGCTGGCCCACGAATCGGACTTCGCACTTCCACCCTTCCCCAAGGCAGCCACTCCACCCCTGGGGGCAGAGCGGGCCAGCCCATGGGGTGGACCCCACTCTCTTGCCCAGCCTTTCCGCCCCTGGGGTGGAACAGCTGGCCCGAGGGTGGGGCAAGAGAGCGCAGTCAGCCCCATGGGCTGGTCTGCCCCACCCCTGGACTGGCTGTTCCCTGCTCTGGGGGCAGGATGAACCAGCCCAAAGCAGAAGCCGGGATCTGCCCCCCATTGGGGGGGTGCAAAAGTGAAAGCCGGCTTTGGGCACCACAGCCTCTTGAGCGAGCCTTGCCACGGGCCCACCACAATGTGGGGGTCCTCTGCTCTGCTGGCACTGACTGTAGGGGGAGCAGAGTGGGCCAGCCCAGCGGCTCGGCTCTGTGCTCCTGCCCCACACCTGGGCCAGCCAGTCTGCCTGGGGGGCGGGCTGGGCCAGTGCAACTGGTCACTCTGCTCTGGGTGTGGGTCAGGGCAGGCTGACAAGCAGGCTGACCAGTGCAGCCTCTGAGCCACGCCAGAAGTCACACTGCATGTGCCAGTTGGCCCTGCCACCCCTGGGGGCAACCAGACAGACCAGAGCTGGGCCCCCCAAGAGCTGGTCTGCCTGCCCAGGGCCAGGGCCCTAGGCGAGGAGGGGGTCCAGGTTCCCAGGTGCGGGAGCAGGACCCTAGACTGGGGGGACCACTGCTGGAGGAGGTCCAGAGGCCTTGCAGCCCTTAATCTGCTCCTGTGTTTATTGGCTGTAATTATTATCCTGCCTGGAATACATTTGCTTCTATGTTTTGTTTTGTCTTTTTATCAAAACGCTCATCATCATCATCAATCAGTATTGCAAAGTAATCATGAATATGGGTGCCTTCACAGCAAGAACAGATCTGCTCACCCATCCTTACTGCAAAATGATGAAAAAAGAACAAATGGTTCCCATGTCTAGCCATGTTCTACTCCGTGCAGGATCTGAGGGGTGGTGACAAAGATGGCTTTGCAGCTTCAGGACTGATCTAGCTTGTTTCTTCCCCCCCCCCCCCCCCCGGCATAGCCCGCTGCTTGGTTTTCTTCCTGGCATGCACTGCTGGAGCTGACAGAGAAGGCAAGATGGAGCCAGTTTAGTGTAACAGTGTGCACTCTGAAATGTGATCTGAGATGTCCACAATACATACCATGCTGAAGTAAAGCAGAGGCAACCAGTGAATGGTAAATAAACTTCTGTCAAAGGATAGAAAGACCATTTTATTTGCTAGCTCCAGCAATGATGCTGACAGATGGAATCTGGGTGAATCCCCGTTATGCAGCCTTCTTTTCTCTCCTAGCTTCGATGGATGGGATAACGAGCAGGAAGGGGGTAACGAGCAGGGTACCAGAGGGATTGGTTCTGGGTCCAGGTCTGTTCAATATTTTCATCAATGATATAGATGATGGCAGTGAGAGCACGCTTATAAAGTTTGCAGATGATACCAAGCTAGCATGGGTTGCAATTGCTCTGGAGGACAGGATCACAATTCAAAATGATTTGGACAAACTGGTGAAATAGTCTGATGTAAAAAGAATGAAATTCAATAAAGACCAATGCACTGTACTCCGCTTCGGAAACAACAGTCCACTGCACAAATACAAAATGGGCAATGACTGCTTAGGAAGGAGTACTGTGGAAAGGGATCTGGGTGTCATAATGGACCACGAGCTATACAGTGTAACATTGTTATATATAAAAAAAAAAGCAAACATCATTCTGGGATATATTAATAGGAGTATTGTAAGTAAGACACAAGTAGTAATTCTTTACATCTACTCTGCACTGATTAGGCCTCAACTGGAGTATTGTATCCAGTTCTTGGCACCTCATTTCAGGAAAGATGTGGATAAATTGGAGAAAGTCCAGAGAAGAGCAACACGAATGATTAAAGGTCTGGCACACTTGACTTACAAGGGCAAATGGAAAGAACTGGGTTTGTTTAGTCTGGAAAAGAGGGGCCTGAGAGGGGACATAACAATTTTCATGTACCTAAAAGTCTGTTACGAGGAGGAAGGAGGAAAATTACTCTCCTTAACCACTGAGGATAGGACAAGAAGCAATGGGCTTAAATTACAGCAAGGGAGGTTTAGGCTGGACATTAGTTAAAAATTCCTAACTCTCAGGATGATTAGCCAGTGGAATAAATTGCCTACAGAGGTTGTGGAGTCTCTGTCACTGGGAATTTTTAAGAGCGGTTTAGACAAATATCTATCAGGGATGGTTTAAGATGGTACTTGATCCTGCCATGAGTGCAGGGGACTGGACTCGATGACTGTCATGGTCCCTTCCAGTTTCTATGGTTCTATTATATTTCTATGGGGTGTCTGATACTGTTGGACTCAGGGTGGGGCAAGGGTCAGATTCACATTTCAGCGCAATAAGCACATGCCTCGGTCCTCCAGCATTTTAGGAACACCTAAACAGTGGTGAATTGCTGCACAGGCCAACAAAGCCCATGCTCAGGGCCACCAACCAATATGGGGACTCCACTTGAGCATGCCATCCCCTATTCCTCCTCTTTCCTGGGTCCCTGCTTCCTGCTTCTCCTCTTCCTCCTGAGGCTTTAATGTCTGTCCAGGCCAGAAGCTAGAGCCCAGAGGAGAGTATATTCCTCCCTCCCTGATCTCTCTCCCTTCCACGTTTTCTGATGTGTGGAACTGCCCCGATCAGCCCCTATCTCCCCCATCATTCCCCTCCCAGCATGGAAAACATAAAGGTTAGCTGTAGACAGGGGTAGCTCTGAAGATGCTGTGCCTAGGGGTCTGTAAGATGTAAATACAGCCCTGGTTGGGGCACCATTTTATCATCCATACAGTCATCTTCCATTTTGGAAGATGGGGCTTTGGTCTGCCAGGGGCCAAACAGATTGTAGCAGGCTACAGTTTCCAATAGACTCTGGCAACTAAGTTACATTTAAATAACAATAATCTTATTTTTAATCACAAAGCTTTTAATGCAAAGAACACCACACTATTGATGTATTAAATTATCTAATAATACGTATGCTGAACTCAAATCCCATCCCTCATGTTTTGTGTATGGTCCTGAATGTGAACCATGCATAGGTTGGAGGATGATGAACAGTGTTAAATATTTGAATTCCTTTGCCTTTCTTCTTCTTTCAGGTATACTCACTAGCTCATAGCTGAAGACAGGTTCTCACAAGGCATTTCTGAAGTAACAACAGATTAAGTGTTCAGAGATGTATGTGTGTTCATTGATCATCAAGGTGCTAAAAGTGTTAGTAAAAGAGGACAGTTAAACATGAAAGGAATTTTTGACTTGACAGTTGTGCTGCACTGCCAATGTACGTGACTGATAAGGTCACTGCCTCCATTGATGGCTGTGCTTTCTTAAAAATAAACTATACTGTGTATGACACACTATAATTAGTTACACAGCAACTATTTTTCATTCTGAGTTGTGCAGGGTATTTAGAAGGAAGGTTTAAAGGGCTTCAGTCAAATGATAAATGATTAGAAATAGCATAAATATTTTGTATGAATTGGGATGGTTCATGCTTATGTGAATCCATCATGATAAATCATCCCCTATATTCCACAGCGGTATATATGAAGGACAACACTAACCTCTGAATGGTTATCCAGCTGTAATTCACTTCACTGGCTTTGTTTATATCCTGAATGGCAAGGTCACAGCTCTATCAGCTGATCTGCTCCACCCGCTACTTGCTAGCAGCAAATATTAACTAAAAGAAAAGAGGCCAGCTGCAAAATTCAATTCTGGAGCCAATTCTTCCCAAAGCTCAAGGAAAACCTCAGAGCTGGGGATTTATTTCATCCCTGTCTTTGCAAACTAAAATATATAATAATAGCTTAAGTGATGTTATCCTTTTCTCAAAGGACCATAAGCTTTCCACAATTTAGCTACACAAAGAAAAGCATCCACCGTGGGAGATGAGTGCAGTGTGTACCTAACAAAAAACACTGTTAAACAGAGTGGAAAAATAATTCTAATCAATGATATCAAAGCAAACATCTAATCAAAGGGAGTCACCACTGGATAATTCTGTTCTCATCTATAGTTTTACAGATCTAGAATATGTACATTGAAAATGGAACTACACTAAAGGAAAACAAACCAGGAGTCCTGTGGCATTGCTAAAGACTAGCAAATTTATTTATCTCATGAGCTTTTGTGGGAGAAAATCCCACTTTATCAGATGCTTGAAAAATGCCACAGGATTCCTTGGGCTGTGTTCACACACACAGGGTTATTTTGAAACAAGTTGTGTCGAAACAACTTGTTTCGAAATAACACCTTATTTTGAAATAACATACTTCAAATTAGCAAAATGTTATTTCGAAATAAGAGAGAAAGCGGGAAACAAAATAGCAGGTTCACACTGTGAACCTGCTATTTCGCTTCCTCTGGGGGCTGCAGGCACCGGCGGGCTGCAGCGCTGCACAGCGCCATCCCCGCCAGCTTAAAAAGCCGGCGGGGAGCAGCGCTGGGCTGCGCTGAAGCCCGCTGGTGCCCGCA
>ML681998.1:37380314-37479685 GCA_007922195.1 Podocnemis expansa | reverse complement strand
TTCGAAACAACTGTGCGTCATGTGAACATGGTTTTTTTTGTTTCGAAACAATGAGGTTGTTTCGAAACAAAAGTGCTGTGTGAACACAGCCTTGTTTATTTTGCTGAAGTAGACTAACACAGCTTCCCGTTGTCAGTACACTGAAGGAGTTAAGCCAGGTTTATTCTATGCTAAAATAGGGTACGACTAGGCTTCTAATGTCTGCACAAAATAAGAGTCAACTAAAATGTGCCCAATGTACATACTTTGGGAGAAAAGAGCTGAAATCATCTTTCTGGGATCTAAAATTGTAAAATGTAAAAATAATCATATTCCCCCTACAAAATGCTCCTTCATTATAGAGACTGAGGTCTGGTCTATACTGCCACAGTAGGTTGATGAGAGATATGCAATCTACATATTGTAGAATGAGCATTTCCCATCAACTTACTTATCCTTCCTTAAAGCAGTGCTTTCATGGGGCTGTGCTGATGCGAAATGCTCTCCATTCAACTCAGCTTTACATTTTTCTTGGGGCTGGAGTTAGAGTTTCAAATGGAGAACACTTCCAGGATCGAGTGAGTGGGTCTCCACTAACTCAATCCCACTGTGTCGCTCCATGGAGACTAACACAGGGATTTCAGTGTAGACAAGCCCTGAGAAATAACCGTAGAGTTTTGCAGTAATTATTTAATAGAAGAGCAAGCTTCAAAAGACTCACTTTGGGTTTGTTTGTTGCCTATTCTAATTAGGTTCTTATACAGCATCCATCACCATGATAACTCCATTCAAAAGAAGTAGTGCAGCCCTTTTTAAGCAGTCAGTAGCCCTGTCTACAATACAACCTGGAACCTAGAAATGCAGTTACAGGTAGCATGCAAAAAATAACAGTCCACTGGCAAGTACTTACATTAATTGGACTATTATTATTTGTGGCACAGGAATGCCTAGAGACCCCAAGTGAGATCTGGACCTCATTGTTCTAGAGGTTGTATAGATCAATGGATGGTCCTACACAGGGTGTGTTCACACAGCAGTCTTATTTCGAACCAACAGAGGTTGTTTTGAAATAAGAAACGCCATGTTCACACAACATACCGTTGTTTCGAAACAATGGGTTCTGTTGTTTCGAAACACTGGTGTTGTTTTGAAACAACTTAAACCCTATTTGGCGACAAAACAACGTTGTTTCGAAACGATTGTTTCGAAACAATCCCGTCAGAACATGTTATTTCGAAATGACGGTGACTTGTTTCGAAATAGCTGTTGTCTGAACATGCTATTTCGCTTTGAGCTTATTTCCTTAATTCGAATTAACATTTTCTTAATTCAAATTAACTTATTTTGAAATAATGCCTTATTTTGATACAAGTTGTTTTGAAACAACTTGTATCAAAATAACCCCCTGTGTGTGAACATAGTCATAGACAATAGAAAGATACTTATGTGAATAAGTGCTCACTAAATGGAGAGTCAAAGCCCACTGAGAGATTGCCTCTCATTGATCTTGACTGGCTTTGGACAGGCCATAAAAAAAGTTTGTTGAAGTTTTCCAGATCTTCAGTGCTTTTTGTCAAAATTTTGCCTTTTGGGGGAAAAAAGAGCACCTATTAAATTGTTGCACTTTTTTGGACCACCGGTAGAGCTGATAAAAATAAAATATTTGTCTTTGTTTTTGAATCCATTGTATAAAAAAATTTGAAAAAATATTTGGTGATTCCTTCTACCTCCCCCATTTTCCTGTTGTCTCATGTTAACAGATAAAGGCTAATGGGAGATGATGAGGCCTGTTAAGCAAACATTTCAGAGCCTTCAGAAAGATTCAAAGACTTCATTCTAAAATTGGGATTAGAGATTTTGCTCAGAGGAAAGGCTTCCTATGTTTATCAGAATCAGCTCATCTACCTTATGTTGTCTCTATTTAGACTCAGCAGTTCCCAGGTCAGAAGGGACTGTTGTGATCATCCAGTCTGACATTCTGTATAATGAAGACCATAGAAGTTCCCTAAAATAATTCCTACAGCAGATCTTTTAGGAAGATGTCTAATCATGATTTTAAAATTATCCATAGCGGGGAATCCCCTGTAACCCGTGGTAAATTGTCCCAATGGTTATCTGTGAATTCATTCTCTCAACAGTAGCTCTGTGCTAATTTCCTATTACTAGGATTGGTCAAAAAATGCCTATAATAACTACCTTTGCTCTGTTTTTGTTTATTATTTTTTTTCAGAAGTCTATTTTCTGCAACAAAATGATTCAGATATCCTACCCAAGAGCATCATGAAAATTGTAGTTTTGGTGTCTATTCTCACAGGCTATGTCTACACGTAGCCCGTTATTTCGAAATAAGTTATTTCAGAATAACTTCTTTCAAAATAAGAACATTATTTTGAAATAACTGGAATTGAAATAACAACAAATCTAGGTGAAATAAGGGGAAAAGCTGGAAATGAAATAGCATGTCCACACAGTGGACTTGCTATTTTGCTTCAGGGGCAGGGCACCATGGGAGGTGTGGCAACATGGCCGCCTCCCTGGGCCATGTCAGTGGCCATGTTGGTAGCCAATCCTATAAAAGTTGGCCCCGACCTCACTTCCCTGTCTATTCTGGCTAGCAGGACTCTGCAAGCAACAGAAATGGACGCTGCCCGGCTGCCTAGCCTTCGTTATGTGACCAGTAGGCATGCTGCAGGTCTGCAGAGCGTGCTCCTGTTGGGGTACATGCTCTTCAGGGACCCCGATGCTGGTCAGGGTGTGCCCCAGGCTGCCAGCAACCTGGGCCTCAGAGCAGCCCTAGTTCCCCTGCCCCTTTCTGTGCCTTGCCGGATCTGGGCCCAGGAGACTAGCACTGATTGGTGGTACCGGGTAGTGCTCCAAACCTGGGACGACAACCAGTGGAGGTGCAATTTCCGGATGGCCAGGGCCAGCTTTGACCAGCTGGTATCAGAAACCGACCCCACTGCTGCATCGCAGGGACACCGCCATGCGTCTGGCCATCCCTGTGAACAAAAGAGTGGCCATAGCCATATGGAAGATGGCCACCCCGGAGTCCTACAGGTCTGTGGCCCACCTGTTCGGGGTTGGCAGGGCCACCATCAGTGTCATCCTGAGCCAAATCACCAGGGCCATTAACAGAGTCCTGCTGTGGCGCCTTGTCACACCGGGGGAGCTGCAGGCCACCATGGACGGTATGGCGACGCTGGGATTCCCGAACTGCATGGGGATCCTGGATGCCACGCACATCCCTGTGAGGGCCCTGGACCCCCGAGCGGCAGAGTACCACAATAGGAAGGGCTACTACTCTATCATTGTGCAGGCGCTTGTGGACCATCCAGGGGTCTTCCAAAACTATGTGGGTTAGCCAGGGAGGGCGCATGATGCCCACATTCTCCGGAACTCGTCCCTGTACCAGGGCATGGAGGCGGGCACCTTCTTCCCCCTGCATAACATCAGTGTTGGGGGAGTAGAGGTGCCCATCCTCATTGTGGCAGACGCGGCCTATCCCCTCCACCCGTGGCTGATGTGCCCCTACACAGGGCCCCTTGACCCTCTCCGCCAGCTTTTTAACCAGCATCTGAACCGCTGCCACCAAGTGACTGAGCGGGCCTTTGGACGGCTGACGGCCCGCTGGAGGTACCTCCTGACCTGCCTCCACCTTGGAGAGGAGACAGCAACCCAGGTCATCAGTGCGTGCCTGGGCCTGCATAATTTTTTGTGAAATGGGGGGCGAGCCCATTGCAGCTGCCTGGAAGGCTGAGGCCCAGCTCATCGGGCGCCAGTATGAGCAGCCCGCACCTGTGCCCCCACAGGAGCGGGCCTCCAGAAGGGCCGTCACCGTCCATGAGGCACTCACGGACAGCTGTGCCACTGAGGAGGACCTCTGAAGGCCAGGCCTGCCCCCCACACACCACCCTCTTCCCCCTTCTACCACAGACAGCCCCCACCCATCCACCCACACTGTTGCAGCACCACCAATAAAGTACAACACACGCACCAATGACATGTTTCAACATTTTTATTTTCAAACAACAGGGGGGTAGGAGCTCCCTGGGGCTCAGGGAGGCAACTTGCAGATGGGGTTGGGGTAGGGGTCCTTGCGGCTCGGGGAGGCAACTTGGAGACGGGGTTGGGGTAGGGGTCCCTCGGGCTCGGGGAGGCAACTTGGAGACAGGGGTCACTGGGAGGAGGGTCTGGCACGGCCCTGCCCAGGAGCACGCCGGGTCTGGGGTCGCCATGGAGCCCCGTGCTCCAGTGGTGCTCTGCCAGCTGCCGGTGGCCCCGTGCTGTCGGCGATGCGGCGCAGACTGGCGGCTGCATCCTCTACTGCTGTCCTAAGCTGCTCCATGGCCACAGCCTGGCGCTCCATGGCTGCAGCCTGTTGCTCGAATGCAGCCACCAGGCGGTCGTCTGTGGTGGCTCCGTGGCGCAGCAGCTGGATGGCCGCATCCTGACGGGCAGCCTGCTCTTTCCGCCAGGCCTGGGTGGATGCCTCAGCCCGCTCCCACAAGTCCTCCAGGCTGGCAAGGACTTCGCTACACATCCGGAGGCCCCTCCTCCTCCTCCTTCTTGGTCTGGGACTGCCGGTTGGGCTCTGTGCCCACTGGCTACCAGTTGCACGAACTGCTGGAAGGAAGCATCAAACAGGGTTAGAGCCTGCTGCCTGCTGGCCTTGCCTGTGTGCAGCTTGTGTACAGCACACAGCTCCGCCCTCACTCTCAGCAGGAATCTAGACTTGGGTCCTGTGGGACATTTCCCCAGAGGGACACAGGGCCTCGTGGTGCCCACATGTGAGCTGGACCCACCCAGAAGAGTTGCTCTCGGGAGTCTCCCAAGGCCACTTCCCAGTGGTCTGCTCTGCAGGCTGTGCACCCTGCCCAAGATGCAGTTGCATCTGTCACACCCATCAGTGTTAACCAAACTCAGGCACGCAGGGGCCTGTCACCCTGGTTCCACATGTCTCCCAGGTACCCATGTCCAGGGGGGCCCTCTGACCCCCCACCCTGGCCCTGTGCCCTGCCTGTCCTTTTGCCGGACCCCGTCACTGCTCGTGACCTGGGCGGACCTAGCCCTGCTTGCTCATATGGGGCACGGAGACTCACTGACAGGGGCTCCAGATGTCCGCCGGGATGTCCCCTCCTCTGTCTCTTCCGAGTCCCCCGGGGTTGTCACTGCAGCCGGCTGCTCCTCCTCCTGCTCACTGCCACTGCCCTGGCCAGGGGGGATCATCTCCGAGCTCCCTGCTTCAGCCTCTGGTGGTGGTGGTGGCTGGTCTGCAGGCCCCCCAACCTCCAGGGACACCTCAGGACTGCTGGGCAGTCCCTCTGGGCCTGAGGACGTGCTAGGGCGGGGCCCGGTGTCCACGGCCCAGGCAGGCTGGCCACTGGGCTCACGCCCCAGGAAGGCGTGCAGCTCCTCGAAAAAGGGGCAGGTAGCAGTGCTACCTGTCCCCTGGAGCTCATGCGCGTCCCTGGTGCGTGCGTGGTCCTGCCTCAGGGCCTTGATTTTGGACCGCACCTGTTCGGTGCTGCACTCCTGGCCCTGGTCGGACTACTCCGCCGCTATAGCAGCATACACTGCCCTGTTCCTATGGCTAGCCTGGAACCTGGCAAGGATCTCTGGTCTGCACCAGATGGAGAGGAGCAGGTGGACCTCCTCATTTGTTCACACAGGACCATGCCATCTGTCCTCACCAGCTCCTGCCGCAAGTGCTGACATGTGCACCCACGGGAAGAAGGTCAAAACGCGTTATTTCGAAATAACGGTTATTTTGGCGGTTTCGAAACAATCGGGGTTTAACCTGTTTCAAAACGGCGCTTCTTATTTCGAAAGGACGGGATCTGTCCTTTCGAAATAAGAAAACGTCATGTAGACCTAATTTCTTTTATTTCAAAATAACACTTGTTATTTCAAAATAAAAGTACTGTGTAGACATGGCCACATTCTCTATGGCCTTGACTCTTCTGTGATGCAACCATCTCACTCAAATTATATCTTCCATGATGCAACCATCTCCCTACACTGTGAGGGGAGATTATGGTGCTTCATGTGAGATCTTGTCTAACTAAGTTACCTTGTTGAATTTTGGGAAAATATTTCCATTTTTTATTCTTTTTGTCAAATAGTCAAGAATTTTCTTTAGAAAACTGATTCCCCAACCCACATTTCCTTCCAAGTTTTCTGTACTAGAGAAGTACCAATTTTTTGACCAGAAGCCGTGATGTAGATTGTCATAAGCCTACATTTATTCCTTCTGTTATCAGTAGCTGACATCCTACTGCGCATCACTATCTTTTTTCCTGTCTGACTCTTGAACAGCTTATCTTCATCAATTTATCTAAATGTCAAATATTATTTGCTTAAATTTGCATAGTGTTTCCATATTGTCTGTTTGAGTGAAGATTCAGTACTCAACAGCTGCAAAACACAAAATTTCTGAGATTTTTTTTGAGGAGTGAGACTCATTTTCTGGCTCTTAAGCACATATTTTCACCCTGGCAGGTATACTAGTTCTGTGTGAGGAAGCAAAGAAATAGTTTAATGAAACTTATTCATCACTATCAATGGCTGTGTCTCCACTAGCAATTTAGTTTGAATTGAGGCTTAATTCAAACTAAATTAGCCCATGGCCACACTAGCCTTTCCTAGTTTGAACTAAGAAATTCCTAGTAAGTACCAATTGCTAGTTTGAACTAAGTGCTTAGTTTGAATGTTAGTTCAAACTAAATATGGCAAAGACTGGAACTAACCCTTACTTTGAACTTACTAATTTCAAACTAAGGCAGTTATGTCAAACTAACAATGTGGACAGTTAGTTCGAACTAGTCCACGTTGTTAGCTCAAATTAAGAAGTTCGTGGTTAGTTCAAATTAACCCGAGGTTACATCAAACTAAGCTTGAATTTATTAGTTCAAACTAACAAGTTTGGATAGTGGAGAAATAGCCAGTGAGACTACTAATTCAGAGAGGGAGCTGTGACCTAGACATGCTATGCAAAATGTGTGTGTGTGTGTGGGGGGGGGGAGTCTGAAGACCTAATTTCTATCCAATCTTTGCCAATGACTTGCTTTGTGACTTTAGCCATGTCAGTTAACTTTTCTGTGTCTTTGTTTTTCCTTTCACCTTGGGTTTGTTTTCTCTTTTTTTAGACTTTAAGCTCTTAAGAACAGGAAGGTTATGTTCACACGTAAACTGTTATTTTGAAATAAGTTATTTCAAAATAAGTTATTTCAAAATAAAGTCCTTATTTTGAAATAAGTTAATTCAAATTAAGAAAATGTTAATTCGAATTAAGGGAAAGCCTGCTATCAAAACAACTGTTATTTCAAAATGGTTATTTTGAAATAAGGCTGTTCGGACAAGTTTTGAAACAGTTGTTTTGAAACAATGGTGTTGTTTCGAAACAACGTGTCTGAACGCTGTTGTTTTGGAACAATGGCTATTTTGATTTCAAGCGAGGTTTTACTGTTTCAAAATAACAGCCATTATTTTGAAACAACGGGTCCCATTGTTTCAAAATACTGGAACATTGTGTGGACATAAGAAATTTTATTTCGAAACAACGGCTGTTGTTTCAAAATAAAACTCTCATCTGAACACAGCCGAACTGCCTCCTACTATGTATTTGTACAGAACCTAATACAAAACACTCCCAATCTTTGGTTGAGGCCTCTAGTTGCTGCCGTACTATGAATGCTAAAGAATAATAGAGGACTTTGTAGGAGGATGAAGAATCTGAAGAGTCAGGTTGCCTGTAGGAATGGATCGGTAACCAAGAAGTGTTTGGACATTTGTTTGAGGGAGAAGAAGAGATTAACCATTTCTTCGTCGTCTTCAATTCCTCTGTTTGTTTATTGTGGAGGAGGATGCTTCTACTTGGAGCTGTAAAAATTAACATACTTTCAGGTTGCTGTTTCTTGAAACAATCATAATTGCTACCCCAGGCTGGAACAGTGGTGATCTAGGCTGGTGTCTTATCTTTGAAAGTCTTTGGTAAGTCTTAAACAGGAAAGCTGATAGAACCCCCCTAAATAACTAGTATAAATTAATGGCGACCAGGCCCACACTGTCTCCTCTCTGCTGGGAGTTTATGGGGGCTGGCAGGGCTGTAAAGTGACCCCACGAGTGCAGTCTACCCAACTGGTCTTCCATTGGCCACCTGTCTCAGGGGACTGAGTTATAGGGGTGGTGGACCTTATGGGTGAAGTCAATGGCTGTCATCAAGTTGGGACTGTAAGGCCTAAGGGCCAGATCAACAGACTCCTTTGAGCCAGAGCTAATAGGTGCCCTTGCACCCAAACTTTGAGGCCTGGTGGCTAGAGCCAATATGTGCCCTCACATCCAGGTTGTGAGGCCTGGCATCTGGAGCCAGCAACTGCTCTTGCATTTGTGTGGTGAGGCCTAGTACCCAGAGTCAATAAATACCTTGGGTTGGGGATGTGTGGGTAACAGGCTACCACAATGGCTGAGGGGAGCACACTCGTCTGCAGCCTCAGGTCAGGCAGGGGATTGCTATCACCACTGCATGAGTAATAGGAGAGGCAGGAGGACATGGGCCCACCTGACTCCACCATATCCCAATCCAGGACCCTGTCTTTGTTGGGGGTGGTCCCCACCCAGGTCAATGAGGACCCCATTTCAACATGCTGACTTACCACACTCGGAGGTACTGCTCACCCCATACCCCTAGGCTACTTCCTAACTTTCCACCTGTTGATGTCAGCCAGGGCTTATTAGATTCTCTGGGTCTCTTGTATCAGAATATCACTGGATGTTACCTCCAGATGAATTTCCAAAGGGATAGCCATGTTAGTCTAGTCCAGCAAAAAAAACAAGGAGTCGTGTGGCACTTTAAGACTAACAGATTTATTTTTCGCATGAGCTTTCGTGGAAGAAAATCCCACTTCATCAGATCATCAGAGGTACTTCAGCTTTGAGTTTCTGCAGTCACCAGTTCCTCCAACTCAGGGCTAAAGCAGCTTGCAGCTGAGAGCTCCTGATGGGCATCTTTCCTCTCCAGTGGTATCTCGTGACCAGGCTAGACCTTTCCTTTTTATCCCAGTGCAACCATTCCATGCCCAACACAGTCAGGGTCGGGGTGGGACTTCCACTGCTCATAGAGTATGGTTAACTCTTTTAGTGCAGGGTAGGCCTGCCCTTTCACACAGTCCATATAAGAAATTACTTCTAAATTATAGGCGTGAGGATTTACATCCATTAGAAATGGTTTTATTCCATCTAATGGAACTGTGAATGTTCTTCTCCTGCACATAGATCTTTAGCCAGTACAGCCAAATCCAGGTGATTATATTATAGAATTTTTAAATGCTTAAATATGAGGTCAGGAACCAGGCTTTAACCACCAAGGTCTACAATTTTTGGCTGTCTATTTGGATTTTTTAAATTCTGCTAAGTCCATTGAGGTTAGGGGTGGTCTTAGGATTTTTGGGGTCCTGGGCAAAAGTCAAGGATGCCCTGCCGCTCCTTAATATTTTCATTTCACCGCCCACCCCATTGCTTTGCAACCCCCTTCCCAGCCTCGCCAGTTGCCACCTCACTCCAGGCCCCCTTTCCTCCCTGTGTTAGGAGCTTCAACTCTTGCCCCTCCCAGTTGCAGGAGGTAGCACGTTTCTGCCCTGGCAGCTGCTCTTTTGGCTCCTTGGAGCTGCTGTAGGCGACTTCTCCTACTGCCATGACAACAGAGCCCTGCCTGTGTTGGTGCCATCAGGGAGAAGCTGAGGCCACATGGCTAGAGCCCTGGAGATCCTCGGTACCTGCATCTGACATCTGCAGACCCATTGCTGCTGATTAGAGCTCAGGTGCGGACTCTATTTTTATCTGTCCAGGGTGCATTAGCTGCTGCTGCTGCCTCTGGCACAGGTGCGGAGAGCAGTGAGCAACCTAAACAGCATAGGCATAGTAGGGAACAAAGGAAGTGCTCCAACCAAACCCAGCTCAGCTCTGCTTGTGTCTGCCAGTCACAGCAGCTCAACCTACCGGCTAGTCCTGCCTCTGCCCCAATTGCCAGTCCCCACACTCCATCAATTAGCCCATGATTGACAGCTACCCCCAAGCCTTCCTCCATTGCTAGCCACCCAATCAGATGACCGACAACAGGAACTGCTGTGACGTAGGGGCAGAGGTGGTGTGGCTGGACATAAAATGTGGCTTGAGGATCCCAGATCGGATACAGGCAGACACTGAGCAGATGTGGATCGGATGCAGATCCAACGTTTTGTATCCAGGACTGTGCACATGGCCAGCGATCCCAGGACCAGCCAGGTCAGCATGATCCCATGGGGGAAAGAGGCTGTCTCCCCAGTCCTCACCAAGCTCCCCAATTGCTGTCTCTCCCCTGTGGCTTCCCCACCACCCACCCCCATTGGCTACCGACTGCTGCCTGCTGTGGCTCTACAGCCCCTTCCAGGGCTGCCAGGCTGCCAATGATAAGATATTTACAGATATTTAAAGCTGCTAGTGTGAGCCTGTGAGAGGGCCCTTCCCACCTACAGGGCCTTGGGCAAACTGCCTGCACTGCTCATCCACTAAGACTGTCTATGATTGAGATCATGAGACAATGAGTTCCACAAGTTAGTTATGCATAGTGTACTTGGGGGAAAAAAAGCATTTGGTTTTTATCTGTTTTTAATGTTCTTTTCTATGTTATTATCCATTTCCCTTTGATTAATGAAAGTGGGCAAGTAGAATGATTTATTTTTTCTCAATCATCTATTTTCCACACTATTTTCCCTTTTAGTCTTCTCCTTGCTAAATAGGAGGCTCAGAGCAGTTGTAAATTAAAGTAGGTTTTTTGAAGTCAATAGATCTGCACTGATTTTGACCAAGTGAGATTCTGGCCCTCAATCTTTCTGCACAGAAATCCTGCCATGCTCCTAAATATTTTTTTTTGTCAGTTGTGTATGACCCTTTTTACTTCTGCTAGATCTCTTGGCAGCTCATGTGCTCAGTCTTTACCACAACGTTGAAAGCATGCCATCAAGTAATACAATATTTTCAGTATTGTTTTCGATCCCATTTTTTATATATTCCAACAATTTGTTACACTGCAGCAGCTATCCCTTGATGAAATGCTAATATTACCCTGTCCGATTAGAGATCGCTTTATTTGAACAAGTCACGTTTCCTCTGCATGTGTGTTCTGTGATCTGAATATGTGTTTGTGACATTCTGAAAGAGTTGTTCCTTTACCTGTGGAACATTCAATAAAAGGGATTCAATCATATTGCTCTTCGAAAGCAAGCATACTCCTCTAAGAATAATGATTCCCCCCTCACATTCCCTGTGCTAAGGACAAATGATTTCTCTATGGGAGGAACATGGGCAGATTAATGCCCCGGCCTATGGGACCCCTGCCAAGAGGCCCACACAATGTTGGGGTTCCCTTTGTTGTGCAGCACTGGTGGGGAGTGGAGCCTCCCTGAGCCAAAGGCTGGGCTCTGCAATTGCATTGCGAGTCCTGCCCCACCCTCAAGACTTGCAATACAATTGCAGAGCCTGGCCTCCAGGGACCTGATGCTTTTGCACTTCTTCAGCACAATTGTAATCCCTTGTTTACATCTTCCCTGCATATTTAACACATGCCAGGGTATGGGTCACCGCCTTTGATGTCACTGGGAAACTAGCAGTGTATGACTCCCAAACTCACAACATATTTCAGCAACAACCATAGAGCAAAATCTCATAACTTCATACACAAAAGCACTATACATTTTTGGACGGAACAATGGGCTTCAGCAGATCATGATCTTTCATATAGTATCTTACAAGGCATGGAAAATTCCTCAGTTTCATCTTGAATCATATTTGCCCGGTACACATGAACATAGAATTAGGAAAATATCTGGCAATTGAAAGTTGTGGTGTCTTGACTAGGTTACAAATTGAGTTTTACTAGAAAGCCAGTTACCTCACAATCATTGTTTTTATGCTTTTTTACTAGATGTACACCAATATGCTTGGAAAAATTACAAGAAACCAAGAAATAGTGTTTTAAGGTGCAGCGGTGGACATAACTGTTCCTTCACAATAATACAAAATAGCATTAATGGAGATATGTGAAAATGAAGGGCAATGGATGCGTACATATATAAGGAACTACTTATAGAATTACTTGAGTGGATGAAGGGGGAAAACTCATTTAAAAACACTGCAATACTTGACTTTATTGTAAACTCTGAATCTTTTTTTAAACCTAAGCGTATTAGCTAAGAAAATGAATGGTCTTTGAAAACATAAAAATGTCTAATTCAATAAATAGGTTTGATTGGAAAGTCATGCCCTGATACACCTTCTACTTCCACCTGTTTCCCTTTATCAGTTAGATCAGTTAACCCACTAAACCTAGCACAGGTTTTACCCACTTTCTTCTGAAACTTTTTGTGGGATGAATGGAAACAAAACACTAGGGGTATGTCTACAGTAAAGCCTTAGGTCAACTTAACCTGCCTTAAGCCAACCTAAGCATCTCCAAGGCCAAATTTAGAATGTATTGACTGAAGCACTTGCTTCAGTCAACTTAATAAAACCTGCGCTGAAAGTTGACTTAAGCTTTTAAGTTGGCTTTACAGGCCAGGAAGGGTCCTGGGCCCCGCCTCCTGTCCCTCCTGGGTACTGATCCAATTTCAGGGGCCCAATCTAGCCTCAGCTGCTGCTGGCAAGCAGCTGGGAGCCAGATCTGGCCCCTGCCCTTACCACATACGGCAAGGGACTGGGAGCTGGCTCCTACCACTGGCAGCAAAGGGTTGGGAGCCCAATCCAACTCCAAGTCCCTTGCCACAGGCTGCAGGGGCCTCGGAGCTGGCTCCTGTTGCCACTGGCAAGTGGCATGGAGCTAGATCCAGCCGTAAGTCGCTTGCTGCAAGCAGCTCTGAGCCTGATCTGGCCCCGAGTTGCTTGCCACAGCCAGCAGGCAGCTCAGAGCTAACCTCACCTTGGTGGGGTCCTGCTCGGCCCACACCATGCAATGCCAGTGACCCAGCCTGGTTAATTTCACACGCTACTCCTGATCAGTTTCAGTTTCTGTAACATCGTCAACTTCAGTTTCAGTAGCGTGGGAAATTGACCATGTTAAGTCCATTTAACTGTGCCCCCAGAGTGTAGACATAGCCTAGGAGTATTTGTGTACATATTCTTTGGGGGTAGCAATAACTCTTCCTTCATCTGGTGTTATCTGTCACTGCATGGACTTCTCCATCCAGGATGCACCAGTCAACTAACTTTTGACATCACTGAATGCAGGTTAATAGTTATGGATCTCATTTGCTCTCAGTCTACACATTTCACTGACTTGAGCACAATTGCTGCCGCATCTCTTTTGTGCATGATTTTCTCTCTACATCCAAGACATTTATCACTCTATAAGTTGCATCAACTTTGACACACATACCTAACTCTTCCATTTTTAAAAACAGTTCCATGGTACAGCTGGTACTTTTGATAGCTTTATGTGAAATAAAGCTATACAGTCACTTATTTCAATGAATGCCATCCTGCTGACACTGATGCAATGGAACAAATGGCTGGTTTAGCAGGAAGTGACTGTGCAGCTGCTCCACTACTATCCTTATGACCCAGCATTTGCAGCAGTAGCTGGGGTTCCTTAGGCCTTGTACCTGGGAGGTCTGAGCCAGTAGATGAGGATGGAGCTACATCCACTAGATATTCTCCCACAGCCTGAATCCCCCTCTCTCTTTCCTGCTACACTGCCACAGAGAGACCACTACAGAGCAGAGCTCCTCTGTACACACTTAATTAAGGGTCCTTGGTAGGGATCGCTATGGCTGGTTGCCTCTGTTCCAGCATGGTAGAAACCTCATTAATCCACTCCATGTGGGGCATGGGGAGCCAAAAGGGTAGGAAGTAGCAGTTGACTTTGTCATTCTTCTCTGTTGGGCAGGGCCTGCTCAAGGGGTTGTGGTGCCCCAAGCTAGATTTTGATTTGGTGCCCCCCCATCTCATTCATGGAGGTTGAAAACGGTTTTCCAAAGTGCATATGTCTCCAGTGTCTGCCTGCAGAGGGATCTAAAGTGCACTCTACCTACATGACTTAAGCTGCAGGTTGACTAACAGTGCCTGAGCTGCTAGGAAAGAGTTGAAGAGGCGGGAGCCAGTCTGATCTTCAGGGGGCCTAGGCACCCCTAAGAACTGTTACCTGAAGCCATGTCTGTCTCTTGCCTCACAGTAGAGCCAGCCCTGCTGTTGGGGTGGGTAAATAAAATAGGTGCCTCGCTCATACTTATTTATTTATGCATTTGGTTCTAGTAGATTGAGTCTGATACTCTCCCCTCTGATATTTGCTCAGTAAAAATGTCCCCCCCCCATTCTTTTCCCCGTGGAAGCTAGTTGGCTCATTTCTAGACCACCGGACAAGGCACTCAAAAGAGAGAACCCAATGGAATCAGGCAAGAGAGCTGTTAACAAAAGAAAGCTACATTGTTGTTATCACGCAGGGAATTATAAATGTTTGGAATCACCACCACCACCACCACCACCAGGTGGGATTTTAAGACGAAGTCAGCAGTCCTTCAAGAAGCAATTACATGGTGTCCTAGAGAAAGAGAGCTTATTAGAAGAAACAGGCCTCAGGGTGATAAGTGCTCTTTTAGAATAGTTTGTGGGATGTTGGACACTGAGAAAAGATAATTGAAATGATAGAAGGCTCTGAGATGTTAACATTTGATCAGAACACTGCAGCTGAAACTTTCGGCTCTTAGGTTCATAACGTTGCTACCCTTTGCATCTCACTTGCTTGTCCTTGTGCTGAATTTCATCTCTTTGTTTTAGACCTAAGCAAGCTAAACAACATCTAATGCGATGATCCTGAGAATGTCAGAGTTCAGCTGTGTTTAAGTCCACATTGCAGCTGTGCCTCCCAGCCTGGGTAAACAGACACACACAAGTATTGTGTGAACTAGAACACTAAAAATATCACTGTGGCCATTTGGATGTAACCACTTGATGTAACCACTCAGCTATAGCCCTAGGGAGATATAACCACTAGCTATAGCCCTAGCCTGGCGGCCTTGAATGCAGGCAACTAGTCTCTGTCACAATGGACACATGGCTATTTTTAGTATAGCAAGTTGTGCCGAGCTAACACGTGTCTGTCTGCCTGGGCTGGGAGGCACATTTTCATCTGCAGCTTAGCCATAGCCCAGAGGTCGGCAACCCAAAAGAACAGAAAAGCCATTTCCTCCCACCATCCCGCTACAACTGCATGAGCCCGAGCTGGCCCAGCAGCTGCACCATGGCCCCTAACACTGGCAGGGGGTGTGTGCAGGCAGCATGGGCTCCCTCCATACCTCCTCCCTGGTGGGGTGGAGCAGCACTGCCCTGCCTACTCCCAGGTGGCCGCCCACCCAAGAGCAGCCGGTGGAGACTTGCAGCTTGCAGAGGTGGGGCCCTGGAATGGCCCCTCCATGGTACACCCCCCACCAGTGCTAGGGGTCACTGTATGGCCGCTGGGCTGCATCTGGCTCATGCGGTTGTGGTGAGAGGGTGGGGGCAACCCCTGCACCCCTGAGCTGCAGGTGGCTCGCTGAGCTTGTGTTGCTGATCCCCACCATAGCCTGTGTGACTTAATGGAAAGTACTAATCAAAGAAATTCACACCAATGGCCCATGCCTTTTGCTGGTACTTCATCTGGTTCAAGGTTATGGACCTAGTCTTCAAAGCCTTCAGCAAAGTGGGATCAAGTTGCCCAGGGACTATGAACTATCCATGATACTCTGAGAGTACTGTGTTCATTATAGACATGGTTTCTGGATCCATGCCTAGACAGGGCCTGTCTAGAGCTGTAGGTAGGTAACTTTCAGCTCTGTGACAGAAACTGCAGAATACCCAGGGGTTAAAGTAAAGGGGAACACACTGGAATGCTGTTCTGGTGCCCACAATATTTAGGGACCAGCTTTCCAGGACCCCCAAAAATAAAATAATGGGCAGTATGCAGCATTCCAGTACATTCCTCCTTGCTACCCCTGCAAAGTTTTAAAAGCGCCCAGCCTTGGAGAAGCTCCCTAAACATAGTCTTCTGGCCTGCAGAGAGCTTCCCCCACACTGGGAATTTTTAATACTCCCACCCTGAGCATGCTCTGAGCATGCTTAGGGCAGGAGGAGCAGCCTATGGGTATGGTCACTCCACTCCTCTCCAGTGGCAAGGTAAGGAGGGTCCAGAGGCCAGCCTGGGCCTGAGGAGCAGAAGCAGGGCCTGCAGTAGCCACCCATAGTTGGGGCTGGAGTTGGGAGCACAGGGCAGAGGCTGCTCTGGCTCCACATGCAGTTGGGAGGCAAGGTGGGCCAGGGCTGGGGGCCGGGGCCAGTTCAGGGAGCAGTGGGACGGAGTCTGTCCTGCTAGGGCAGCCCTGATTGGGGTCCCTGATCTTCCTGTAGCCACAGAGGGGTGCTGGTCAGATGAGTGGCCCAGTGTCCCCTTCCCATATAGCCCTAGGTCTCCTGCCCTAGGCCCCCAACTCCCCTACTCCAACCCTTCTCTGTCCCAGCTCCTATCTCCTGCCCCAGCCCCCCACCTTCTGCCACCATCCACCCCTTCTCTGCCCCTGTCTCCTGCCCCTGCCCCCAGGCACCCCATCACCATGCCCACCTCCTGCCCCTGCTCCATTCCTCCTCATCCCTCCTTCCACGTCCCATGCCCTCATCCTACCTGGGCTGTGGCCCACACATGAATGAAGGGGGTCCAGACCTTATGGGAAGGGGGCCTGGAGATTAGGAGGGCACCGGGGCCTGTCAAATTATACTTTAACCACTGAGAATTCCCTCCTTGAAAATGCCAGACACTACCTAGACCATCTTCAAGTCTAGTGCAAATGCCACATTTTAGCATGTATGGAGCTCTGGAGACAGGGCCCCAACTACCTCAAGGCCTTCTGGAGTGGGATTTATGGTCATGCTTTGCAAAAAGCTGATGTTTACAAGGAATTCACAGTGTTACCACGCTGCAGACCATGGCTGCTCAGTAAGGCTCTAGTGCTCTGGGCCTCTTGCCCCAAACAGCAGACCATCCCATCCCACTTGAGAAACAGATACAATGAACTGTTAGCAGTACTGGGCTTGTGACACCTAGATGAACAGTTCTGAGTTCCTCCAACCTAGCAAAACCTTTCACAGGCACAGGAGTCAATTCGTCACACATTTTCAATGCTGACAGGCCAGGGTGGGACCAGTGGGCAAAATTCCACTACATGTCATTTCACCTGACCTAAAGACGTTCTTCTCTAATAAGCAAATTAAACTAATGGAACCTTTGGTGTTGGGAATTATTGTTTTGTCTCTTACAAAAGAAGAACAAGATAGAGTGGGGTGGAGAGGAGTCTGTAATTACACCCAGAGAAATGGGCAGTTGTCCCATTACTTTTCTATCAGGCATGTGGAACTGACAAGTGGTTTCTGAAATAGCTGTTAGCTTTTAAAACCTTGCTTAGAAATGATTTCCTTATAAATCCACATACACCCTCCAAAGGTCAGACCAGAGCCTTCGTAGGATAAGCTTCAAGAGATGCATAAAGCCCCTATTTGATGTAGAGACAGAGGTAATTGGGAAAGCAAGGACTGGGGAGGTTAAAGGCTAATTGCGAGAAGGAATCTGGCCTGCAGGCGCACAGTAAAATGTAAGTTGTGGGATTAATTGGGTGAAAGACTTTGTCACCTTGGCATTCACAAAACCACTCAGCAAAATGCACTGTCTGCTGATACACTGTAGAAAGTGCATTTGAACAATGGAGGTAAGATATTTCTCTTCACAAAGACTATTTCTCTGCTCTAAGTGTTGTTAGATATGGAAATTAAAATCTTTGAGAAAAGAGAGCCCCTGAATGTGCCTTCTTAAGTTTGTAAATCTCTTCCACTATAATGAAAAATGATATGTTCCAAGAACAATGGATTAAAGCACTTGATTTTGCCACATGAAGAGTGAAGACCTTATGAAGATTGGGCCATGATTCAGCAAAGCATTTAAGTAAGTGCTGAAACTTAAGCATATGCTTAAGTGCTTTCTGAATCAGGGGCCTAGAGCAAACTTGTGGTACTAGTGGGAATCTACTGAAAGCTCCCTGTATTGCTAATATGTAGACAGAGACTGCCGTAGGACTTTGGGCAAATCGCTTTACCTCTCTGCCTCAATTTACCCAGCTGTGAAAGAGGGATAATGATTTGCAACCTGGTTTTGTAAAGCACTTTGAGAAATAAGATGAAAAGACCTCTCTAGCAGCCAACTATGAATATGTATTTCATATCCTTAAGTATTTGACATGCGATCTCCTGAGGCAGGAACTGCTTATTTTAAATGGGAGACATTGCAATGTGATATTAAATATCAGTTAAATTTACTGTGTGAAATAGTGGCTCCATTGAAATCAGTGGAAGTTTTGCCATTGCCTTCCATGCAGTCAGGAATGGATCCATGGGATATACATAAGACACAAGCAGGGAGAATCACTTTTTCCCACCTGAGTTTAGAGGGGTGAAATCTCCTATATAGGGTTGAAATGGTCCACTGAGCTTATGTGATCCTTCCACACAGGAATGAATTTCACCTAAAGTGAGGAAAACAGAGAGGAGAAATCAGACACTTGTTGGCATCTCAGCCCAGTTCAGAATCCTCAGGTTGAAGATACACGTCCACCTGATGTTATCCTGAAGATGTATGCAATATGCTGGGGGTAATCACTTTTTTTTGGTAATGTCCAAATTTCTTAGTCAAGGTAGAGTCTAGGTGCAGATTCCAGAGAAAATAATACAAAAATAATAGCAATATTGGCAATAAATGTAAAAAGATTTTGTGATCTAGCAGTCTGGACTTGACCCATCAGCTACCTATTGACTGCCCCTACGCTGCTCTGTAGACAGGCATAGTGGAGTGAATCAAGTATGGAGCAGAAGTCCCACTTGACCTGTACTTTGCATTTTGTGGCAGTAATAGTTCTTGTCCTCTTTTGCAGGAGTAATAACTTTCCTTTTAAATTTTTGAAAAAGGACTGTGAAATTTAGTTGATTGAGACCCACTGAGTTGTGAAGCTGCAGAATTTATCTCCACACATTACTTATGGGACCCATATTTGAATTCGTTTGACATATAGGTAGTTTGTAAAGATGTTATTGTGTTTATTGTTTTGATTATATGTTTCTATTGGGTTTTAATCTGAGCTACTGAAGAATCCATATTATGTTGCAGTTAAGTATATGCTACAAGGTATTTAGAGTGTATTACTGAAGAAAGTAAATAAAAATACAGTTAAGATGCTCAAAGCTTAATGATTTAAGTAAATTTTGAAGATTTTAATACCAGAATAATGTGTGACAAGCTGTTCTTGAAATATTTCCAATATGGAGGAAAGTGTGAAGTAAAACACAATAACAAACCCAAAACAAACGCTACACACAACAACCCTCTTTTTTTATGCCATCATCAGACTAATATTAGACAGGTTTGGCAAAATTCAGATTTTGATTGCTCATCCAGATTGAATCAATCATTTTCCAATTCACCAAACACTAGTAACTCTGGGTGCAAACTTAACTCCCAAGTCAGTCAGATTGGATCACAAGATTGGAAGAAGGTTTGCAAAAAATACAAAAATTGAGAGCAATCTATTAATTGTTGAGGAGATGTGACCAGAATCCAGGAGCCCCTTATTCACTCTCTCTCATTCTGAAGTCTGATTTACATATCTAAAAAGCATGAACATGGAACGTGAGATCTTTGGTTGACAGAGCATAATCAGTGTGCTTTCTTTTTAGTTCTACCTTTACACAGAAGGTTTTTAAAAATGATAATTTTGTGAAATGTCTCCCTTCCTCATCTGTGCACATTTTGTGACACACAGGGGAGAAGGTTTCCCAGTCTATGCTTTTCTCCACTTGTGAACATGATGAAAGATCACTCATAGGTTTTCAATGAAGTCACTGACAATCATTAATGCTAGAGGCAACAGCTGTTGAGGACTGACTTACCCCCCTGGCTATTTAATCTCATGGTCTGTCACAAAGATGATTGCTAGAGGAAGGTAAAGAAACACAAGTAAAATTGCATAGCTTTCAGCAGCTGTTGTTATTACTGAAAGCCAAGAATGGGCCAAAAAAATGTGATGAAAGTCCTGGATTGTTATCAGCACTAGGGGTGGCCAAAGCTCACAGCTTCTCTTGGGAACAGCATTTTCTTTGTGGAATGAAACACAGTAAAGTTGCAAACTCCATGAGGGCTTAGTTGCATGGGAATTGCAATGAAGTGTACATGCACCTTGGAATTTCCAGAATTAGAAGTGAATTAAATCACTGTACCAAGTGGTATAGGTTGTGAAAGGCGGCTCTTGAGTGTGGTAACAATATCCAGGACAATTGGATGGCAAGAAAAGATAACATAGAACATTCATTAAAATGGCAAAAAAATGAGGGACAACGTACTGTGCAGCTGCCGTACATGTCGGTTTGGATTTCAGAGACCCTCCCCGCTCCCCCTGTGAAGATCTGATTATATTAGACAGTGCAGCCATACATGAGCCCCTATGTCTTCAAAGGCATTTGATTAGTTAGTCTAAGTTCCCGGCAGACACACAGTTCCCTGCAGACACTTTTATACCTACACATTTTTCACAGTATGACAGCGGAGACTTTGAGACTGAAGTATTAATATGGATAGCACTTTCCATGGGAAAAAAATAGTGTATCAAATTTGTGGTCACCTAGGATTACATACTGAGAATATGTTATACACCATGGCATTCCTCTTCTTCAAAAGTTCAAGCCTCTTGAGCTAATGGACAGTTTTACCAGTGTGCGGTAGAGAGCCTATGGTATGTCTTTCAACAGTTCCAAGGCCAGCCTCTAGAGGGCAGTGAATAACATAGGCATGTCAATTAATATCATGATCGTTAAAAATATGCTGTTAGAAATAGGCCCCAGAATTGCAGGTATCCTTGTGGGTGGCTATCTTCAGTGGTCTATGGGGAGGCTGGGAATTTGGTGCCAGCATTGCTTATCAGCAAATGTTAATCAAGAGAGGAGGGGACAAAAATGAAATTATTGTAAAACTGATGATTTTTAAAAAATGTTCTCTATCTACTGATAAATTTAGAAATCCTAATGAAGGAGCATGACAGTATTAAACACCCAGTTTCTTCTACAACAAATTCTATGCTCTACCTGTTCCTGTGTACACAGAGAGCAAAGTTACAGTACAATGTGCTTACACACACTTTTCCAGTGCAAACTAACATGGTAATAACATCCCACCAGCTATTGGGAAGAGTGCTGTCCTGTGTGGTTTAGTTCAGGGACACACACAATTTTGGATGCTTAAACTCAGATGGATATTTCATAAGAAAAGACTTCCCCTCCCCTTTAAATTCCTGTTAATTCTCTCTCACGCAAGTGCCAAAATTACAAAAGCTGGCTTTCTCAGGATATTTCAATATGCCTGCTTCTAGGTGAAGGCAAACAGGAAAGGGAAAACACAAAGATATTCAGAAATGAAGGAAAAGCAGTTAGGAGCCTGATTCAATGCCAGGCAAGTCCAAGGAGAATCTTCCCACCAGCTTCACTGGATTCTGGACCAGGCATCCAAGGAACTACAGCCTTTAGTATTGTTGGTAACTTCCAGATTTTATGAATATATGGGTGCAAATCCTCTTCTAGATCAGTGGTTCTCAACCTTTTACAGGTCGTGATATGCTTGGCAGCATATCATGACCTTACAGGACACACCAGCCCCAGGCCAGCTCCAGCCAGCTCCCTGTCTCTCTGTGACACACTTACCACTGTGTGGAGACACAGTAATGCACCCCGACACAGTGGTTCAGAACCGCTGCCTCAAAACCACTTGCTTTTGCAAGTTATGACACACTTGGTGGTGTGTCACGACCCTATAAGATACCAGTTCACACCCACCCCAGCCCAAATCTAACCACCTCTCTGGCTTTCCATGACACACTCACTGCTGTGTGGTGACCCAGTAATGTGTCCCGACACAGAGGTTGAGAACGGCTGTTCTAGATTTATGTACCACTATTAAATTCTTCAGCAGCATCGGCATCTGTTTCTAATGTAAAAATAGAGATACCTTCTGTCAGTGGCTTGGCTTCGGTACATACATGGCTAGCTGCTCAAGCCTATAGTAATTCATTGACTTAAATTCATTAATTTAAGAGCATAGGCAGGTTCTATGGCGAAAGAATCTTTTTCAAGAGAAGAAAGAGAACTTTGAACCAGTCAAGTGAGAGTTTGGTTTCATTCTCAAAATGCATTCAATCCTTCCCCCAAGCAGATGGGAATAAATGCACCAGAACTGAATATGTAACAAACCTCCCTCCTGCGGAGGCAGAATGATGAAAATAATAACTAACATTTATTAAAGCATCTTTCAGCCCTAAGGCCCTTAAAGACATAGGTATGTGGAGCTCTTAATCTTCTGTTGAAATGCAATCACATGATGCATGGCCATTCTTTGCCATTTACAAGAACCTTGTGTTGCCAGAACACCTGCTTAGAGATGAGCATGAACTTCCCACATGTGTCTGTGACAGCTGGCCCCCTAAATTCTTTGTCATTGGAGAGGTTGCAGCCAGTTCCTGCTAGTTTAAGTAGTCACATGTTCCTTTTGGCAATCCACTCACACCTGAGGGGACTATAGTATGCTCAGGATCGTCCTTCAGAACTGCAAAATCTTGATTCCACAAAGAGGCCTCCGTAAGATATGCAGTACTGGGGGAAGGCAACAGAGTGGTCTCTAGGCTGGTACATTTTGCTGCTCTCTGCTGTACACAGTGATGAGTTACATGTGGCCCATGAGCGCAGCTACTTCCTGTCAGAACCAAGAAAGTCATCTTGCTTTATTCAGCCAACAGGAGCAGTTTCTGTCTCTTACTGGAGAATGATTAAAACAAAAAGTTGACATTTCTCTTTTATTCTTTCATGGAGGAGCTCTCCTTGTTTATCTACCCTCAGCTCACTCCAGGGAGTTAAATATTAAGTAATAAATGGGGGGTTGACTATTATGGCAATGACTGTAGTAGAGTAGCTGCAAGGACACTTACAGCTCATCTATACTACAAAACTGACAATGTTTAATCTCAGTTGTGCTGCATAGACAGGGACCAATCATGTGTTTGCAATATTTGATCCTGTTTTCTGTAATATATTAGTCTTCATCAAGCTTAAGGCATGATTTTTGTTTTCTAACTGTGGAAATGACATTGTCTGGTTCCATCCAGAAGCAGAACCTAACCTTGGGTTAACATAACCATGTTAAAAAATCCATGCTATCACATTGTCACTTTCCTAGTTGAGGCGGAAAGCTTGAGGGAAGAAAACAATTGCACCTGGGTGTGCAAAATTGATAGAGGAAGAATGCCAAGGGGTCAGTACATGCCACCCCTGAAAAATGAGCTGCAACTTGCAAAGGAGTGCTTATTAGGCACTAACAAATTCCTTCCTCTCATTAGAAACAAGCTCATCTGCTGCAGTGTCATTTTCTGGAATCTGACTTTGAGCTCCAAGGTTATTTTGATGATGGAAGAAAAACATTTCAAAGATCTGAAGCAACAGACTTCTAAGTTGCTTTCCATAGCCCCACAAGCCATTGATACAGCAACAAGAAACAACTTGTCCAGTGACGTTGCAACATCCTGACCTTTCTTGTGGTGCATCAAGAGGTCAACTACAGGGGAGCAGGGAGAGGAAATAGATGACAAAGAAGTAAAGAAAACATCACCCATTGACTAGTTGTCAGAAAGTGGCATTGATGTAAAACAGTATATTCCCTAATGTAAGGAGAAAAGAAAATAGCTTTCATAACACTTTCCCCTTTGACACATTTGTACTGGGCTTCAATAGAAAGAGAGGAACTGAGTTGTTGCCTTATAGCATCTCAGAATTGCCCCTAGAAGATACTCACACAGTCTGTATGGGACCATGCCAGGGGTGGAATCACTTCAAATTCTAATAAGAGATTTGGCTTAGGAGCAACAAAGTGTCAGAGGGAACATGATAAAGATATATATAATGATGACCAGAGGAAAGAAGGTAAAAATCAGGGATTGTAGTCACCATCTGTCATAATACATGAACAAAGGGATTCAACTGAAAAAACAAAAGTTCAAAATTGATGTAAGGAAACAGTCTTTTACACAGTTATACAAGGACAAGTGCAGACAATGAAAAGAAGTCCAGAGTCCTGCACTTGGGACAGTAGAATCTCACGCACTGTACTGAATGGGGACTGACTGACTAGACAGCAGTTCTGCAGAAAAGGATCCGGGGGTTACACTGGACAGGAAGCTGGATATGAGTCAACAATGTGCCCTTGTTGTCAACTAGACTAGTGGCATATTGGTATACATTGCCGGAAGATCAATAGAAATGATTATTCCCCTTTATTAAGCACCAGTGAGGCCACATTTGGACTATTCTGTCAAATTTTGGGCCCCCTACTACAGGAAATATATGGACAAATTAGAAAGAGTCCAGAGGAGGGCAACAAGAATGGTTAGGGGATTGTTGCATATGATTTCTAAGGAAAGACTGAGGGAACTAGGCTTATTTAGTCTGCAGAAAAGAAGAAGGAGGGGGGAATTTGATAGCAACCTTTAACTACCTTAAAGGGGGTTCCAAGGAGGCTGGAAGCAGGCTGTTCTCAGTGGCTATGTCTACACTAGAGGGCTCAGTTAAGTTGACTTAACAAGGTTGACTTTAAGTTGACTTAACAAAGTTGACTTAAAAGTTGTCAATTTAACAAAGTCTACTTAAAGGCTACATCAGCGCTGGAGGGCTCTGTTAAGTTGACTTTGTTAAGCTGATTTAACAAAGCCTACAGTGTAGACAACCCTATCTACAATGTGTTAAGTCGACTTAATAAAGTCACCTTTAATGCTTAAGTTGACTTTAAGGGCTGGAGTTATTAAGTCAACTTAAGCAAGTGGTTAAGGTTAAGTCGATTTAAGGCTCCAGTGTAGACATACCCAATGTGCCTAGCAGCCAGAACTCGGAATTAAAAAGCTCCCTTGCATGGAACATTATAGCACAGCTGGGCACATTATCGGTTCACACCATTCTTTAAAGTATCCATTATTTTCTGCTGTAAAAGATCATCTTCAGATCTGGTTGCAGATTAGATTTAGGATGGGTTTTGGGCTCATCAAAGTTTAGATTCTGATTTATATAACACAATTCCAAACTCTTACACTTTATTCTGAGATTTTGGCCTGAAATAGAGCAATCTGTTGGGATCAGCTGTTTTCATGAGATTCTTCCTGCATCTGAACTAGAAAGCCAGATCCCTTTTCAGTTTTGCATCAATAGATTTAGTTGAAATCCCTTCCTATGCCAAAAAGATTCCAGAAGTTTGGAGATGTCAGATTCCAGTTTAGGTTCATTTCTGCTATTCTGTTATGGCACTTTTTCCTTCAAAGCAGAATCCTTGCAATTAGAACTAGAGGAGATCATGTTGTTTACCACAGCCTGTGTGGCTTGTTCAGAGTGGAACAGACATCAAAAGGTTAAAAACTCAGCAACGCTGAATTTAGTCATCTGTACAAGTTAGACAAGTAGCCAATTGTAGGGCTTTGTTTGCATTGGAGACTGCACAAGACGTACCCATAACTGAGCACTGCTTACCACAAAAGACAAGTACAGATAGGTCACCTTTTCACCTTTGAACAGCCTGCAGAGTAATTGATTTAATACATTTTACTGTGGGTCTTACTGAACTGAGTATAGGACTGGGACTCAGGAATTTCTTTATTCTAATTCCAACTCTACTTGCTATATAACTTGGAGTAAGCCTGCAAGGCAATTTTTTTTTCATATCTAGGGCTATGTCTACACTAGAGGGCTCAAGTAAATTGACTTAGGAAGGTCGACTTAAAGTTGACTTTATTAAATTAATTTAGAGAGGCCCCATTTGTTTAAGTCGACTTTATGAAGTCGACTTAAGCCAGGGCACCCATTTAAAGTTAACTTAATTAAGTCAACTTTAAATGGGTCCCCTGGCTTCAGCTGACTGTAAAGTTGACTTAAAGGGCTCTCCTGCCTTAAGTCAACTCTATTAAGTCGAGTTTAATGGCCACATCTTGTTAAGTAGAGTTAAAAAAGGAGACTTAACCCTTAAAGTTGACTTTAAGGGTGTGAGTTATTAAGTTGACTTAAGCAAGTGCTTAAGTCGACTTAATGAACTCCATATGTAACCTTGGTGTTGCTTAAGTTGACTTAAGCCTCCAGTGAAGACATATGCTTGGAGCCTAATGCTAGGCTCCTGAAAAGCTGGTCTGACTTCTGAAGGAACTGATTTCCCAGTGAAGTAAGTTTGGACTTGGAATGGGGAGGGAGTGAAAGAGAAGGTACCAGATTTGAGACCAAGGTCTCTTGATTCAAAGACTTAAGGAGTCTATGTTCTAATTTAAAGACAAAGAAAATCTAATGAAAAAGCAAGTTTATTGAATTGTGTCCCATCAGACTACCCCTCCATCCATCCATGCTTCTCTTTATGTAAATCACACACATCACCATGATATCTCATACTTCAGTCCTGTTGGGCTTCACTTTTCCAAGCTGATTTTAGTCACAGCTTTGGGGGGAAGACTGGCCTTTTACTAAGGTATTTTCAGCACTGTAAGTTCAGCTGGAATCCACTTCGGTTGCTCAGACAGTTACTTATGTAGCATTTCTCTTTTGCTCCCATTTTAAAGACATTTATGCTGCTGTGTGATATATAATAGCTAGGATGATGGGGGAAGATTATCCTGTGAGGATAGTGATGAGTTTCCCTTCAAAGACTGTTACTGCCAGCCTCCCACTTTGAGTCTCACAGCAGTTAGAAATGTTTTAGAAATAATTCTTTGTTAAAAAATTTAGGGAGTTGCACAGAACCTTTACATCAGATGGCATAACTTACAGAAGGTGTAATTCAATTACATGATAAAACACACCACCCTTAAGTGGAAGTGCAGAAGACAGATTTTGCACTAAGTATTTTCTTCAAGGATCTCTTTCTCCTGTTACACTAATTCAAGTTAGGATTAACTCTACTTAAGCCAGTGGAACTAAAACTTGGGTAAAAATGAAGTAAGAAAGAGGAAAGTCAAGCCCTAATACTTCTGTTAGCTTCAAGGGAGTTATTCCAGATTCCCACCACTGTCAATGAGATAAGGACTTGACTCTGTACCATTTTCCATGAAGATCGTAGTACCTCATTTTCTCTTCATCCATGAGTTGGAGTCCAAAACTTCCACCAATGAACAACTCCTAGATGTCCACATTTAACACATACATAGAACGATACCGGAAAGCACACTCTGCATAAAGACTAACCCATGTAAACTGAAAACACAATAGAGAGGAAAACACACCAAAGTAAACTGCAAATGTATTAAGTAGTGTATAAGGAGAGATTAGACAGAAATAGAAAACTAGATTTGGTTTAGTAACTGAGAAAGGTGAAGGCAGAAATAGGACACTGTAGTAGAGTGTACAGTATACTTGAATTGACTCCACTCTTATCTTTCAGTCTGCTTTTCTTTTAACTCATGGCCTTCTAGTGCTGTGCCCATGGATCTCACAAATACATTGCAGTCGTCTGGAGTTTACCCTGCATGATATCCCAGTGGCTGCCTGCTAGGTAGGAGATAAAGGGATGAGGTTGGGAGGGTTTTTGTGTTGATATGAGCATGTACTGGAGCTATACATCTTACACTCAGCATTACCTCTTACTGAGAAGTAATAAACGTTAGTCGGGAAACTGTGGTCGTTGGCCCGACAGAAGAATCTTCAAGCTTCAAAGCACAGCTCTGTGCAATAGCTGAATACAATACTAATGCCTAATAGAAGGGAAGGGAGGTTTCAAAGTGATTTGGTGCCCTCTAATGGCATGGATGTTTTTAACCAATGGGTGGGGATGAATATGCCTTAATGCAAACAGTCATTGTCTTCGCTAACTTGACAATGCCAGTTGAAATAAGCCTGTTTCAAACCCTGACATAGTTCTCTACTTGATTAATAAGAATGCTGTCCAACTCCATGAGTTCCATTTCACTTTATTATCCAGGCTGTGTTGAGGCTGATGCATACAAAAAATAATTCTGATTATCAGGATGTTATACCCTATATGTTCTGCATAGCCACTTCTGCTACCCTTCAGTTCTTCCATGCCAGGAATAATGTCATGTTTGCCCCAGTTTGATTTGATTTGGGCACTTTGCACTACATATTTGAAAGCCTGTAGGTAAACATGGACGTGTAGTAGTGGGTGTATATGAGCAGACATGCTCTGTAGTCAGAGAATGTTAGCAGTGTGCCGGGAGAGAACATCCATCTCTGTGCAGTTGTGTCTGGTCTTTTACACCACCAATCAGGTGTTCCCTGAACACCCAGGTTTCACCAGACTATACCTAACTATTTTAATTAGCTCGTGGGGGGCTAAATCTTTCGGCCAGAAGGTACACAGCATGTCTTAGACAGCCACGTAAACTGGCTGCAGGTGGGGCCATGCAGTCCTGAGGAAATGAACAAGGTTGAAGGGGCTCTATGCCACAGAAAGCAGGCACAGAGCTCCTAAGTGGGTAGGCAGAGAAGGGGAACTTATGAGTCCTGTCCTCTGTAAGGGTACAACGAATTACTCCATCACAAGAGCTGGAGCATGTTGAGGAGGCAGAAAGGTGGGACCTGGCAGTCTAATACTTCGGGAAATTCCTTCTGCCAAAACCTCTTACCTTGTGCTAGTGGTGATTAAAGGGATCACTGAAAAGTGTGTGTGTGTTTGGGGGGAAGGATTCTTTCTTTGTTCCCCACTCCCCAGAAAATGAGGATCTTTGGACCACTGGATTCTTTCCATTGGGTGACTATCTATTCTATCTCTCCATCTACTCCCTTCCTTCCCACCTTCTGCAAGAGCTGTGCATGATAACAAACCTCTTCAAAAACAACAAGGAGTTGTGTGGCACTTTAGGACTAATAGATTTATTTTTTGCATGAGCTTTCATGGGAGAAGATCCCACTTCTTCAGATGCTTCGAAAATGGGTGAACTTACAGAAAGGAATGAAATTAAATGCAAGGGGGTGTAAAACATAGGATCGGGTCATAAAGTAACAGCAAATCAGAGCAGTTTACAGGCTCAAACCATGGGAAGCCTGAAGTCAAATTACCCTTTGTAATGGGAAAAGAACCCATAGTCTTGATTAAGCCCTGCTTTCACAGAATTTAGCTTGCATATTAATTCAAGTTCAGCTGTTTCTCTTTGAAGTCTTGATGTCTCAGGTACATCTCTAATGACAGTCATTAACAAATCCACCATTGAGTGATTAGGAAGATGGACGTGCTCAGCAACTGGTTTCTTTGTTCTTTGATTTCTGATATCAGCTCTGTGCTCATTCAGTCTCTTACGCAGCGATTGTCCTGTTTGTCCAATACATAAGGTGTTGGGGCATTTCTTGCACATGATGGCATAGACCACATTAGTAGATGAGCAGGTAAATGAGCCTTTGATGGAGTAGCAGGCTTGATTAGGACCTATGATGGTGTCTGTTGTGTAGATATGTGGGCAGACTTGGCAGCGTGGTTTTTTGCAGGGGTGTGTGCCTGCTTCAATGTTCCTGTTGTTAGATCTGTAGTTGCTGGTGAGTATCTGTTTAAGATTAGGGGGCTGCCTATAAGCAAGGAGTGGTCTGTCTCCTAATGCTTGAGAGAGGGAGGGATCATCTTTTAGAATAGGCTGTAGGTCCTTAATGTTTTACACCCCCTTGCATTTAGTTTCATTCCTTTCTGTAAGTTCACCCATCTTCGAAGCATCTGAGGAAGTGGAATCTTCTCCCACGAAAGCTCATGCAAAAAATAAATCTGTTAGTCTTAAAGTGCCACACAACTGCTTGTTGTTTTTTCACTGGACTAGACTAACACGGCTATCCCTTTTGAAATTAACATACCTCTTCAGCCTACATCAGTTGTCCGCTGTGACAGTTCCTCAACCTTCATGGCTTCTTGAAAGCTTCCAAGGCTTATAGAAACCCCATACTCAGCCTTCTTGGACATCTTCCCCTAGAGGCGTGGCAGCCCTAAATGAACGTTTTCTTGCTTGATTATAAACTCCACCTCTGGGGAAGGGGAGAGGGTAGGTGTAGCTTATAAGCATTATGCATGTGCTACAGGGTGAACCTTTGCCATTTAGGGCCTTCTTGGGTGACTGATGCTTCACTACCCACTTGAGCAGTGCAGCTCCCATGTACATCAAATCACGAACCCTGCTGAAGCCCACATTTGTCTCCTGCTAGTATGCAGCATATAGACAGTTCATTAGTACCTCTACTAAGCGTCTTTCTAATGTGTTGTACTGAATGTATGTGCTTAACATACAAAAAAATGCTTCTGCTACTTTGATTCTACCCATATGGTCATTATACAGATTGGAAACATGTTGACTTGGGGCAAACTTTCAAATGGGGTGTATTTGTACAGTGGCTAGCACAAGTGGGGACTTAATTGAGATTTGGGGCACCTAGATGCTATTGGAATATAAATAATAAGCAAAACTGTGTGACCACTGCACTGAGATTCAAGAATAACCTCAGATATGAAATAATCAACCTCCATGTGTGATCATTTAAGACAAATACCACAAATATACATGTAAGTTTAGTTACAGCTTAGACAACAAAGGAGTCTTACTGTGGCACTTTTCAAGGCTTCTTTACTTTCAGATGACTTCAATAGATCACGCAACAGCATCTTTATGTCTTTGCTTTCCCTGAAGTGACCACCGGGTGGCGATGTATCACCATAACTTAATATCCAGATCTGCTCACTAGTTGAAACTTAAGAAAGCTGACAAATTCGAGGGTCTTTCTAGTTCAGTAAAACACACAAGGAGCCCCGTGGCACTTTTAAAGATTTACACATATATCGCATGAGCTTGCATGCAGAAAATCCCACTTCATCAGATGCTTAAAGAAGAGGGATGTTCTCCCATGAAACTCCTGCGATAAATACATTTGTCAATCTTTAAAAGTGCCATCATCAGACTCCTTGTTTGTTTTCAAGGAGCCCAGTAATTTACAGAGCAGCACATATATAGGAATGCCTGAAGAGGGAAACTTCTCAACCCATTTTACCTCACAATTTATATTCATTGCTTAATTCTATTGTTTACAAGACCGTGTGCCTTTCCAGACAAAGTTGTTGTGAGTTTCTCAGTCTAGCAATGATACAACAGGTGTTCTGCTCAGCAGGTATATCCAGATCCGGAAGCGTGCTGAGATACACAGAGATGATTGTTCTTAGGGTGCCCATCTAATGCTTCCTCCAGTTTTCATCCTGATTGTTATCATTCCTGGCTAGACCACCTGCTAGAACAGCACTCCTGAGAATTATACGAGTTCCTAGCAATATGTTTGCTCACTCTTTTATACCCTGTCTTGAAACATTTCTTCCACCTATAATCCAGCAAAGGCAGATGCAAAAATAGATGCATACTGCTTTATCACTGTGCTGTTAGCATGTGCATTATGTAGATCTTGACTCCTAAATTAAAATAAAATATGTTATAGCTACTTTTCATATATTATCTGTTGAATTTAGATTTCAAGATCCTGATCTGAAGTCCACAGGAATCTTTGCATGGGATGTCTCTTTCACTGGGCACTGTATCAAACCCAAATTCCTTGGTTCAGGGCCCAGATCTTTCTTCTATTAGTACAAAGCTTATTTTCAAATCAAGCTTTAGATTTCCAGCCTAGAAGGACCCATTATGATAACTTACAGAAAATAGGCTAGAATGGAGGAACACAACAGTGGTATGTCTCAGAATCCAATTTCACAGAGAAATGATCTCTGGTATAGTTAGTCTAGAATGAGGATGAATTATCAGTAGGGATGGCAGATGTGGGTTCAGCTTGCGTAAGAAGCACACTATTTTCCAAACCCCAAACTTTGCCAACTCACACTGAACTTTTAAGACTGTGATATATTCAAAGAGGTTTTCTTTGTGCTACCATGGACTTCTCTATTTGCATGTTCCAGCAAGGACTAGAAGGAGAATTTGCAATATAACTGAAAGAGAACGCGTTTTGCAGTTGTTCTGATCTACTTAGAAGTAGGAAATACCAGTAACAGTGTAATACAAACATGCAGTCCTGTGGACAAGTTCCAAAGGGTTAGTCTTGTTCAGCAAAATGAACAAGGAGTCTTGTGCCACTTTTAAAGACTATTTATCTCATAAATTATAGTGTGGTGTTGTGTCATTTCTAGCAGAATTTTTCATAGGTTCTAATAGTTCAAATTTTCACTATATTTTGACCTTGTCTCTAAAAATCTCAGTATGTTTTGCAAACACCAATACATTTACAGTCACAACACTCTTTTGGCATTAGGAAATATCATCACCCCACATTTTATACATTAGGAAATAGGGGCACAGAGCAAGCAGTCTGTGGGAGAGAAGAGATCAAACTGCCATTCTTATATCTAAACCACAAGGCCTTCTTCTTCAACCACTGGGGAGTCATACCCACACTAAACCAAAACCTTAACACTTCTAATGTCTGCTTATCATTTGGTTTAAAAGGAACCTGAGGTTTCTAGCTGTGTGTATATATAATCAGTTCATTCCATTTTTGGGGGGTGAGGGGACAAGCTGAAGGTCTCTCTTCCAAGCTTGTAATATGAAGCCTCTAAAATAAGGGGAAGACACATGATAACTGAACACTTCCCGTATAGGGACCTCAGAGCACTTAAACATTTATTAAATATGTCCCAGGGGTGTGGCACAGCTTATGACCTCCATGTCACATATGCTGTGCCTGAGTACCAGAGAAGTGAAGTGACCTGCCCATGGCTACAGAGTGTGACTGACTGAGCCAGGGTCAGACTCCCACCCCTAGCTCTAGGCACTAGACAATGCATAGCTCACCAGCCAGGATATTGGACAGATACAGGGTTGGGTTAAAAGCTAATTGGGGCCTGGTTCCACTCTGGATGACAAGGGCTCTGCCATCACTCCTCCAAAAGACTTTTCCTTTTGTTAGTTTGAGAACCTCACCACTGGCAATTGACATATTCTTCCTCCTGTTACTGACCGGTGCCTGATTTCTTAATCAGTCTGCCTGTCTATGGTCATGTCACTCAGACTAGCTCTTCCTTGATCAGCAATCTCCTCATGGAGGCCACTGGTTGGCAGCTGAGAAGCACCCTGCCTCAGGGCCAGCTCAACCCATAAGAAAATAAGGCAGTGCCTGGGAGCGCCACTGTCTTAGGGGCACCCCAGGGCCATGCAGGGGGCAGGGCGGCTGGCTCAGAAGCTGGTCACCCTACCCCTGGGGGTGGAGCAGGCCAGCATATGGGGCAGACTCCACTTTCTCGCCCTGCCCCTGGGCCGGCTGTTTCCCGCCATGGGGGTGGGACAAGGTGGCCAGAGCAGAGGCCGGGTTCCACATGCTCCCCACCACAGGGGTTGGGTGCAAAGCCAAAAGTCAACTAGGGGCACCACAGCCCTGTGAGCCAGCCCTGCTCTGCCTGTTGTTTCTCCTTTTCTTCTTGATCTGAGTATGTGGAGGTGCCTTTTTCTCCTCTTCCAGCCCTTCCTTGTGTTTCAGTTCAGCAACCAGCACCTGCCTAGCAGTTACTCTGCTCCTTTAACTATTGATTGTCTGGGTCTGGATCCAAAAAATACAATGATCCACTCTAAACCTGTCAGCACAGATGAAGAAAAGGAATGGGAGCCAGACAAACCCAGTGTTCTTTGTTCTAAATAAATCAATGATGATTCACCCAAATCACCTGGTCTTTTAGCCTGAGGCAACCCACCTGGGAAATGGAGTAAAAAGAATAATTTAGTTGAAGATCATACAGTACATCTGAGCTGAGCTTTTCTGGGTAAATAAGCTGCAATGATAGAGCAGAAGACATGAGCACCAAGGCCTAATAAAACATGGTTCTGTTGAGAGGTTTAAGCAGATAATCTGTCCTTTAAAAGAAATGTGTGGTGGACGTTAGGCTTGGAAATAGCCTTTTGGGCCTTATAGGCCATCTTCTGCATCACTGTGTGAGGGTGGGTCTTCGTCCCACGCCACTGACTGAGGGCTAGTGAGTCTGCTAAAAGCGTAAGCTGTTGTGCTCACTCCTATAGGTCAAGCAGCAGAGACACCCTCTTACCATACTGATAGCTAAGGCAGGTTATAACTGCTTGATGGTATCAAGACTCATCTAATAGATGACGATAGTACTATACAAGTCAATTTAATACCCTCCAGCTGTGTCCACACACACAAGGTTAAATTGATTTTACTTATATCAATTTAATAAAATCAATATAAAAATCATTAAATCGATAAAAGTTAAATTGATTTAACAAGTCCACACCAAAAAACCCCAAATCAAAATAGAATATCCAGACACAGGACTTGCTATTTCAATTCAGGAAAGAGGCACCATGGGATGTGTGGCAACATGGCCCCCTCACTGGGCCATGCCCCCACCCAATATATAGAAAAAAGAAAGCACCTGGGAAGGAGAAGAGCAAAAAGTATTAAATCGATTTAACAGTTAAATTGAAATAACATGTCCGCACTGTGTTATTTTGAAATAATAATTTTGATTTAACTGTCATATTGATATAATACTAGGTTTTATTATATCGATATAACTTTCCTTATATCGAAATGAAGGAGCTCCTCATTTTGAAATAAGGGAATGTCTTGTGTACCTACCATTTTTTAAATCAAAATAAGCAGCATTATTTCAATTTAAACAATGTGTGTGGACATACCCTCTATGCCTTATGACTCCTTCTGTGCCCCCCACAACTACTGCTCTTGTCTCTACAGCAGTTACAAGGGACGGACTCTTGCAGTTCCTGTGTTTTAGGTCCAAATACTCTAGCTGTTACCTATTTCCCGACTCCTGACTGTGATGTCAGATACCCAACACACATCCTCACCAATGGTCACTAAATCCCACTTTGTTTATTTTCAGGTAATTGAGAAGTGGCTTCAGGAAAATGAACAGCAAAATAATTAAATAAAATTGAAACAGAATGAAAGAGTGCAGTAGAAGTATTAGTAGGCGTATGAATGTGGCTCGGCTGAGCCACACAGACAGCTGTGATCTTATTTACAAATCTGGGTGAAATGACATGAAAAATCTCACAGCACAGGAATCACTTGAATCTCAACACCAAGGCTGACAGTTCAGCCAGAGTCCCAGCTCTTCACTGAACATCTGATTGTCTTCTTAATCAAGACCATCTGCCAGTACATCTAATAGCTGCCTAATGTTAGTCACATATGTCTGTATCAGGCAGGTAGCACTGACAGGAGTCCAAATGGGAAGCTTTCCATTGACATCAGTGGACTTTGGACCAAGCCCCTGCATGTTGGCCTGATTTTCAGAATTGCTGAGAATGAAGAGAATCTAGTGATCTCCATAGCTACACTTCCCCTCCCATAAAATCATAGATAAGGCTGGAAGGGGCCTCGAGAGCTCATCTACTGATGAGCTGATTTAGGATGAAATTAACCTAGACTACACCTGACAGGGGTTTATCAAACCTGTTCTTAAAAGTGCCCAGTGATGGAGTTTCTATAATCTACTTTGGAAACCTATTCCAGAGCTTAATTGCCCCTAAAATTAGAAAAACAAACAAGAAAAGATTTTCCTTATACCTAAATCTCCCTTGCTATAGTGTGAGCTGGTTACTTCTTGTCCTATCCTCAGTAGACATGGAGAACAATTAATAACAGTCCTTTGTACAACATCCCTTAAAATATTAAAGTGATGGGATAGATTGTATGCCCAATAAGTTTGCAGATGACACCATGCTGGGGGTAATGGTAGATGTGCTGGAGGGTAGGGAAAGGGCTCAGGAAGACCTAGACAGATTGGAGCTTTCGGTCAAACAAAATCTCAGGATATTCAACAGGACACATGAAAAGTCCTGTACTTAGGAGAGAAAAATCCCATGTGCTGCTACAGGCTGGAGACTGACTGCTAAGTGGCAGCTCTGTAGAAAAGGACCTTGGGGTTATAATGGACAGGAAGCTGGATATGAGTCAGTGTGCCCTTGTTAACAAAGAGGCCAATGACATATTGGGTTGCATTAGTAGCAGCATTGCCAGTAGACTGATGTGATTATTCCCCTCTATTTGGCACTGGTGGGGCCGCATCTGAAATATTGTGTCCAGTTTTGGGATCTCCACTATAGAAAAGATGTTGATAAATTAGAAAGAGTCCGGCAGAGAACAACAAAAATGATGAGGGGACTGGGGAATATGACTTACGATGAGATGCTAAAAGAATTTGGCTTATTTAGTCTGCAGAAGAAAAGACTGAGGGTTTTTTGATAGCAAACTTCAACTACTTGAAAGGGTGCTCCAAAGAGGAAGGAGCTAGACTATTGTCTGTTGTATCGGAGGAAAGAACAAGGAACAATGGTTTCAAGCTGCAGCTGGTGAGGTCGAGGTTGGATATTAGGAAAGCTTTCTCACTAGGAGGGTGGTGAAGCACTGCAATGGGTTACCTAGGGGTGGTGGTGGAATCTCCATTTTTGGAAACTTTCAAGGCCTGATTGGACAAAAGCTTGGGTAGGATAATTTAGTGGGAGTAGTCCTGCTTTTAGCAGGGGTTGGACTAGGTGGCCTCATGAGGTCCCTTCCAGCCTTTAACATTCTATGATATTTGAAGACTGCTATTGGACTTTTTTTTATTATTTTTGTTGCTCTCCCCTGGATTCTCTCCAATTTAACTTCATCTTGCTTAAAGCAGTGGTGACGACACTGGATAATACTCCAGCAAGGCCTTGCAAGTGTTGAGAGGAGCAGGGCCATTCCCTCCCATATGTACATACAACACTCTTGTTAATATAGGATAACTATCCCAGAATTATAGGAGCATTTTGTGTAGCTGAATCACATTGCTGGCTCCTTTTCAGTTTGTGACCCACTGCCACCCCAGATCCTTTCCAGCAGTACTACTGCCTCACCACTGATTCCCCATTTTGAAGTTGTATATCTGCTTTTTCCTTCTTACATATATTACTGTTCACTTTTATTGAATTGGACCTTCTTGATTTCATACCAATTCTTCAATTTGTCTAGGTCATTATGAAGTCTAATCCTGTCCTCCAAAGCGCTTGCAACCCCACTTCCCCCAGGTCATGCTATCAGCAAATTTTATAAGCATACTCTCCATGCTACTATTCACGTCATAATGAAAATATTGACCCAGGACAGATTCATTGCAGGGCTCCACTAGATATATTCCATTATAAATGCCCCACTTGGACTATGACAAAGAAATATTCCTAGCTGGGACTTAGAATGCTCCTTGAAGTGACTCAAGAGCTTGAGTATCAACCTCAGGACACACTGTTAAGAGCTATGGCACACATCTCAAATTGGCTGTGAAAGCTATACTTAGATTTCACCGACCAATCAAGTGTAAACTGCTCAGTCACTAACAGCCTAAAATGGAGTAAAAGACTGTCCCTTTGAGTATTCCGGTCTGTCTTGCTATACCAGTTAGCCTATCTTTGTAAAATCACAATAATAATCAAGTTACTCTCAGTCTCAAAGGGCCAGCTGTTTACCCAGATCTATTGCACTTTAGATCTCACACCAAAGACAACACCTGTAGCGATCCTGTAATAAATGTTATACAGATTCATTAAGTAAGAAAAGGAGGCAGGAGAGGTACTTACAAGATTAAAACAGCTAAATGTATATGCAAAATGAGTTATAATTTTCAGTTTCAATAAGTGACAGAAGTTGCTATACCAAGAAAGCTCAGTAAAGGCTAACTAGGCTAAGTACTGGAAGTTCACTTGCTTTTGCCTAGAAAACCTTGCTTCACAGAGTGCAAGGAGCATAAAAATGCAGTTCCTTCTTGTTAGGGGACATCTGTTCCCCTCTGTTCTTGTGCTCTGAGCTGCAGGATCAGCTGATGGGAGGTATTCACTTGTTACTCATCATCTCTGGGGGAAGGCTGGGAAAACAATTTGTGTCTTTTGTTCTCTTTATTTTCCCACAGCATCCATTTGGTGACATAGGACATATCCTGTTGGGCAGGATGTTGGCAACCAGCACTTCACTCTGGTTAACATCTCTCTCCTGTCTGGCAATTTACAGAGTCACAAGAGCTCCAGTTAAAAGCACTCAAACCTTACCTTGCATGACAGGGTATAAAGATGATAAGCAAGCTTATGGCCTACAGCAACTCACAAGCTTTCAGCACAATCTAAACACATTTAATGTTCTAACATCTATGGTAACTACTAACACACAAGTGAGCCACACTGACTTGAGGCTTGATGCCCTTGGCATGAGCTGGCATCTGGCCTGCCAGTGTCACAGGACCCCTGTCTATTGAAGACTTACCTGCATGCTTAATTTTATGCACCATGAATAGCAATCCCATTGGTTTGTGTTAAAGCCACTGGGACTACTCAGACTGTGTGAAATTAATCAGGTGCGTGAGTCTTTGCAGGATTGAGGCTGTAGTATTTTTTTAGTGAAAAGAAGTGGTAAGTGTCTGCAATGGGAACTTCCTTTACCACTCCTGTTGCTGCTACCAGTTAGAATATACCTATTTAGGCCTGCCTGGGAATGCCTATGATCTTGTGATTTCTAAGTATGTCCTTATAACTAAGCTAGTTACAGGGGTATCAAAGCAAAGAATCAAAATCACAGGCTGCTTGTTTATGAGCTATCTCTTAATCTGACGGTTTGAGGCCTTGTACCTTGGCTAAGCAAATCCAAGGGCAGCTATAAGCTGGGAAGCTTGTGGTCACATCCACACATTCCAGACAAATGCCATTAACATAAGGTAATGCCAGGCTGTTTAGAAGGCCGTCTCTAGATAAAGAAAAGACCGAATAATGCTTGAAAGGAGCTTGGTTTGATAGAAAAAACAATCAAGGAGTCCTGTGGCATTTTTAAAGACTAACAAATTTATTTATCACATGAACTGTCACGGGAGAAAATCCCACTTCGTCAGACTCTTTGAAATCGATCTGATTTTTAAACACTTGTCAACTGTCATGGCTATCGAATCTACACCTTGTATTGTTCGGTCATCGTGGCACCCTCTGGTCTGATAATGCTGTCTCATTCTTTGATTGTTTTTGTCTGCCTTGTAATTAATAGCAGTCTCTTAAAGTGGTGACATACGATTGGTTAGAGAATTATATATGAGAATGATATATTAGGAATGGCTAAAGAATTATCTTGTGATTTCTTAAGAAAATGATAGGTTAAGACACACTATAAAATCTGAGGTTGAACAGGAAGTAGGGGGAAGAAAATCACTGGGGTGAAGAAATGGAATTGAAACTCACTTGATTAGCCCAATAAACCTATTGTATTGCCTGCTGCTGGACTCTGGATTTCTACTTCTGTCAGCGAAGAAAGAACTGAAGGGAGGGGGGTCCCTAACACTACCAACTTCTTAAAACCTCTCTGCCCCATGAGCCTTCATTCAGACCCTAGTTCAGCTTTGCAGGTTTCAGCTACTCTGAAGAATCTTTAGATCCGGCTGTTCAGTCTGAGGCTGCAAAGGGGTCCTTTCCCTTTAACATCTTGCTGATAGTGCTCCTGATCATCAAGCCATTAGCCACCTAATAGGAGTAATAAACCTGATATCTAGTACATTTATTTTAACTGTACAATAAGGCACGGTGTTAAAAACTGCAAACTGCCGGTTGGCTTTTCAGCAGCACATAATACATCTTACATTTTTACTGTAACCAGCAAGGTATAAACATGTCACTGAAATTGCCAAGGATGCAGAAATATTCCTCACCAAGCAATGAAAGAAAAGTTGGATGAAGTTCTTTAAAATTGAACATACACAATTAACAGGAAGAAAATGTTACCAATGAAAAGGAGAAAGATGGCTAGAGATTATAGTTAGATGTGCCAGTTCAAAGTGTAGTGGGCTGGAGCGATCAGGGGTGTTAAGTAGCAGAAAATGATGGTTCGAAGCATCAAAAGCAATTTTAAGGGAACTTGTGCTTTAGTGCTAACATCACAGCAAGTTATCAGGTTCAAATGGATGGATCTAGGGAGCAGTTTGCTGCAGCATATGGGAAGATTTTTTATGATGACAGTTCAGTAAAATCCTGGAAACCCTTTTTTCTCCACTTGGAAATATGTATGCAAGTGAGCTTCATGCTAAAATATACATGCGAAGATCTCTGTGATTTTTCTCAAGTATTTTTGGTGCTCATTTTGAGGCACCTAATTTTGAAAATTAAGACCCTAGACAAATCAGCTAGGAACCACAGGAGGAATGTAGAGGAGCTGTTAGTATGGTTTGTGTATACCGACTCTCAGGTCTATGCTTGGAACATTAGGCAACGTTTCCTCTGAAAGTATAATCCTGCGCTGATCACATGGCAATCTAAGGTACTTATGGCCCCCGTTACTGCAGTATCTGAGTGCTTCACAATCTTTAATGCATTAGTCTTCACAACTGGAGCTGGGTGAATAACTGATTCTTGGTGTGCTGCCCAGGAGTGACATGGGCCCAGGAAAAGACCCAGGCCCTGGGCCCTGCGTGCATGTGGCCTGGTCCCAATTCAGGGCCTGGGCCTGATCCTGGCCTGGGACCCCAGGCAAGGCCTTGATCTGGCTCCTGCTATGGGAAGCCTCGACCTTGATCCCCGGCCAGCAACAGGGCCAGGGAAGACAGCTGCCACCACAAGTGAGCCGGTGGCAGACCCGGGACTCTGGAGTTGGGACTCAGGGCTTGAGCTCCCTATGCCCAGTGCCAGCAACGCCACTGGTGCTGACAATTACAAAAAGATGGGAAGAAGTTGTTTCAGGTCAAAAAGAGTTTCATTTTGATAAAATTGAACTGTTCTGTTTATATTTGGACCATTTTTATGTGCTCTAACTATAATTAAGAAAATTAAAAGAAAATTTGAAAGAAAAAAGTCATTTCAAACAAGGAAGTTCTCAAAATGTTTAATTTAGATAATGTCAAAATGAAGGAGTGTTAATATTTTGGCATGCTTAGGCTTTGCTGGGGGAGGAGTTTGTTTCTCTTCCTCCTCGATTCATGAAAGACTTTGATGTCACTGAACCTGCATTTTTCACTAATAAAGGTGAATCTAAAAAATGTTCCCTAGCTCTGCTCACCACATCATGCAAGATTGGGACGTGCTCTTATTTCTACTTTACAGCTAGGGAACCAAACCATAGAGAGACTAAGGGACTTGCCCAAGGTCAGACAGGAAGTGTGTGCCAGAACAGGTAATTCAGCTTGGGTTTAGTAGGGTGGCAACCTACCCACTGGACCATTCTTCCTCGCAAAGGTTAGAGAAGGCCAAGTTCTCCAAGCTGGTCTATGGGGGCCACCTCCTGTGCTTTGTGGACCCACAGTGAATTTCAAGGAGTAGCTTTCAGGAACAGAGCCAAACACGCTGAATCCTCGATTAACGTCTTACACCACAAGCTCGGTACAGATAGCGACTTTTCCAATTTAAATGTCCCCAGCACTTTGCAGCAATAAACAGTAAACATTTTATAGTGTTTTAATAAACAGCACATAAAAATACAGTGATTCATGAGAAGAAAATCCTGAATAGAACCAGTGTCCTGGATATCCAGCACTGAAGAGACATGGGAGCAGTTCACAGTAGGTTCCTTATTAAGAAGTCTATTGAGCATGCTGATTTGAAGAGGCACTCGCTGGAAGAATTTCCAGCTCCAAGCTCACTGCAAAAACACTGTCAGCTTGGATGTCTGTGGCACTTGGCTAACTTACAACAGCTAAGGATCTGGCGCCATTGCTTCATTCAGGGTGGTTGAGTAACTCGCATAGTTAGTCCCTGGTTGTCCCAGGATGCATGAAAAAGTTCAGAGGAGAAAATTGCACTAAAAAAATGGAGTGTATTGCCAGCCTAGAGAGCAACAGACCTACCTGGAACGAGGCTTGTAAATGTATCTATTTGAACTGGTTCAAGTGATAGCCAAAGTGAGACTCAGTGGTGACTGCTCAGAAAGAAGGTTTGTGGGATCTCAAGAAACAAAGGAGCGTGATGGGAGGTAATGGTAGATCACATCAGGCAGAGGGAAGAGAGGAGAAGAATCAAAGCTACACAAAAACCCTTGCTACCTTCCAGGTACAATGCCAGTGAGGCTGATGTCCAGCTGCACATCTAGCAAAACTGGAAAAAACACCTACACCACATTGTGCCTCCTGTGGTAACATATACATAAACTGGTTATATGAAGTACTGACAATATTTGCCAAAATTAAGAACCATATTATAAGTACATTCTAGTTAATATGCCTGTAATATGAGCTGTATACCTTATTTATTTAACCAAAAAGGAATAATCTGAAGACAAGCTTTGTCTAAATGCAAAAACTTGTCTTTTTCACCAACAGAATAACATTAACAGATACCACTGTGTGATGGGGCTTCTCTACTCACTGTACAGGCTCCCCCTTCTGGCTGTGGCTGAGGAATAGCTTGGGGGGCTTGAATCCTCCTTCTGTTTCTCCCTTGTGCTATAGCCCAGGGGTGGCCAAACTTATGGAACTCAAGAGCCAGATAAGTTGATTATTAAACCTTCGAGAGCTGCAGTGAGACATATAGCCATATATGTTTACCTACTCCAAAATCACTAAGTTTAAAATTCATTGCACACACTAATTTTATTGTAGAAAGAGGACAAATATTGATCCCACTAATGTCAGATTCTAATAATTACTTAAAGTTACCATGAAAATTAGCCCTACACAGTAAAAACTTAACTACAGCTCAATGTAGAACACTGCAGGGTAGTGACGAGTTTTTTAAAATCCTGACCATGCTGCACTTCTCCCCACCGTCCTGACCCCTCCTGAACTCCTAGGCTGGGTCTGCTTTCCTAAAATGATTTGCTGACATTCTGCCGGGAGCCACAATTTTTCATTCAAGACCCGCACATGGCTCCCGAGCCACAGTTTGGCCATGTCTGCCCGTCTTATGTTGCAGTGCTTCCTCAGCCATGACGTTTCCTTCTTTGTGGCATAAGGTGCTTCCTTTTTGTGGCTTGGGCCTCTGGCTAGGACACTTATGTGGTTCTCTCTTCTGGGACATCAAAGTCTCTCAGCCCGACTTGTCCCAAGCAATGTTCTGCTACACAGCCCATATGATGCCACTTCCCTAGAACTCAAGAATCTGTTATCTGACTGTTATTTGACTATCTAATCAGCAGTCAAAGTCTGCACCATCCCAAGCCAGATTGCCATTTTATAAGCCTTTTCAAAATTCATCTCTATCAAGCTTCTTTAGCCACCACCCTTCTGAGTAAACCCTTTCTCCAGGGCCCAGACCCCAGGCTCCAACTCTCTGCTGGGATTCCTCCTTTCCCTCTCTAACGGTGTGTTCACACGGCAGTTTTATTTCGAAACAACAGAGGTTGTTTCGAAATAAGAAATGCCACGTTCACACGACGTACCATTGTTTCGAAACAACGGGTTCCGTTGTTTCAAAACAACTTAAACCCCATTTCATGACGAAAAACGTTGTTTCGAAATGATTGTTTCGAAACAATCCCATCAGAACATGTTGTTTCAAAACAACGGTGACTCGTTTCGAAATAACTGTTGTCCAAACCTGCTATTTCGCTTTGAGCTTTTTTCCTTAATTCGAATTAACATTTTCTTAATTCAAATTAACTTATTTCGAAATAAGGCGTTATTTCGATACAATTTGTTTCGAAACAACTTGTATCAAAATAACCCCCTGTGTGTGAACGTAGCCTTAAGTCCAAAATGTGACTGGAGGCTTCCACATAACAGCCCCTTTTATTCTCTCTTTCTGGCCTTATATCAGCCCCACCTGTTCCTGCTCAGCTGGGCTCCAGCCTTACTCACCGGTTCCCAACCTAAATTCTCCTGCTGGTTATTCAGTCCCTCCTGGGCCACCTGAATCCTTGCCAGGATAGTGTGGGGGTGAAAAGTCCTTCACATACCTCATAGTACTAGCTACTGGGATCTCACCTGCCTGTGACTCTGAAGGTCACTGTCTGGTTCCTGCCCTGCCCCGGTGATAGCTCAGTCACATTCAAAAAGCCTTTAATTTGCACCAGTGACAAAAACCTTATTTAGAATTTTTTTGTAGCTATTTTGACATGCCTAATTTTGTTACCAAGATCAGAGTTATTTACCATCCTTTGTGTCTGTCTCCAGCAACATATTCATCTGTGATATAGAAGCTCTGGCAGTGATTTTGCAAATCACAGCTGTTTTGCTCTGTGGTTTTTGGAGCTAGTTTTTCCCTCTAGGAAGCTGCATTCTGCTGTTCTGTTTGCTTGTGGGCATTCTAGGACTAGATATCCTGTTGAAATTCTGAAGTCTCTGTATGTTCATGTTATCAGTTTTTACTCTGTTATTCTGAGATAGTGGATTTGAGTTGATATGTTTTTATTTTCCTTTGGTTTTTAAATAAAAAAGGGAAATATAAGAGCAGCCACTAGAGTTAATGGATATCAGTTAAGTGACAGGAATATAACCCTGACCCATATCATGTGGCTGGTTTCGGGAAATAAAGACAACTTTCTTTTTCACATTCCTGTGTGTCACACCTTTATTGCAGTTCTCCTCTTCACTCACACCCCTCCTTATGTGTCTTTGGATCATCTCTCCCATGTGGAGACACTGGGACAAATTCGGTGAGGCATGTTTTATGTGTTTCCCTTAGTCCTTTGCCAGACTCCCCTCCTTCTAGTCCCCACCCCCCTTTTTTCCCTATGTAAGTGTTTCATCAGGGAAGTTATGAGGATTTTGGCCAAAACTGGAATGGCACACCAATACTCCTGCAATGTGTTTCATGGTTCATGACACTTGCACCTTCTGTCACATGTGCATAGTTTTTTTATCACACTACGACCGAGTTCTTATCCTCTTTGATCACTGATCTCAATCTCACTGCTGACATTCCTAGGCAGTCAATGGGACTCTTACAATCCACAAGACTTCAGGATCATTCCTGCAGAAATTTCAGGGACAAAATGCACTTGCAAATAATGTGTCGCAGTACTGGAAAAATCCGGTTGTAATACAGTTCCACATTAAAGCTGTAATTCTATCAATTAGTATTGTCGAAGTTCCAGCGATCTGAAAGCATTTGTTTATCCCGTGGAGACAACTGCATTTTCTCTTCAGTTATCTGGAAGCAAAATTTTTTTAGTTATTACAGACAGAATTCCCCCAAGCTGTGTTTGGTCTATATGCCATGAATAAAAGGGAACATGGGTGTGAAGGATTTTCCCTGTAGCCACCAGGAGTAGGAAAAGATTGGTGTTGTAGTGGGTTATATTTTGTAGAGCAGAACTGACAGGTTTCAGTGCTTGGCCCACTCTCAGCATTGTGTGTGTGTGTGCGTGTAAAAATTTGGTCCACATTTATCCCTGATGTAACTTAGTTGATATGAGTGAGGTTGAGCCAAAGAGACTTTGGCTCTGTATTTCTAGTGAAATAATATTGCTCTTCTACTGAAACATTTGCCAATATGCATGATGTAAATTAGGCTGGGGAGGCAAAGGCAGATTTGGGACAAGAGGGTGTCTCTAAGACATAGCCCCTAGTAAATGGTGCCATGTAACTTCATGCCATGAGCCTCCCAAAAGAAATTGTAGTCACAAAAACTCTGGTTTTGGTGCCTTCTTCTTCATGGAGATAGAAATTTGCTGGTGGCCTCTGTCATGTTCAAAGTAATGCCTCACTCCCGCCTACTCACCTTCACTGGGCATGGAACATGCAGGGGTTCAAGGGTCTGAGGGGCATGGATAACAAGAACAGCAGGCATTATAACGCTACTGATTAAAATATCCAAAAGTTTTCCAAGCAATATAAGCCCTCATCCCTTATAACATAACTGCTAACTAAAGGGAGTTAAGAAGAAATGTTCCCTGGGGCAGGTTATTTCATAACTGCCAAATATAGGGTTTCTTGTCCTTCCTCATTCTTTTAGAATGCCTCATTTTTTTAGATGGACCTATATGGAAATCCCTATGCTTTCCCCTTACCAGTCCCCGTACAAGTACTAGACGGGACTACGCAGATGCACAGCACTCACTTACTGCTTTGCACCCAAACCTGAGGTCTCAGGAGCCATTGCACTGGTGTAATGGAGATATTCTTACTATAATGTGAGGCTCATTGCCCAACTCCGAATCCATCCCTTTAAGGGCTGACGAGGAATGCAGAGCCCAGAGGGGAAATCATTAATATCAATTCACTGGTGGATCATAAATAATTCACTGAATTTTCTTTCTTATTTAACTCTACAGGAGCAAAAAGAAATAAAAGTCACATGAACTATTCCCTGTTTGGCACTCTGTATTAAACCCAATAAAAAACATTTTTAAACTCTAGCGAGCCACATCAAACTCTGTTCTTCTACAAGAGGTAAAACATTCCTGCAAATGACATGCTAAAGGAGGTGTATGATTGTCTAAGTTTGTGTGTTGTGAAAGGTTACGTTGGCCTTTAGCATAGTGGGAAATAACACTGCACCAAACACATTTAATTAAATGGAGGATCGAAGTCATGAACCTGTGTTGAACTGAAAAATATGCTAAGATCTCTCAAAGCCTTTTTACCTTGTACCATCTGGGTTGCACTTATAGGAATCACATTCCTATATTACATACTGGTCTGCTCGCTTGGCATGAAAATTGTTCTTGCAAAATGGTTTTTAATCAGTGCAAAAGGTTAACAGTGACACTTTGCTTTTGGAATAGGGAATGATGGGCACGCTAAAGGTGACGTCCATGCTGCTATCAGAACATACGATCACAGCACATGTAGACATGCCCAAATTAGCTAGATCAAAGCTAGCTTGAGCAACAGAGGTAGTGTGGCCATGGCAGCATGGGGCCCCTCGAAGGTATGGAGAACTTACTCAGGCAGCCAATACCCATGCTCCAGGGACTTCACTTCTATTACAACTCAGGTTAGATGAAAACTAGCTCACATGTGCCTACATGTGCCATAGTGGTATTTAGTTTTCTCTGTCCTTAACATGGAAAATACCACTGTAAGTTTGGCTACTGCCAAATGCTAATGTTCAGCTTAATTGAGCCCACTGCGTTTGTCAAGGGACAGATTGTGGCCTCTTCTTACTCATGTGGGTGAACATTTGCTCCCATTGACTTCCAGGGGATTATGTGTGGGAGTTATCATTGACCACAGAGAAAATGTGTGTTAAGATCTGGCCTGAGGTGACTGATTCTGCTCATCTTAAAGTTAATGGGATTTTATTCACTGACTTCAAGGAAAGAAGGAGCAGGCCTAATCCATACAAAAGCAAAAAGGGATCTGTAGCTAATGTGAAGAAATTTGACAATGAGGTGTATTAGGCATTGCAATAGCTTCCCAAGAATAATGGGAACAGCCGTATCACTTAGGTCTTTATGACTAGATGAAGTACTAGAAAAATGTACCTCAGGGAAACAATCCTATATTTTCAGGAAGATGTGTGGGATGACCTAATAAATCTATTCCATCTCTGATCTTTGATTCTGCTGAGAAGAGAGCTGTTTTGCCATGATATTTCTGCCAAGTGCCTTTTGAAAGGACACTTCTTTATTCGGAGATAATTTTAAGACTGATTCTGATCTCACCCTATAATGAACTCTGCTGTCTTCAGTGGATTCACTTTGAATTATACTAATGCAAGATAAAAATCAGGCCCTAGTTCTATGTTCATGTTAGACAGTTCTTAGAACTATCCCAGCTACTGTGAATTGACTGAATGCTCTGGATGGCAGGAGTCTGGTTAAGAGAATTAGGTCGGTAAATATTTTTAAAGGCACCAGGTTGGAGGGAAGGAGCCAAGAGAGGGAGAAGGGACCAAAAAAAAAAAACCAAAAAAACCACAAAACAAAACAAAACGAAAAAAACCCCACCTTCTCTTAGTAGTAACTTTATTCATAAGAAGATTAGAATGGCACAACTGCATCAGAACAATGGTTCATATAGCCCAATATCCTGTCTTCAGACTGTGACCATTCTTCAGAGAGAAAAAATAGAACAGGCAATTCTGTGATCTGTCCTTCCCACAACCTGGTGTCCAGTCTCACCTTCTGACATTTGGAGGTTTAGGGACATTCAGAGCGTGAGGTTGAATCCCTGATCATATTGGCTAATGGTTATTGATGGTCCCATTCTCCATGAACTTATTTAAATCTTTTTTCAACCCAATTATTCTTTTCCTTTGCAACATCCCATGGCAATGAGTTCCACCATTTGAAAGTGTATTGTGTGAAAAAGTATTTGCTTTTCTTTGTTTTAAACCTACAGCCTATTCATTTTATTAGATGACCCCCTAGTTCTTGTAACAACACCCCTGTAATTCAATTCTTCATCCATACCGTGCATGATCATATATTCTCTTAGTCATCCCTCTTCTAAGACGAACAGTCCCAGTGTTTTTAAGCTCTCCTCACATGGAAGCGCTTCTATACCTGTAGTCATTTTCATTACTCTTCTCCGGACCTTTTCCAATTCTAATACAGCTCTTTTCAAATGAGGTAATCAGACCTGTCCGCAATATTCAAGGCATGGGAATAGCACAGATTTATATAGTGGCATTATGATATTTTTTGTCTTATTATCTGTCCCTTTTCTAACAGTTCCTAACATTTTGTTTGTTTTTTCAGTTGCTGCTACACAGTAAGCAGAGGTTTTCAGGGGACTAGCCGTGTAGACGCCAAGATCTTTTCTTGAGTGGCCACAGGTAATTCAAACTCCATCATTTTGAATGTTTAGCTGGGATTATGTTTTCCAATATGCAGCAATAACCCAGACTGCTTTTTTGACTGTTCCATATATGCATTTCAGCTGCCATTTTGTCACCCAGTCATGTGAGATACCATTGTAAACATTCACAATCAGATTTGGACTTAGCTATCTTGAGTAATTTCCTATCAAATTTTGTCTCTTCACTGTTCACTCCCTTTTCCAGATCTTTTATGAATATATAGAACAGCACTGGTCCCAGTAAGCATTTGTGGGAGATGCTGCTTTCCCATAAAAATCATTGGAATGGCTCAGCATCACATCCTTGATGATAGCATAACTAATGTACTATGGAACGTGATAACCTCATCCTTTAGCATTTAACTAAAAAAATATATCCCTGCTATCGTACTGTGTGGTGATTCAAAAATCCCGTGAAAGGGATAACGTTCTCCATTTAATGCTGTGGGTTTTCTGAGCAATTTCAGTAGAACTTTTATTAAATTTCTAAATCATTTCTGTGGTGAATTACTGGGGAATCTAGGCATTTATTTTTAAACGGGTAAAAGTTACACTCCTCCTTAATACAAGATGTACCAAGTACTAGATAGGGCTAAAGACAGTCCATCTAAAGAGAGACACATTGAAGCCTTTTTTTTTTTCTTTGTCTCTTGGAAGAAAAGTTTCCCTTGAATGTAAGAATAAATTTGTAGTTTTGCTGGTGTATAAATTAACCTCTGCCTGGAGACACAGAACCAAATTCTGCTTTACACAACTGGTAGCCATGCAACAAAGAACCCACCCACACCAGAGCTCCCCCAGCTATATATCTGATGTCTTTTCCTGTAACATTGTTCTGTTTCTATTTCTTCTTCTCTTTCTACATAATCCAACATCTGATTGTTCTCTCTCAACCACACTGAGGGGCGCAGAATGTTGCAGGGGCTCACTTTGCAGACCTCCCGATCTTGAGGATGTGCATTACCATATTAGGCTGTGGATTGCAAGGGACAGCCAGCTTGTACGCTGACCTCCTGCTGCTGGGCCATACGTATATCTGTCATATTCACAGGCCTAGTGAGAAGGAAATCTGTGTAAGGCACTTTGGATCTGTAAACAGGTTGAGTCTTTAAGCCATTAGAACAAAACAAACCGAGGGTCCCTTTTTTCCTCCTCAAAAGTTAGATTGTTCCTAGTGTTTCGCTCTAGGACCTCACTGTCCCCCACCCGACGTCTCTCTCCCATAAATTCACACCCACCTGGTGGAGTTAGCACATCACAGGTATATAGTGAGTCAACAGAAATAGGATAGCATTCTATACAGGGCTCCAACATCTGCATTCAGAGTGAATTAAGAAACTAACTCAACATCCTGCTGCATAGCTCAAGAGGGTTTCACTCCTATGAGGACCTGCATACTTTGTCACGAGTGCTATCAAGAACATGTTAAAAAGGCCGCATAAAGTGACAGCTCTTGACAGGGACCAATGTATCTACCATAAGACAGAGGTTCTCAAACTAAGAGGCAGGCCCCCCTGAAGAGCATGGAATGCATTTGGGGAGGACTTGAGAAGCCTTAGGGAAAAAAAAAACTTATTGTGCACATTTTACCCATGGGGATGAATAACTAGCAATGTTGATTCCTCCAGAGATATCAAGCCCTCAGATGGTGCTGTGCATTTGACTCTAGATGGTGCTGGGCATTTTGACAGATTTCTGTTAAGCTTGCATAATATTATATAAACTTGTTACTATCTGTACATTAATCAGTTTGCCGTGACGCAGTATGCACATTTAATTATATGCATCAACCAGAATCACAGATTTGCTTTTGCTCTTATTATAATGGATCATTGACTCATTTGTGAAATTTGTGGAATTGTTCTGCACCAAAAAACTAGGTTCACCTATCACATTAATAATAACAGTGTGATGCAAGTAAGCAGTATTTCACATACAATTTTCATTACTATATACAGACATGGTTCTGTTTGAATCAATGCCTTACTGTTTTTAATATTTCGTAAGAGTTGCATATTGATTTAGTTTTTACTGGTATACCTAGCTTTGTGGCTGGCAGGGGACAGCATAAACTATTAAAAGAATTCCAGAAGGGTAGCTGTGTTAGCCTGTGTACAGCAAAAATAACAAGAGTCCTGTGGCACCTTAGGCTGTGTTCACACAGCACTCTTATTTCGAAACAACAGAGGTTGTTTCAAAATAAGAAATACCCTTTTCACACGACGCATGGTTGTTTCGAAACAACGGCACCTGTTGTTTCAAAACAATGGCGTTGTTTCAAAACAACTTAAACCCCATGTGGGGACGAAACAATGTTGTTTCGAAATGATTGTTTCGAAACAATGCCGTCCGAACATGTGGTTTCAAAACAACAGTGACTTGTTTCGAAAAAACTGTTGCCTGAAACTGCTATTTTGCTTTGAGCTTTTTTCCTTAATTTGAATTAACAAACTGTTAATTCGAATTAAGTTATTTCGAAATAAGGCATTATTTTGATACAAGTTGTTTCGACACAACTTGTATCGAAATAATGCCTGTGTGTGAACACAGCCTTAAAGACTAACAAATTAGAAATATTTTAGTCTTTAAGGGAACGTCCACACACAGCTTTTAGATCGCAATAACACTGGTTATTTCGATCTAAAAGAGTTTATGTCCGCACAACATTTTCCTTGAATTGAAATAAGGAGCTTCTTTATTTCAATTCAGGGAAAGTTAGAGTGATTCCTTAAAACCTGGTTTTAAATCGAAACATTGCTTAAATCGAAACAGTTGTTTCAAAATAACACCATTCGGATGCATTATTTCAAAATAACTGTTTAAATCGATTCCAGCACCAGTTCCCTTCCTCCTCCCAGGGTGCCTCTTCCCAGAATTGACCTAGCAAGTCCTATGTCTGGACATGCTAGTTCAATTTGGGGTTTTTTGGTGTGGACCTGTTAAATCGCTTTAGCTTAAATTGATTTAAAGATTTTATATCGATTTAGCTTATTGATTTAACTTATATCGATTTAACCAGCTAGGTGTGGACATAGCCTAAGGTGCCACAGGATTCTCATTGTATAAACTATTAGAGATGCAAAGAAGGGAGGCGGGGGCTCAGTCAAAAACATTGAAGAGCCACTACTCTAAGACATACTCATATTTGCTATAAAGACTGAGAAACATCTTGTGGAGAAGTTAAATTACAGTAAAACACAATGGCCAAATGGTCTGTTCATCTGAGAGCTGTGAAAGAACTAAAGCTTGACTGATCTAAGCTTTTACACTCCACTGTACTGTATAATGGATCATTAACAACAGCTTCCACACCTGAGGACTGGAGAGAGCCCCATTTTTGTGCTGAAGTCATCTTTTCTAGTTGTTCCTCCATCAGGAGAACCAGTTGCTAACACTTTTAAAGGTAGAGGCAGAAAATGCAAAGATGAGTTCAATGTGAGATAGGGACAAAGCAGCATAGCTTTGCTAAGGTTCAGTTACACTATTCAGCTGGTGGAAGGTTTTCTAGGGGCTAACAGAAGAGTGGATAAAAGAAAAAGGATGGGTATAATCAGATGAGGGGCAGATGCAGCAGGTCCTTGTGTGGGTGCACCTGCGGGAAGGGGACCCAAGGAATTTATAAGGACACAGTGACTGCTCACTGCCAGCATTACTACCTCCAAAACAGAAACCTGCCTTTGCTTCTTATCTTGCAAAGGGCTCTGCGGAGAGCAGAGTACTGGATACTCTCAGGAAGAGGGGGTGGGTCAGAGTCAGATGCACCTTGGTGCCTGATCAGCCCGGAGGAGTTTATGAGGAAGCAATAATAACACTTGTGGCTATATGTAATTTTTTTCCCCCATTGAATTCCCTTTGAGTCACACATACCCTTCAAGAGCAGCTGTGGATGTCCTAGCAACATGTCTTCAACAGAACTGTCCTGCAAAGGACTAGTGCCAGAGCTGTTGGGGACCAGAGTTACATCAGAGGCACCCGTGGACGTTGTGCAAATTGTCCAGGCCTCCTACTATTTCCTCTGGGATCTCTGTGGATTCTGGGAGATCTGTGGGGTTTGGTGAGGGGCCCAGTGGCTCACAGAAATCGGCTGTGAGTTTTTCCACAGGAGTGACAATCCAACCCCTTTGCAGAGGTTTGATCACAACAGAAAAACTAAAATAGCTTCCCCACCGTACAAAACGTTATCTGCCTTTGTAGCTGTAGAAGTGGCATCAGACCATCCTAATTTAAGCCAAAACTCAGCGAAGACACAGCCCATGCTGATTGGCCAGCATCTACTTCATAATAGGTAATCTTATTATTTCTCTTCCAATTCTGCAGACAGAGCTCTATGGTTAACATGTCACCAATCCCAGGCTGAGGTGTAAGCCATAGAAATGCTACATTTCACAGAGTTTTTCCTCACTAACCTGACCTTTACCTCATGAGCTGAAAAGTGGATGTAATTGTGGGGTTGCACAAGGGTCTTACATCTCTATACACCTTCAATTGATCATTCTTAAAATTGTGCAAGCTGCTATCTTTGATATAAGAAAATACATCAGCTGGAACGTGACCAGAATCCCAAGATGGACCACAAAGTGGGAGAAACAGAAGAATTTGCAGAACAAAACTTCCAAGGATAAGAATTTAAGCAGAACTATCAGAATTAGGTATGCAGTTTTATGGAGGTTAGAAACCTTCTCTGTGGTTATTTTAAAAGCTAACCAGGGGATTTTGCCATAAATTCTGATTCATTTCATTAGTGACTAAATCTCCTTCTTGGCTTTGAAATTCTCCAATTTTTTAATTTATTTTTTATATGAACCTTCTATTGAAGAACAACAAGAAAACATGATGCTACAAAGACACAAATACAGATTGTGTCAGGACCAGACTGTGACTATCTCTAGGTAGTTGACTAAGAAGAAAATTGATTCAGGAATATTTTTATAAATAAAGGTCCATGTTCAAGTTCACTAGGATTTGTGAACATTATTATTCACAAGTGTTCTCAGGACTGCCCAAGTATTTGTGAAAATTTTCATAAATGCCCCTTTTTTGCTAATTTTAACATTATTGTTTGTTTTATATGGACAGTTAGGGTTTTTTTTTTCCTATTTACAAAGTCTGTCATCCAATCAGGGAGGAGAAGCAATGCTACATGGCTTTGGTGACCAGTCTCATAACACAAATAGTAATTAATGAACATTGTATGCAAAACAGCTAACAAATCCCCGAATGCTTTCTTCATGCTGTTTGGCAGGCACATGGGAATCACACATCGCTTCCCAGAAACCACAATCAGTTTGTGACTAGCTTGTTAACCAGAAAAAAGCCAATTTGTAATAAAAATTATTTGAAATAAGTGGCTCAATTAGTTTTACAGCTTACCAGAATGTAACAGCCGCAGTGTTTTGTTTATAGGGTCATGTTGCTTGTTTGTTTTAATTTGAAGACAGGTCAGAACACAGACCTAAAAAATAAGTAGGGACTAGACAGTGACCTAGATGCAACCTTGAGAAAAGGTTGGTGCATAAATTGTCTGGACACAGGAACTACATCTCTGTATCACAATAGCTTTTCTGCTTCTCTCTTGTTCCAGGGATGTTGCAAGGGTGGGGGGGGGGGAGTAACTTACTGTTGAACTATACCATCAACAAATTATCACACCCTTGAAGCATTGTCAGCAAGGAGTGGAGGAGTTGAGTCAGGGCTTCATCCATTTTTCTATTTATATGCTCAAGAAGGAGAGTCAGCAATCTCACACTGTTGATGTACTCCTCTGCTCAACCCCATCGTGCAAGTAGCTTGTGCGGGGAGGTAAGGGGAATTTTCACTCCCTTGAGCAGGTGTATGAGGCACATCGCGATCTAACCCGACATAAAATGTTTAGCAGGATCCTCTTGGAAAGGTCTGATGACTTCACACCTGTGTCTCCTTGTTTCCTGTGATAATTCATGTCTGATCCACAGGCTTGGAAGGACTAGACTTTTATCAGTAAACATTGGTAAACATCTATTTAACCATACATGCACAAGGAAATGAAAATACATTTCCATCACTAGTAATCAAAATTTACAGAGAAGTAATTAAAACGCTTTTTGAGGACTTATTAAAGTTTGAGTGAGGGAGCTTTTGTTTATATATTTTGGCATTTGATGTTGAAGATTTGTGTTTTAACTGTTATAGTTATAGATGGCACATACAAAAGACCAGGGAAGGCTAAGCCTCCCCTAACGCAGCCACCACTGCCCCACCACTGTGGTGGCCCCTCCTCTTCCCTTCCCTGCTGGGAGAATGAAAATTTTTTACTGATTTATGCGCCATGCAGTTTTTCCCAGTGGCTGAGGAAGTGATATTTGCTTTTGCTCACCAGTTCTTCTTCTCCTCCCTGCTTCCCCTTAGCTGCACCCTTCCTCTACTGCCCTGCTCACCCCCCACTGCTGCTCACTGGTTCCTCCTCACCTCCCTGCTTTCCCCCACTTGCTGCCAAGGGTGTAGGCAGTCCCCATTTCCTGGCCAAGCCCATGAGTCTCAAGGTGGGCCTGGCCAGTCCTGCTTCTGGACATGGGACTGAAAGCTTCCAGCGATGCTCCAGTTGCCAGCAATTAGGATGAAGAGGAAGCGGAAGAGGCAGCCTGGCCCCTGCCATGCAAAGGCTGCAGAGGCTGCCCAGGGCCAGAGCTGTGGGCGGAGAGTAACTCATCCCCACCTGTCTTCCTGCAGCACCACTGCTTGTGGCCAAGGCCGCTTGCTGCTGGTTAGCCCACGGTAGAGGTTGCGGTGGCAAAGCTTGAGTTGCTGCTGCGTTCTGTGGTGGATTGGAGTGGGCAGGCCTGTTTGCCAAGTGGCTTGGCACAGGACCAACTGGGCCCACCTGTAGTTATGCATCTATTTTCTGCATCCCTCCTCTTTCCCCATTCTGCTGCTCATTGCACCCCTCCAGCCTCTGTCAGCTTCCATGTGCCTCCCTCCTCTCCTCCTTGCACCGACCCGCTTTGAACCTTCACTGCTCGCTCCTGTCTCCACACTCCCTTCCTTCCCCTCTGTCACTTGCCCTACCTGAGTTGCTCCAGCATCAGCAGGCACAGACTGACAGACAGCAGGAGGAGTCCCACAGCTGGGCTGGCAGCCAGTGAAAAACAAACACATTTCACAGCATAGCCCCAAGTCAGCAGATGGAAAACAATTTAGATGTGCTCTTTGGTTTTACGATTCGAAAACCTTTTGCATCATTCATGCAGTATTGTATGCACTCCTCCTGGAGCACAGGAGATCGGGACTTTATGGGACACGTCTATGGGTTGCTGGGCCCCTACTGCTCCCCCCCCCACCCAATCACTTTTCAAAGTGGAAAGCAGGAAAGTTAGATAAGACAAGATGCCACCGGGCCAGTCTTATGCTCTGTGCAGTGGATGGAACGTTCCCTTCTTTGCAAGACACTGCAGGGCTGGATCACTCTGCATGTGTGTCAGGCAGACACCACTATGCCATCTTCAGGGCCAGTGCCAGCTAAGAAGGGCTGGGCAGCTGAGCAATAAATGGCCAGGAGGGATGGATGTTCCTCCACCTGGCCCAGAGCCCCTTGGAGCATTCCCATGAGGTAGATAGCAGGCTGGTGGCACTCAGGGGCACTCAGATGCAGCAAATGCTCCCCCCCAAGCTTTTTACTTGTTTAAGTGGCAAGGGGAGAGCTCATGGGAAGGGTGGAGAATGGTAGTGGTGTTGGGGTGCTCAGGGGAAGGGGCTGCATGTGGAGAAGAGGGGACTAAGCGGAGGATAGAAGAAAGGACATGCAGTGGGGGGGCACGAGGAATACATGCGGTGAGCAGTGGTGAGGAGGCTGACAAGGGTGAAAGAAAAGGGAGGTAGTTTAGGGCCGGCCTGGTGCAACATGGCAGTCATTTTTCAGATTAGTATGGGATGTCGGTTACTGGCGCAGTAAGGAATTGCAACAGCATTTGGGGACATGACACAGCCAAGGCAGCACTGGGTGACAAGTCTTTTGGGTGGTACTGTAACTATGGTAGGACCGATGCGGCTTTGCCCAGGGCATGCTGGAGCAGCTCAATGGAGCTGTTCTGTTAAAGAGCGCATTTCGTGGTGCCAGCCTTAAGCGCCGCTAATGGCAAGGGGCACATTCCAATCAGAACGCACCCTGGGTGCCAGATCGCCACATTATGGCTCTACTTTCGGGAACTGTGCAGGGAGCAAAGTGCATGGCAGAAGTTGGGGAGCACATTGGAAAGGAGTAAGACTTTCTGGGGTAGCGGGTCACAGTTTGAGGGAAGCTGGCTGACCACCACTCAGCAAGAGGGCCAGTGTGTTTTGGGTGGAGTGCTTGGGGTTTGTTAGCATTTGGAAGCAGGACGAGCGTGTAAGATGTAGGAGGGCTGTGTAGCATTGCAAAGACCCCTGCTGCATGGAGGAGCTGTTGCAAAAGCACACGAATCAGCTCCACAGCAGTAACATATGAGCATCTGCTGGGGATGGAGAGAGATTGCTCAGGCTGAGGTGTTATAGAGCAGCTCCTGTGCCAACCCAGTGGCACAGGGAGGCACACAGCCATTCATGGTATGCTGGTGATGAAAAAGAGTGGGGAAGGAGAGGAGGGAGTCAGGGATGCACATGGTGAGTGGGGAGACGGTGGGCTCAAGGCAGAGCAGGGTGGAGAGTAGGCAAGGCCAGCGGGGCAGAAGAGGTGGGATGGGGAGCTGCCGTGAGAGGAAGCTTCTAAAGCTCTGTCGTTAAATAATAATTTCCAGCAACTGTGTAAATTTAAATAGATATACAATTTTAAAATTGTTTAAATATAAACATAATGTCCATCAAAATTATAAAACAGTAAAAATCATATTCTGCTAAGTCTATTGATGTATCTTAATGCATTTATTTATAATCTGACCTCCTCTTCCCAGTTCAAAATTCCCTCACCTGCCAGCTATAATATATCACCATCTTAACTGCACTCTGTTCATTATTTTTCACATGCACTTTCCACCTCTGTCTTGCTTGTTATCTCCTTTGTTACAGTCCTGCTGTTAGGTAAAAGCCGGGTGACAAACCCAGCTGTACACTCTGGCTGGGCTTCATCTCAGATGTATGGATATTATTAAAATAGTAATAAAGTGGTAAAAATCAAAAAGTGTGTGAAAGCATAGAGAAGTTGTATTACTTGCCATTAATTCAGGTTACACTTTCATATAAAGTTGCCCAGGGCTGTGATATACAATTAAAAGTAAAGGTATTAACAGAACAAATTTGAAGCTGAGGTTCCCTCTAAGATCATTCAGCCGCTTGGTTATGGAAATACACTCAACGCTGTTCTTTAAAAGGTTGGAAAAGTCAGGTTTAATAACAGACTCATCTAGATTCCTTTTTAATGCCTATAATCTACTTGGCAACACACAGTGATACCTAAAGCTTGCGCTCTTTGTTGTTCAACTGACCAATTTGTTGGAGGATATATATTTTTAATAACAGTTGGCCAATCTGTTTCCCCCTTCAGGATAAATGAAAGGAGAGGACTCTGAAGAGGAAATCTCCATGAGAATTCCCCTGAAGCTTACTGTTGTGGGATTTCCTCAATGAGATAAATTACATGGGTCTCCAACCCTAAGTCCAAAGTTCTGTGGGACTTCTTGGGGTGGATGATTGATGCATAACTCCCAAACCTTTGGCCTGCACCTTCCTTCCCCAGCTCTACTTCTTCTCTCATGTAGACTCCAGACACAAAGGGTATGTCCACATGTCTCTTTTATTTCAAAATAACACTGGTTATTTTGAAATAAAAGAGATCAGGCCCACACGACGTATTCTCATTTCAAAATGACAGGCTCTGGTTGGACATGTTATTTCAAAATAACACTTTTGCCCTTCTCCTTCCCAGGGTGCCTTCTTTTTAGCCTATATTGGGTGGGAGCATGGCCCAGGGAGGGGGCCATGTTGCACACCTCCCATGGCGCCCCTCTCCTAAAGTGAAATAACAAATCCTGAGTTTGGACATGCTATTTCACGTTGAGCTTTTCCCTTAATTCGAATTAACTTATTTTGAAAGAAGGAGTTTATTTCAAAATAACTCATTTCGAAATAACTTATTTTGAAATAACGCTGCACTTGTGGACATAGCCTCAGAAAGCTCAGTACTAGTAGTAGTATGTGGTATATTCCTGTAAACAAGCAAGAAATTGTCCAATTGCTGCTCATAACTCAGAATAGAGTTGTTATTCTTTAAGGCATGAGTAAGTGCTTGCACATAGCATTCTGCTAGCTAGTCTGTTTGTGGGGGATGGTGAGGAGCTAAGCATATATATTAAATTCCATTTGAAAATCTAGTCCATTTGAAATTCTTCAGAACAGAACTGAGGTCCATTGTCACTCCCCAGCTGTAAAAGTAAATCAAACTAGATAAACAAGGCATGGAGATGCCCAGTGGTCTTCGTAGCTGTAATAGAAGTCATTCTGACCATTTTGAATGGATGCCAAATACAACCAAAAACATATAATCTTCTAGAATTCTGGAACAAACTTCCTTAGTTTTGAAGACTCACTGGAGAAAAGGTACTCTTAAAAGGGGTATTTAAGGTTAAAATACACCTAAATGGAAAATAAATCATCCCTGTCAACAAACTTGAGCACCTGGAAAGGTATTTCAGGTTACAAATTGCTCAAAAAGTTCAAGAGACTGTGACTGTCTCTGGGTCTAGGGGATTATTTATGATTACCTTTCATACTAATATTTCATGTTTGCAATAATCCATATGGGGCTATGTCTACACTACAGGGCTCAGTTAAGTTGACTTAATATGGTCTACTTAAAGGTGACTTTAAGTAGACCATATTAATCAGACTTAGTGAGACCACATTGCATTAAGTCAACTTTATAAAGCCGACTTAAGCCAGGAGACCCATTTAAAGTTGACTTAATAAAGTGACTTTAAATGGGTTCCCTGGCTTAAGGTGACTTAATAAAGTTGACTTAACCCTTAAAGTTGACTTTAACAGCAGGAGTTATTAACTCGACTTAAGGAAGCCTTTAAGTCAAGTTAACGAATGCCAGATGTGGCCAGGGCTTTGCTTAAATTGACTTAAACCCATAATGTAGACATACCCTTTGATATGCTATTTTCAGCACAAATAGAAAGGTTGTAATCTTCTAGGAATGATTATATGGTTTATATGTAGGTGTTATATCTGTATTAGAAGTTAGGAATATGTTTGTTCTATTTGTGTTCCAAGTTATTTGATTCTAAGGCACTCCCAGACTGGATGTCTACAAAACCATTGTCCTCCTAATGGCTCATTAAGGAAGCTCCCAGCTACAGTGGGCCTAGGAAGAAACCTGCCTGATGAGTCATCCAGACTGACCATGTAACTCAACTCCATTTTGATTTTGTAAAGACTGCAGAGCATGGGGAAGGACAGAAGTGATAAAAGGCAGTGGCCCCCATCTCCATTTTGTCTCCAGTCTCCTATCTGCAACCAACACCCACCCCTGGAACTTCTCTGCTGCACTGAACAAAGGACTGAGATCCACCCAGGTGCTGGGTGTCTGCCAGAGGGATTAGACTAACCTGCAAACTACAAATTTTTCAAGGACTTGCTTTCTATGGACTGTATATCATTTGTATGTATATGATTCACTTTGACCATTTAACATCTCTCATGTTTTGGTTTTTTTTCTTTTTATATTAAACCTTTAGTTGTTACTAAGGGATTGGCTGGCAGCATGGTATTTCGGATAAGATCCAAGCCTAATCAAGGGATTTGATCGTTCCCCTCTATTTGACACTGGTGAGGCCACATCTGGAATATTGTGTCCAGTTCTGGGCTCCCCACTACAAAAAGGACGTGAACAAATTAGAAAGAGTCCAGCAGAGGGCAACAAAAATGGTCAGGGGGCTGGAGCACAAGACCTACGAAGAAAGACTGAAGGAACTAGGCTCATTTAGCCTGCAGAAGAGAGGACTGACGGGGGATTTGATGGCAACCTTCAACTGCTTGAAGGGATGCTCCAAGGAGGACAGAGCTTGGCTGTTCTCAGCAGTAACAGAAGACAGAACAAGGATCAATGGTTTCAAGTTGCAGCTGGGGTTGTCGAGGTTAGATATTAGGAAAAACTTTCTTACTAGGAGAGTAGTGAAGCATTGGAATGTGCTATCTAGGGAAGTGGTGGAATCTCCGTCTTTCGAGATATTTAAGGCTTGGTTAGACAAAACCCTGGCTGGGATAATTTAGTAAGAGTGGTCCTGCTTTTTTGGCAGGGGGTTGGACTAGATGACCTCATGAGGGCCCTTCTAACCCTATGATTCTATGATTCTATATTATTCTGGGTGCTGTGGCTGACCCTCAAGGGTCAGGAGAACTTATTTCTTTAAGAGACCCAGTGGCTAGGTGGGTACCAGAGGAGCTGATGTGCTGTTTCTATTTTGTTATGCTTTGTGATGACCAGTGTGGCGAATCAGAAGCGTGTTTTGTTACTGACTGGGAGACTGATTTAAGTGCCACCCATCAGTGGCTTGGGGGCTTGACTCTCAGTTTTGCAGCTTGCCCTGATTTTGGCACATTCTGACGGTTATCCCAAGAAGTCCAGGTCACATACACCACCCACAATTCACAGTTTTTGTCAAACACATCAGCATTGCCACCCAAAGATGCCATTTTTCTATTCTCCTGTTGTACTTCACACCTCCTGGACACCTTTTCCATAGGGAACTATTTTTTTTCTTTTGTGTTATTTATGCTTCATCACCCTGTGCTGTATTCCTTTGGCTGTACTTGGGCTCTTTCCGCTGGCTACAGAAATCTGTTTTCCTACCTGATTGCATGACGTCAGTCAAGATGGCTGCTTGCTTGCACTTCACTGCTTTTAGATTTGCACAAGCTCTGGCCACCAACCAATTCTTTTGTTCTGTCTTTATTTGCCTACTTTCCCTTCCCACTCTAGCTGGTTTACGCATTCTCAGAGCTAAAACAGCAGTCTGTCACCCTGCACCTCTAGGTGAACTTCTGTCCCCTTTGTTTTAATGTTACAGTATTTGCTAACTTCTTGCTCAGGCAATGGGAGCACCAGATGGTCACTGGATATAAATTCCTTGTCATCAAATGTAATATATCTGGAGCCATCTGAGAAGGATGTAGACCAGTGGTTTCCAACCTGTGGCTTCAGGATCAAAAGTGGACTATGAGGGCTTTCAAAGTGGCCCATGGCTCCCCTCCTGCTGCTGCAGAAGGGAGTTGCTGCCTAAGAACACAGTCAGAGTTTATTCCCATGGGGCTAATAGACCATGGTGCAGCCTCCTTGCTGCAGCCAACAGAGTGGGAGATCAATGCTCCGCTACACCCTGGTGTAGCAGGGAGTCCAGCAAAGCACTCTGACTTGGTACTTAGGCTCTGCGGTCCCTGCTGGAGCCAGAGGAAGCACTGATCTTCCATCTTCCTGGCTACAAAAAAGAGCCACTGCCTATGGAGCCAGATGGAGCACCCAGTGCTACAGGGCACATGCAGTTTCTCTGCTGCAGGCTGGAGACTGGGAGATCAGCGAGGAAGCAGCCTCTTTAGGAACCTCCTTCCATCTGATTGCAGTTGGGGAGAGGGGCAAAAGGAGGGGCCTGATGGAGGAAACTGGTGGCCCTTCAGGGTTGTAAAAATGGTACCTCTGGCCCTTGAGCCAAGAAGGTTGTGAATCACTAACATAGGCAGACAGAGTGACACACAGTTATCTGCTGTGTTTATGTGATTGTTCTGGCTGCAAAACTGAAACTAACAGGAAAGTGAGGTTTTGCACAGGAAGGGAGTTCTGCCTAAATGTTTGAAAGGACAGGACATCACAATAAACATCACAAAATGTCTTTATTTATGTGTTCTAGGCTCATTTGGCCATGACTGCTTATGGCTATGTCTGTACTTCCCAAACTTAGCTTGAATTTGTTAAGTCAAGCTAATAAGTTCAAATGTAGTTCAAACTACATTCAAACTTATTAGTTCAAATTAACAACTCGGACTAAGTCGAATTGCACTTAATTTGACTTAACCCACGTTGTTAATTAGAACTAACTGTCTTTAGTTCGAACTAACAAAGTGGACTTAAATGTCCACACTGTGCGAAATTCGAACTAAGGATCAAAGTAAGAGCTTAGTTCAACCTAAAGGGCATGTCTTACTAGTTCAAACTAAGTTTTTATTAGTTTGAATTAAGGGATTCCTTAATTTTACTAATGAAAGCCTAGTGTAAACAGGGGCTAAGTTAGTTCAAATTAAGCCTCCTATGGGTATCTTTTCTCAACCCTTGTAATCTGTGTCCATACTGGGCTTGCTTCTGATCTTGCCTACTTCACTGATTTCCACCAATGTGAGACCACAGTCCTGATCACTGGCCTTTCTCTTGCTGTTCCACACTGTTTGAATCTAACCAACTGCTCTGATTTGCTGGCACGGTCTGACCTGATCCTATGCCTTACACTTCCCTGCATTTATTTTCTTCCCATTCTGTAAGCATCTGATGAAATGGGATTTTTTTTTTATGACAGCTCATGTGATAAATACATTTGTTAGTTTTTAAAAGTGCCACAGGATTCCTTGTTTGTTTTGCCAACCATTGGCTAGTTCGCATGATTACACTGTGATAGGACTGGGGGCAATCCTGCCTCTGCATAAATATTGTAGAATGAGTTGTGAGCTCCAGAGATGTTGGTAAGTTCGAAGCCTCTACAAAGAGTCATTGTTCCTCATCACTTATTTCCATGTAGTTATGTTAGTCAATGGAGTCTCTCAACTGACTGATTTATGCTTTGCACAGAGTGAGGTAATGAGGAAGCAAGCATTTTCTGTTTGAAATACATCTGTCAAGCTGATACCTGTAATAGTCAAGTGTTTTTATAACTCTCAGATGCCAGTGTAGAAATATCAGTAGACCATCATACCCTTAGTGCTGTGGTACATTTTGCTGTCATGTATGAGCTCTGCCATCTGTGTCATCACAGAGAGGAGCTGTCTGTCTTGGCAGGATTGTTGCCAAAAGGTCAAGTGTTAAAGACCCCTGCTAAAAGTTACCCATGGGCAAGTCTTTGAGATGCTTCATGTCTCCTCCTTTCAGCAAAACAAGCAACTCAGCAGCTGTAATTCCTTCCTCTGACTGTTTGAAATTTACTGAAGTGTGCAGTCTTTCCACACAGTGTTAAATGCTGCTTTCAGGAATGCTAGTGTAAAGCTGGAATATCTCCATTAAAGTCAAGGGAGTTACTCTGTATTTGGCCCATTGTGATTTTATAATGTAGAAGTGATTCTTTTTAATTCAAGGCATTTTGAATCTTCCCATATGCTTTCATCAGAACAATTTAGGTGAGCCAAATCAGTGTGCAAATTGCTACAGATTGTTGCTTATGAGTTAAACCAAAGCCTTTGTGCCAGCATACTGAATGCTCTAAAGTCAAGAGAAAATAGACGCAGAGCCTAGAAGAGCCATTAAAAAAGAAAAAGCCTCTCGGTGAGCATAAAGGTTATTCATCCATGCAGTTTAAATATGTACCTTAAATATTGTTGTGATTAGTGAATAAAAACACGTGCCTCGCCTGCCATTCCAAAACTACGTTGTGTAGAACAAAGCCAAACCCGATCACGTAAATAGATTTTTAGAAACTGAAGCATTTTCGAGAGTTAATGAAGGAACAGTCAGGAAAGGAAATGTGTTTTCAGAGGGATGTAAGGGGCATTGAGTTGTACTAACATCTTACAACACATATGTAATAATATTCATTTTTTCAGCTGTTTATTAGAGTCATAACCATGCTTGTATCCACATTTTACAATGAGCTGTTTTCTTAGTCATGATTTATAATTTTATACAGTCTCAAGATGCTATAACCAGAATTCGTTCCTTTCCCTTCCAGTCAAACTAGCTGGTTATTATCTTGTCCATGATGGATTATTGTGCATTAGTTCTGCTAGATGTTACCCCTTTGAAGTTATGTATAGTTTGTTGATAGATGTGAACTAGACAAAAATTGCTACCTAAAGCAGAGCATCATTTCACCAGAGATTTTTTTAACTCTGGTGCTCATGCAGCTGGTAGCAAGCTGGCATGGAAAGTGTGTTTTTCTGCTTTGATTCTTTTTGATGAGATTATCTGAGTGTCCCAACTATGAAACTGCTGACACCATTGCTGAGCAAAATCCACTCTGGTCCTGCTCTGAAGCTGTCATTTCAAATTGGGCTCTGCAATCTCGCCCAGGATGACAGTGAATGAAATATGGTTCACATCTGACAGCTGTTGGGTGGCTCTTATGAAATAAAAGCCAGTTCTGTAGTAAACAAGGCCTCAGTTTTGTGTACACAGCAAAAAACTATCATGTCATTTAATGTTGGCTAAGCAATTCACAAAGGGACCAAAGACTGAATGGAAAAGGAGACTGCACTCTCACTACTGAAAGTTTCCATAGGGGTAGCTGTGTTAGTCTGTGGACAGCAAAAACAACAAGAGTTCTGTGGCACCTTAAAGCCAACAAACTTTTTCAGGCATAAACTGACAAAGTGGGTTGGAGTCCACGAAAGCTTATGCCCGAAGAAATTAATTAGTCTTTAAGGTGCCTCAGACCTCTCGTCATTTTTAATACTGAAAGTGTTCAAGCAAGATCAGGGTTGTGGAGTACTGTTGTAGAACGCTGATAAACATTCAGGGGTTAAAGCATAATTCGGCAGGCCCCAGAACCCTCCTAAATTGGAGGGCCCCCCTCGTGCCAGTGTGGGCCCCATCACACATCCCAGCTACGGACTCCCCTCCCCAGCTACTGACCCCAAACGCCTGCCCCCCCTCAGCTACTGCCCCCCTGCCTCCATCTTGCTGCTGGTCCCCCAACCCCCTGCTGTGCTGCACAGGCTTCCCCCAGTGCCCTGGGCTGACCCCTTCCCCCATGCCCTTTCCTTGCCAGGCTGGCTCACCTGTCCTTGAACCAGGGATTTCCCTAACAGCTCCCCCACACCCTTTCAAATATCCCAACACCCCTCAGTTGTCAGCTAATACCAGTGTCATACCAAATTAGTGACCACCCCCACACCCCCCAAACATCCCCTATACTCCCCCAATTTCAATTCCTAGGGAGAATACTTCCCTGACCTCCCCCCAGGTCTCCTTATCTGGCCACCATGTCACTGGAGTGGCTGGGCCCCAGCTGAGGCTCCAGCCTGGGCCTGCTCTGACTGAGCATGCTCAGAGGCTCTGAGCATGCTCAGTGAGAGCAGGCTCAGGCAGGAGCCTCAGCCCAGGCTGGCGCAGCTCCCCTGTTTCCTGGAACACAGCAGGATGCTGTTTCAGGGCCTGCTATTTTTAGGGGCTGAGCGTTGGGGCCCCTAAAAATAGAAAATGGAGCTGGAAAGCTGCATTGTGGTGGGCCCCAGAATGCAGTGTTCTGGCTCCATTTTCTATTTTTAGGGGCCCTGGAACACTGACCCCCTAAAAATAGTGGATCCCAGAATGGCATTTTGCTGTGTTCTGGCCTACGTTAACTCCTATAAATGTGAGTTGACATACTGTATCAGATCTCAGGTCCACCTTCTCCAGTATCTTATCACTGACTGGCCAGCTTCAGAGGAAAGTACTAAAGCACTTGTCATAGGCAGTTATGGGCTAACAGGCTCCCACAGAAAATTTCCTTCTAGCAATCTTAGTTAGAAGATGACAAGGCCTCAACCATGAGCATTTATATCCCTTCTAGAACATCTAAAACTTATTCACTATTATAATAGAATGGACTTGTCATGCATATAAATGTTGAATCTTTTTGAACTCTGTTGCACTCTTGGCCTCAGTGGTAATTTGTGGCATGAAGTTCTCCCAGGCTAACTGTGCATTGTGTGAAAAAACATTTTCTTGTACCAATGTCATCACTCCCTGTGCTTTATATATGCAGTGAGTAAACATGGAACTTCATTCTCCAGGGCTGTTGGTCTCATAGGAAGTCACTCTGGTAGGAGATACAGTGCAGAAGGCTGAATTTTGTAGTGAGAGCTATGGTCTGAACACAGAACTGGGAATCAGGAATTTCTCAGCTCATAAGCATTTCTGATGTGCTACACCCCACATACACCTTTGTGATGTCATCTGTGTATCATTCATGCTCACTCTTACAGTGTAACTGTGTATTGTCTAATGCAAAGTAGGTCATGTGTTGTGTTTTGGAATGATCGTGGCATGCTGAACATCACTGTCATGGTAACGTATTCCCTGCAACATCATACATGTGTACAGATATGAAATTCTGCCAGATCATGCCCCCAGATATGTCTCATGTGGCTTTAATAGATGCAGGCACGCAGAGTTGTATTTCCACACCCAGTAGAAGCTTGCATACAAGAACAATGCAGCTTAAGCACTTTGTCTCGTGAGGAAGAGATCATACCCCTTGCCAGACATGGCTGATCACCTGACCCCAATGGGCAGGGGAGGGGGACAAGTCAAGGAAAACTCGCTAAAAGAAAGAGACTCCTGTGTGTGAGATTCATCCCTTGGAATCCATCTTCTGTGCAACACTAAGGACTAGAAACCTGCCCACAGGGCAGGAAAAATCTGGCTACAAAAACATCAGTGAGTAGCTAAGCCTATGGATAAGGTGAACAGAGGCTGAAGACTGTGATCTTAGTTAATAATGTGAGTTTTTATTTGATTGTGATTATCTCCTTGACTAATTAACCAATTTATTTTGTACTAGTTTGACTGATAGTCACTTAAATTCTTACTGCAATCAATAAACTTGTGTTGGTTTTATTCTAAAGCAGTGCAAGTCTGAATGAGCGTGTGTATAAAGGCCTCACTGGGAGCAAAGCTGGTGCATAACAATTTTTTGTTAATTTGACAGACAAGCATAAATGAGCTTACAAGGCCCAGAGGGTATGCAGTGAACCTTGCAAGACGGTAGTTCTCAGGGTTTCATCTGGGACTGGGATCATCACAGGAGTGGCTAGTGAAAGCACTCTTCCACTGGGTGAGGGACCAATTGCATGAAAGTGGCTGGGAGTGAGCTGACACAGGAATGAGGATTCAGATAGCAAGGTGGGGTCCAGGAGTGGAGAGTTGGGTGGGCACAGTAGTACACCAGTAAATGTCACACCCCTCAAATGTACACTTCCCAGGCAAAATTCTTTATTAGCATTTCTTCTGGCTTCCTTGTGTTGTTCACTTTCTGGAAAGAGCCCTCTCACTTTTGTGTCTGAGCAAGCCAGTACCAGGTCTACTGGTGGAATGACAGGTACAGGCAATTTATGCCCATGTAGCCTAACCATCCAAATGGACTTTGCACTGTTGGGTGCTTGCAATGTAGGATAAGGCTCAAGCACAGCATTACTTACTTGCCCCAGTTCATTGTCATAAGGTTTACTTAGCTAATATCATTAAAGTGCTTTGAGATCCTCAGAGGAAAGGCCCCGTGTGAATAACAGAGGTGGTTGCTATCACCATTTCAATTGGTAGCTGTGATGGATTAGACAAAGAGAGACAGACATCACCTCCCTTCACGCAGATGTGTTTACTGGGGTTCAACTGGTGTCAAGAAAGAGGTGATTGGACCTCAAGTACAGGGATTTTTGTACTTTTTAAACATCATTTTTAAAAAAATGTTCATGTTTTGAAGCATGACTGTTTCTGCTCCATGGCTGTCCTTGTACAGAAGGGGTTATGGATAGCTAATAATTAAAAAAACATGGATAAATACACCAAGCCACCACTTCTTAACACATGCAACTCCTCCAAAGCCAGCTCCTCCGTTGCAAAGTTGTATGGCACATTCCTACGTGGACGGTACACTGCAGTTTCCTGTCATGAGATGGACAGCTGCAGTGTAGTAGCATTGTTCAGTTTGAACAAAAGGACTTGTAGACAAATTAGAAAGAGTCCAACAGAAGGCAACAAAAATGATTAGGGGGTTGGGGCACATAACTTATGAGGACAGACTGATGAAGTAGGTTTATTTAGCCTGCAGAAGAGAAGACTGAGGGGGGTTTGATAGCAGCCTTCAACTACATGAAGGGGTGATCCAAAGAGGAGGGAGCTCAGCTGTTCTCAGTAGTAACAGAGGACAGAACAAGAAGCAATGGTTTCAAGTTGCAGCTGGGGGTTCCAGGTTGGATATTAGGAAAAAACTTCCTCACTACAAGAGTGGAGAAGCATTGGAATGGGTTGCCTAGTGAGGTGGTGGAATCTCTGTCTTTGGAGATATTTAAGGTCCGGTTAGACAATACCCTGGCTGGGATGATTTAGTGAGAATAGTCCTGCTTTTAGCAGGGGGTTGGACTAGATGACCTCATGAGGTCCCTTTCGATCCTATGATTCTATGACTTTACTGCTGGGCAGGTGGGGTCATCTTCTGGATTCCCAGGTCTGGATGTCTATGCAGATCTCAGCTGTCGCTCAGTTGCTGGTGCTGGGTTGGGGCTCTCTCTTTCTCTCTCTGGATGCTGGTACTGGCAGTTCTCCAACTGTACAGCTGGATCTCGCAGCACTGCAAGATTGTGCTGGTTCCTGCTATCACATTGTTCACCCCCCAGGTGTGTGTGATACCTGTATGTCTGTCTTGTCTGTTTATATTATGGTGCTCTAGGCAGGGACTGTCTACTGTTCTGTATTTGTACAACACCTAGCACAATGGGTCCCTGTTCTCAGTGGTCCCAAAGTAGTCCCATAACAAACTTAATTAATGATAATAACAATGAAGCCTATTAAGTTTACAAGTTAGGAAAAGTATTTGTGTCACTGTTTCTTTAAAGGATTTTACTGGAGACATTTTCTTGCTCTCACAGCTCCATTTGATGCTTCTGAGGATGATTTCCTGAGCATTTAATGCAGAACCACTTCTTCACAGCACAGCGAATCTATGATAGATCACTGTAAATCTTGAAAGGGCCTGTTGTAAACCAAATGATGCAGCCCCATGTGCTCTCTTCAGTGTCTTCTGGCACCTGCTGATAATGGGCTGTAATTAATGTTCTCTGAGACTCAGATGGCTTTTGCAATATTGAATATGTTGCCAGATGATAACTGGGACTGTGATGCAGTTCTCTGCCTGGATATGTCTGTGGAATTGCTCCCAAACCAGGCCAGGGTAGAATTTTGTCCAGTAGAACAAAACACTGATAGAGAAATGAGATAAGCACCTCAAAGTCTAGAAGTGAGGTTGTAGGCTATGCCCACAGGACACGTGGGCTAAGCAAGGGCAGCCCAACAGATGGTCTTAAATTTCCTTGTGGCCTGGGCAACCTCTAGCAGTTGGGGGTCAAAATGTTCTTGGTGTTATCTTCAGCAGCCCAAGAAGTGACTCTAAGTTACAGCACCCTATTTGGATCAACTGTGGGCAGCCATGAAATCTGGATGTGTGCAGAATGGTCACAGTAAAGTGTACGGCAGCCTTAATATAGACCTGCCCTTGACATGCCCCGTCCTACCCTTGTCCTCGCCCACACAGTTCCCTGCACTGGGACTTGTGTGGACACTTGTGGCTGTGCCACACCTTCCCTGCTCAAGGGGAATTATCGTTAGATGGCTAAAGGAGCATGGCATAGGCCAAGAATCCCTCTCCAGAAGAGGCTGTTCAAGACAATCTGTCATGTAGGCAAAATGTCAGTGTGCTGCACCCAACTGCTCCCTAGAGAAAAGGTTCTCAACCACAGGTGCATTGAATTTTTTTGGGTGGGAGTGACTCTTCTGAAGGGTCAGTAATTCAAGCAGAAGCTGGGGCACTTAACTCAGGATTGCTGTTCCACTCACTCAGGTTTGACCTCACCATTCCTCCAGCTTACCAGGAAGGGAGATGGGGGGTCTGAAATGAGAAGCACTGCACCCTGGCACATGGGGACTCAGTTCTGCTCAGGTTTGGCTTGGCTGATCCTGCCAATGTGGGCAGAATCTGCCACTCTAGGCAGCTGCCTTGTGCCTGCTCTCCAGGCCTGACTGCCACCTAGGCTGTGAAAGAAAGTTCTTTCATAAGACATAAATCACAGATCTGCCTTTTCTTGTGATGTTCCGAGCAGCAATTCCACTTCTGATCCTGGCTGAATTCTAGAAGTGCACAGTACTATTAATTATATGTCACACTTACATATACCACTTCCCATTTGAGGATCTCAACGCATTTTACTAATCTTAATTAATCTTAATTAATTAAGCTGTGCAACTCTCCCGTGGAGGGGTAAGCATATTTTCCCATGATACAGATATGGAAACTAAGGGAATGTCTAAACTGATAGTGGTAAAATCGCCACCATCAGCACAACTTTCTGGGCACAATTCAGCAGCGAGTATGAACTTGCTGCTATGCTCCAAAAGTCACCATAGCAACTCCTGCTGCCTAACAGAAATTGCTGAAAGCTGACCGCGTGCCATTTGTGGTCAGCTTCCCCCAATGTGTCCTGGTGGCTTAGAAAGTTGCTGGCAGATACGCAAGGTATTTTACATGCCTTGCGTATCTGTCATTGACTGTTGTAGGAAAGCCCTGTAACTGTAGACTAGGACTAAGGCATATAAATCAAATGATTTACCCAAGATAACACAGGAAACTTATGGCACAGATGCATCTTGTACCAGGAACCCAGTCCCACTCTGGTGCCTTAAGCGCAAGACTAGAGTTGAGCCAAATGTTCAGCCATTTACAGGTAAAATCAAGCAATGAGTATTTAATCTGTATTTGGATCCACACAGACTGGAAACAAAGCTATCCCCCCTACCACCTGAAAAATATCAAGGGCAAAGAAGTTAGATGAGCATTTCAGAACCTCCTAGGGTACATCTATATTGGAGCCTTAGGTTGACTTAAGGAAGTTTAAGTCGACCTACAGACCCCCCCATGGCAACAGTGGGCTTTTATTAAGTTGACTTAAGCATTTCCTTAAGTTGATTTAATAACACTACCTCTTAAGGTCGACTTAATGCTTAAGTCAACCTTATTAAATCGACTTAAACCAGTGTAGACAGGGAATAGCCCTTAAGTCAAATAAATTGGCCTCCAAGCCCCTTCTCACAGTTCCTGGCCATGAGGAAGGGTTGACCTAGCACCTGCCAGTGTGGACGTAGGCGGTTGACAGCAGTTTTCAGAGTGGATGCCCTAAATTGACTTAACAAGCTGAACTTTAAGTTGACCTAAAGTCGACTTTGTTAAGTCAACTTAACAGAGCTTCCAGTGTAGACATACTCCTACTGAGTTTAGTTCACATTCGATTCCACAGTGGTGGAACAGATGGAATAAGGGGTTCTTATTTTTTTCCTAAATCATTTTCTCTGATGAACTGGGTTGGAGCCCAACAAAGCTTATGCCTAAGAAATTTGTTAATCTTTAAGGTGCCACAGGACTCTCATTGTTTTTGTTGTGCACAGACTAATGCAGCTACCCCTTTGGAAATTGTCAGTAGTGAATCCAGTGTATAGGAAGTTGCATTTCCACAGGCAAGAAAATAGAGGAGATGGAGGAAGGCAGGATGAGCTCCATTTTTTGCCTTTATTGGTCCCTTGTTACAGAAATTCAGTATGTTACCAGAGGAGACAGAAGAGCTGTCAGCAGTGTCAGGCAAAGTCACAACCAAAAATTATGCAAAACAGCTTTACAAATCTGGTAGCTCACACAGCATGCCATGTCCAACCATACTCATTCAGGAGATTATACTGGAGTATTAGGATCACATGTCCTATGAAATCATAGAATCATAGAATCATAGGGTTGGAAGGGACCCCATGAGGTCATCTAGTCCAACCCCCTGCCAAAAAAAGCAGGACCACTCCCATTAGATCATCCCAGTCAGGGTTTTGTCCAGCTGGGCCTTGAACACCTCCAGAGATGGAGATTCCACCACCTCCCTAGGCAGCTTATTCCAATGCTTCACCACTTGCCTAGTAAGGAAGTTTCTCCTAATATCCAGCCTGGACCGCCCCAGCTGTAACTTGAAACCATTGCTTCTCGTTCTGCCCTCTGTTACTACCGAGAACAGTCGAGCTCCATCCTCCTTGGAGCAACCCTTCAAGTAGTTGAAGGTTGCTATCAAATCCCCCCTCAGTCTTCTCTTCTGCAGGCTAAATAAGCCTAGTTCCTTCAGTCTTTCTTCATAGGGCTTGTGCTCCAGCCCTTTGATCATTTTGGTTGCCCTCCTCTGGACTCTCTCTAATTTGTCCATGTCCTTTTTGTAGTGGGGAGCCCAAAACTGGACACAGTATTCCAGATGTGGCCTCACTAGTGCAGAATAGAGGGGAATGATCACATCCCTCAATCTGCTGGCAACACTTCTTCTGATGCAGCCCAGTATGCCATTGGCCTTTCTGGCAGCAAGCGCACACTGCTGACTCATATCCAGCTTCCCATCCACCATGACTCCCAGGTCCTTTTCTCCAGTGCTGCTATTTAGCTGATCCCTCCCCAGCCTGTAGCAGTAGATGGGGTTTTTTCGTCCCAAGTGCAGGATTTTACACTTGTCCTTGTTGAACCTCATGAGATTCCTCTTGGCCCACTGCTCCAATTTGTCAAGGTCTCCCTGAATCCTGTCCCTGCCCTCTAGGCTGTTTACCGTTCCCCCCAGTTTGGTATCATCTGCAAACTTACTAAGTGTGCAATCTGTCCCATCATCCAGATCATTAATGAAAACATTGAACAGAACTGGCCCCAGGACCGACCCCTGGGGCACACCACTCGTTACTGCTTGCCAACTTGACATGGAGCCATTGATTCCTACACGCTGAAACCGTTGATCTAGCCAGTTTTCTATCCACCTTACAGTCCATGCATCTAACCCATACTTCCTTAATTTGCCAATGAGAATGCTGTGGGAAACTGTATCAAAAGCCTTGCTAAAATCAAGGTATATGACATCAACGGCTCTTCCCGCATCCACAAATCATTTATGCTTTGCTAGAAACCTTGATGTGAGACTTGATCTCACTAGTCCAAGTTCTGAACTCAGTTTTATGTGTGCAATTGGGTCAAGAAGCCAGGAGGTTGGACTCTGATCCTGGAAGGGAAGAAGGAGACAAGAAGCCCTCGATGACTTCCCCTGTCCCATTACTCATGCCGAATGGGAAGGTGAGAAGGCCCAGGAAGCTTTCCCCATTCCCAGGACGGGAGGGAATGGGGACTAAGGCAGTGAGCAGTCCAGCTCCCAGAAGGGAGCTGCCAGTCAAGCTGAGAGACCGGACTCTCAGCTTTCCACACTGCACTTCTAGGATAGTGAAAACGCTGACTCAACGTAATTAATGCAGTGGCTATAAGTCAACCTAACATAGGTCGATTTATCTTTGTAATGTAGACGTAGCCTTAGATTCACAACCTACACACACAAGGCAAGCTCTTGATTCCCTAAAACAGCCAGTGGCATTTGCGTTTGCTGTTATTGCTTTTTTTCCCTTATTCAGCATTAATTATTGTTCTAAAACCCCAAAACGATCTCAATGATCTGTAGCTCAGTGGACACATTTCTCATTTAGAAAATTGACTCAGAAAAAGGGTAAGGATGCATTCCACAGCTAGAGACTAATAACACAGACTCTGTGCACTAAAAGCCAGTCCTGTTAAAGTAAAACTTGAATGATTCATATTCATGCTCTCTAATCAAGTTCCTAGCTATTGCAGTGAGGGCATTAATTACTTTGTGTGCATGTGCATGTGCACAAGAAATAGCTGTTCTGAAATGAAAATCCAGCATTTTTCAACTGCATATATTTGCACATATTCAAAGCTAGCTAAAATGGCATATGCTGCAAAGACCTTTTAACATACAGATTTAGCACAGATTAGTTTTAATCCTTCATCGTTTGTCTAGGTTTTGTTGGTTTTATTCCCTTGTTGTCTTCTTGTTTAATGGTTTCGCCATGTATTATTGTAGGCAATATTGATGCAAATTATCCACATAGAGGAAACTTGTGCTATTTTATGGAAACAGTGTCACTGGAAACAATAGAAATTATTCTGCACCTAGATCATCACTGATAGTTATCTCCTGGAAAAGTGGCAGATAACTCATGTCCTAATATCCACACACATTCATTTAACAAATAAGATTATACCATAAATATATCTGTTAAGTCTTTAAGTGCCACAGGACTCCTTGCTTCCATAATTTAGATGTTTCCTTAAAGGGATTCCAAACATTCCAGATCAAATTGTTCAAAAACTCTGTACAAGTGTTAAGGGAATTTTGTTTTATGGATAGTCTGTAATCCATATCTACCTTCATGTACATTTCTGAATGAATAATATGCCTAGACAGTGAAGCAAATTGTGCTCCCATTCACTCTGCTGGCTTCAGCTGAGTTAGTCTGGATTTCTGCTGGTGCATCTGGGATCTGAACTTGGTCTGATGACTCCCCATTAGGATCTCTGCAGACAGGGTTAAAAAGGTAATTACCCTTGTTTGTGTTTGATAGCCGAGGCTATTGCCATGATATTTCCACTGTAACTGAAATCAAGAACTAGGGGAAGTCTTTGCACAAGGTTTCTAACCAATCTGTAGACCCTTACCCATAGTGTCCAAACTTCTGGAGGCTTATGAAATTTACCTATCACAAATTTGTAACAAATTGCTCCCTGATTCTGGTCCTGTATGCCTTTGTGACCTCCAGATATTCACTCCTGAACCCCAACTTACCCTACCTTGTCAGGTGACTATTCCCACCTGAAGCAGTCCACACCAGCCTCCTGTGTGTAATCAGTCCCAGGCAGTGGGTATGTGGCCATGGGTCAGTCCCCAGTGAGCACCCCGAGATCCAGATACAACAGTGCGAACTTCCATCCTACAGGGGTGGGATTCTTCTCCAGATCACCATACTCTCATATCTGTCCATTTAACATTGAAATGGAACATGCTTAGCCTCGCTCACTCACGCCTTCTAAAGTCCACACAGCTTTAGATAGAACAAATACTAGTTTATCGCTTAGGATATGATTTTAACTGAGTATGTAGTAAGTCAATGCACAATCATTTAATAATTGTTTAAGGAGTTACCATGAGAAAATAAAAGATAAAACATGCATATTACACTATAACATCATTTAGGATCACACTTTAGGTTGTTCTCATCTTTCCCGCCCCAAAGTTTGAGTGTGATGGTTTTCAGCTAGCCCATGCTCTCCTGGCAATGTTGAGTTGGCAATGCATCTTGCTGTTACTTCTAAGGTAGTAAAATAAGGAGTTTGGTGGCACTTTGAACAACTAACAAATTTATTTATCGTACGAGCTTTCATGGGAGATGCCATCTTCAAAGCATCTGATGAAAAGAGATTTTCTCCCATGAAAGTCCATGCAATAAATAAATTTGTTAGTCTTTAAAAGTGCCCCCAGACTCCTTGTTTTGTTTGTTTTGCTGGCCTAGACTAACAAGGCTACCCCATGCCTCCCACTGTAGCATGGGGCAGGCTTTCCTGCTGGTGAATTCTTTGTATCTTAAAGTCTTTAAATCATGATCTGAGGATTCTAAAAACTCAGTTATAGGTTAGAGGCTTATTGCTGAAGTGGGTGGGTAAGGATTTTTGGCATGCATCATGCAGAAGGTCATACTAGATGATCATACTGATCCTTTTCGACCTTAGAATCTGAGTCTATGGCTACGTCTACATCTGTCTTAATTAAGACTTGCTAGTCAAAACTAAAAAAGCCCGAGGTTAGTCCGACCTAGCCTAGCCTAGACTAGACTAACCATGGCTTTTTATTTCGAACTAGCCACGTGTCCTAGTTTGAACTAACTTTTTAATTTCAACTAGTAAGTGTGGTTGGTTCGAACCAATGGCTTAGTTCAAACTTTTTTAGTTCAAACTAGGCATTAGTCCTGGTCTGCATTGTGCTTAGTTCAAACTAAAGTTTGAACTATGCACTTAGTCCAGACTAACCAGTCAAACTTATTAGTTCGGACTAAGCTTTGGCTAGTCCAAACTAAGAAATTTTTTAGTTCAGACTAGTCAAAGGCTAGTGTAACCTGAGCCAAATGAGTCTAGACTAAACTTGCTTCCTCCAGACTAATTGGCTAGTGTAGACATAGCCTATGAGTCTACCCCTTTACATGATGCTGCAGAAAACATGATATAATAATAATCAAGCAGAATATGTTATGAGCATTCATAAAAGAACCTTGACTGGCATCAAATCATACAATCACAGTGCAAAAGTGAACAGGAAAATTACACAGATCATAACCTATGGCAGTGGTTCCCAACATTTTCTCTGCCGTGGCACACCTTGCCACCTTTAATCAATTTGAGGCACACCACTAAAAGTTGCCAAATAAACTTATGAATATTCATGAGCCAATGAGCCAGTCCAGAACTCTTTGAGTAGTTTTTCAAAAATTTTGTGGTACACCTGACCAGGCCTGATGGCACACTTGTGTACCATGATGCACTGATTGGGAAACACTGACCTAGGGGTGCACGGATGTGCATCCTGTGACAAAATTGATTCCTATTAAGACAATATACAAAAGATTGTGATACAATAGCCTTACCGAAAGATTTGTGCAAGACACAAGGTTTGAGCTGATAAGATTAGCAGTGTCATGTCTTCCTGTCTGTCATATTGTCCAAACTATGCCATCATTTATATTCATGTAATTCTAACTGGGCCCAGCAGGGTCCAGTTGCCTGATTATCCAGGGAAGTGGAGGGAGGGGGGGCAGCTGGGCTCTAAGTGCCTGACAGCCAGCTGTTGGTGTAAGGAATACAGTGACTACACAGAGATTGCATCACTCTAACCATATCGTCATAAGCCCCACACCTCTCACTGAGGTGGTTTTATTATGTCAGAATAGCAGGGAAGTTACATCAGCAGGAGCAGCATTTCAGCATATATATTGCCACTGTTTTGTTGACAAATGCTGACTTTGTTAACAAAACTGTGTAATGTAGACAAAGCAGAAGGTTACAATGTGCTCACACTACAGACCTTATCCTGTTGTGTCACTGTAAGGTTGCCTGTATAGCTGCTCTGTGCTGATGGGAGAGAGTTTTCCCACCAGCATAATTAAACCAGCCCCAATAAGCAACAATAGATAGGTCGGCGGGTGAACATTTCAATGAAATATGTCAGTTTATCAGTTTGCTATGATTTCAATTTAATTATTAAAATGCAAAATCAGTTTTAAAAGACAGCTCAACTTCCACATAAAATATTTTCTTTGACACCCAATGAAATATTTCTCAGCTTTTCAACTAACCAGAATTTCAGGGAATAAACTTTTTTAGGGTCAACCCAAAACATTTTTTCTTTTCAGTTTTTCAGAGCTGAGAACAACATTTTCCATTATTCTCTTATCTCCAGTCATGATTACAGATACATTCTACTCTGAGTGTTGCTTATTAAGTGGCATTGGGTCAATTTCTAAACTCCTTAATCTAGTACAACTCTCACTGAAGCCAACAGCAACTGACTGAGCAATGAGTGAGTAAGGCATTTAGAATCTGCCTCACTATTCAAACAGGTTGTCCTACCTGTTGGTCTGTACCAAGTCTGGAACAAAGCTGGTGCAAATCGAAACAGCTCCATTGCAATGAATGGAACTGTACCAGCTTACCCCAGGAAAAATTCAACCCAAAATTATCAAGCTTGGTATGCCTATTAGATATAAAATCAAATTCCTGAATAAAGAAAATTTTCTGGACATTATACATTCTACCTCTATTTCAACAGAAATTGTAGTTCTCAAGTATTTAGAAGGGTATAATGATTTCATTGCTCTAAAGCAGGAAAAAATATGATATTTAACAGAATGGGGCTTAATATCCTGAAAGTCCGGAAGTAGTAATCTCACATCCCAAAGAACTGTACAAAACAATTCTGCATTATATTAGCTACCATTCCATCCAGGGTGGTGATTATGTTACCACTGGGAAATATTTTCATTTGGGTCTCCATGGCAGGTTGCTTGTTAATCTCCAGTAGTTAGAATTGTGCGTAGGTGGAAGACAATTTGACTTGGGTAAATGGAAAAAGTTTTCCTGTTTTTTTTTTCTCCCATCGTTAGTCCTTGATTTTATTTTTGTTTTCTTTTGTTTCCCTTCCACCCTTTAAGATCATTTCCCAAACAAACAAACAAACAAACAAACAAACAAACAAACAAACAAACAATGTGCTCAGTTTCTGAGATAATTAGTGTGGTAGACATACAGTAGAGAGTGAAAGCTTACACTCACATACTGAGATGATGAGGCCATATAGGCAGCCAGAAAATTTTCTACCAGTAACTGCTGTTTTTTTAAATCTGCTCCAGGACACAATTTCCTAAATAATCTCTCTATGGGTATATCTACACTGGAGGCTCTGTTAAGTCGACTTAACAAGGTTGACTTTAAGTCAACTTAAAGTTGATCTTGTTAAGTCAACTCAGAGCATCCACACTGAAAACTCCTGTCGACTGCCTGCGTCCACACTGGGAGGTGCTAGGTCAACCCTTCCTCATGGCCAGGATCTCTGGGCGGGGGGCCTGGAAGCCAATAAAGTTGACTTAAGGGCTGTTCCCCATCTACACTGGCTTCAAGCAACTTAGTACGGTCAACTTAAGCGTTAAGTCAACCTTAAGAGGTGGTGTTATTAAGTCAACTTAAGGAAACACTTAAGTCTATTTAATAAAAGCCCAGTGTGGTCACAGGAGTCCATAGGTAAATTTAAGCTTCCTTAAGTTGACCTAAGGCTTCAATGTAGACACATCCAATGGCACTTAAATGGACCCCATCACCAAAGTCTCTGAGGACTTCAGAATCTTTAATGTACTGAGTCTAGCAGTATTCTGTGAAGTAAAGAAGCACTGGTATCCACATTTTACAAAGAAGGCACAGAGAGACAGAGACAAGGGCTGTGTCTACACTAGCCAATTAGTTCAGACTAAAGAAGCTTAGTCTGGACTAATTTAGTCTTTGGCAACACTAGGCTTTGCCTAGTCTGAACCAAGAAATTTCTTAGTTCAGATTAAGGAAAGATTAGTCTGAATTAATAGGTACCAAGGGTTAGTTCAGACTAGCCGACTTAGTTTGAACTTTAGTTTGAACTAAGCACAGGCAAGACCCAAAGTAATGGTTAGTTCAAACTTAAAAAGTTTGAACTAAGTCATTAGTTCCAACTAGCTGCATGTTCTAGTTGGAACTAAAACTTTAGTTTGAACTAGAATGCGCAGCTAGCTCTAAGTGACAGTTAGTCCAAACTAGCCTGAGGTTAGTTTGGACTACCCTCAGACTTCTTTAGTTCAGACTAGCAAGTCCGAACTAAAATTGGAGATGTAGACATAGCCATATTGACTTGCAAAAGTCACACAGGACATGTCTACACAATGAGCAGCAGCCCACAAGAGCATGGCTTGGATTGACAGACTCAGGCTTTCAGAGCTCATGATCTGGTGCTCAAAACTGCTGTGTAAATGCTGGCTCTGATGCCTGAGAAGGGGATGGGCTCCAAAGTCCAAGCAGCAACATCTACACAGCTATTTTTAGTACCATAGAACAAGCCCCAGAAGCCTATTTATCAACCTGGGCTCCAAGTCTCTGGAGTTCGAGGTTAATGGCCAAACCACTAAACCACCCTTTTCATCCAGCGTTTGGCATCACCTGAGCATAGAGAAGTCTTCAAAGACTATGTATATCAGTTTAATAACTCATGCTATATCTGATAGGGCCAAGACATGTGGCCCTGATATTAATATATAATGTGGGAGGGAGCAAGGAGTGTGAGGAACCTTTTTATCTCCACTAGATGGTCCATGTTATGGCCAGGTGGAAGGGCTGTCCTTGTGCTCCAAAGATATCCCAAGAAGGTCAAAGAGGCCAGGAGTAACTGAGTGTCTTCATTCCCTACAACAATGTGCAGTGTGTGAGTGAAGAATGCTGGCCAGAATGGGATGTAGCCTGAAGTATGTGATCCTGCTGGGATAGTACAGAGGGCATGCAACCTGGGACAGAATTTTCACCTAACATATAGATCAGTGGTTCCCAACCTTTTTCAGGCTGGGCACCCCTTTTTAACAAAAAAATTCTTTGCGGCCCCCATTGGCTGATTCTGTAATCTGGCCCACACCACTCTGGTGGTGCCACTGGGACAGCTGGCGAGTGGCATCGCTGCTGCCATGGCCCACATTGCTGGGGAGCCGAGCCATGGTGTCTATGGCCCCCTGCCCTGGCCCCTCTCAGGGAGCCGCCGTGGCCTCATCCCCCTGCTGGGATCTGGCCGCGGGCAGAGAGAGGCAGCCCCGGTGGGGTGAATTGAGGCTGCAGCTGGATTCCGGCCCTTAGTAGGGAGAGGCTCCGCACACCCTCTGCAAAATGTCCATGGACCGCCAGGGATCACTGGACCACAGGGTGGGAACCACTGATATGGATCATTTACTACTTTAAAATTAATGAATCTAAACATCTACCAGGTCTGAAGGCTAGTCCAGTTGAAGATTAACCATTTTATCTTACTGGTACATTTCTCTGTACACTACATGCTGGCTCATCACTACTTCAAGCAGAAAGTGCACAGGTGAAGTTTCAAAGATATGTACCTGGGAAAACCTGGCTTATGGGATAAAAGCCTCTTGTTTTGGGCTTGATCCTACGCAGCACAAGGAAGGAGAATTGCACACAGAAGAGTAAGGTAAAATGTCTCCATAACTCCCCTTTGCCACAGGGCACAAGAGCATCAGCTGCATTACAAACCTGGGTGTCCCCAGCCCTGACCATAGAACACTCCTATGGTATTACAGGTAAAAAATTGTTTCTCTGAGGCCTTTAGCCATAACATAAGCATGGCTTCTTTTTCATTTCTAAAAATCCTCTTCGCCAACAGCAACTTTTTGACACTCATATAAAATATCTAGTGCACACATACGTTCAGCCAGAATTTGTTGTCTTAGAAATTTATCGAATATGGATTAACAAGGAAAAGCAAAACAATCACAGCTGATGGTGATGATAGTGGAAATAATGAACCAAATGGATAATACACACTACAGTTCTCCATTTGTATGGAATCCAAGCTGCTTCCAATTAAAAAATATAAAGGTGTGTAGCCATGATATTTCATATAGTGCATGATATCCTCTTGTGGCATAGCTAAATCTGTGCAACTCTGTCAAATTACTCCTAGAAGGCACCGTTGATAAAGAAAATGGAATGGAAATGCATCGTAAATTATTGATATCACATATTGATGTGAACTTTTGACATGACTATCTCCCTGCTGTCATTCACCACATGCCACAATCCTTTCTTTTCCAGTCAGGTTTCAATCTGTTCCACACAACTCAGCTGTTAACCTAGAAGTAATGGAATTCAATAGCGTCATAGATTTTAAGCTACAATTCAATTTTAGATATCATTTCCACATTTAGTGTTCTGGCGACCATTCATTTAACACATTTCAGTTGTTCATGCTTCAGTTCTGAAGTGTTTGTGGTTTTGATATTGAAAATGATACGATCCTGACTTTTCACAAAAAAATATCGGTTGGTTAAAGAGATGTGAGTCAGAATTTTCAAGCACCCTCAGTAAATGACAGATTTTCAAAAGAGTGAAGCTCCTGTTTAGGCACCTAAACAGGGCCTTGATTTTCAAAAGTGTCCGCCACCCAACAACTTCTATTGTTACACTAAATCTAGCTTTTCAAAATCCTATGTTCTGAACTCTTCATAACATCTATCCCTAGTGATGGGAGTGAAGTCCTCCTGAAAATTCCAGATGTGCTGCACTGTTGAAGAGGACTCAGGAGGAAATCTGAAAGCCCAAAACAAAATTTAGGAAACAGGGGCATAGTGCTGCAGTCTAGACTCACATGAGACATTCTTCTTTATTTCATTAGTGCCACTGAAGTAAAACACTTACTTAGGGCTCACTGGGACCTTTCTATCAATAACTTTTTTGGCAGAAAGTGCAGTTTCCAAAAAATCAAAATTTTCTGCATGTGTTTTTTTCTCCCCACCCAAAATGTCTTGGGCTTTCCATGGGGAAAACTGAAACCAAATATTTAGTTTCATGTTGTCTCAACTTGAACCAGAAGATTCAGGTTGTCAAACTGAATCAAAATATTGTGTTTAAGGCCCATCTGTCATTAATCTGTGTCCCCCTTGGCTACCATGGTACTTCACGAAAGTTATAGTTTGGGTGCTTCAAGCCCCCATCCTCTTCTTCCATGAACTGGGATCCCTGGTTGGAGCACATCTATCATGATGGAACTCTGAATCTCCTTTGCTTGAACAAACATGTCATATTATGGGAGTTATGTGATCAAAGTTCAATATGGGAGATGTAAGCTGGCCAGAGGGTATGTCTACTCTATGGGACTTTGTTAAGTCGATAATAAAGTCTACCTAAAGTCAACCTTATTAAGTCGATTTAGTGAGCTCACACTTCTCTTAAGTAGACTTAATAAAATTGGTTAAGTTGACTTAAGAAAGTGTCCTAATATAAAATGTGTTTGCTTAAGTTGACTTTACTAAGTCAACTTAAGAAGCACATGTTATTACATAGGGCTTCTTAAGTTGACTTAGATGGTCACATTGCATTTGGTTGATTTAATAAAGTCGACTTAATGCCGAAGTTGACTTAAAGAGTGAGAGTTATTAACTTGACCTAAGGAAGCCCTTAAGTTGACTTAATAATTCTAAACATGGCCAGGGCTCTGCTCAAGTTGACTTAAGCCCCTAGTGTAGACATACCCAAAGAGTCCAGCCCATAGAAGACAGTGGATATGTCTGCACTGAAAAGTTTTTTTTCAAAATAAGGAGGCTTATTAAAAAAAAACAAAAAACTTTTTTGTGTCTATGCCAAAATTTAGTTATTTAAAAAAAAAAAGCACTTTGGTTTTCAAAAAAAAAAAAAAAAAAAAAAAAAAAATTTTTTTTTTAAAAAAAAAAAACACTTTTTTTTTTAAAAAAAAAAAAAAAAAAAAAAAAAGAAGTGCTTTTTTGAAATAACTAAACCTCTTTTTATTTTGAAAAAGCAGTTCTTCTGAAATAGTTATTTCAAAAAAAGCTATTCCAAACCACTGAATTGGCTTTTTTCAAAATAATGTGCAGGGATACCTCTCACAGGGCTGGTTTCCCCACCACAGGAGAGATGCCCACTAGGGGAAGGAGTCCATCAGCAAGCTTTGTTGCCCACTGGGGAACACAGCCTCACCAGGGTTCCCTGACTGGCTGTTGGGGAGTGCAGCCCTGCCAGGGGAATGCAGCCCCGGCTGGGTTTCCTTCCACCACTGGGGAACAGAGCCCACTCGCAGAATCTGTCCCCCAGTGGGGAAACCAGCATGCCAAGGGATCCATCTCAAGTTAAAGTCTAATGTAGACTCTAACTCAAAATATTATTGCCTACTTTATTTTGAAAAAGGAGTCTTGTGAAGACTCACTATTTCAAAATAATTATTTTGAATTAATATTGGCATAGTTATTTTGAAATAACTATTTTGAAATAACTAAGACAGTGTAGACATAGCCAATGAGGGCATAAAGTACTCCCATTACAACTCTGACGAGTCACTACAGCAACTCAGTGGAATACCAATTGAACCAAGCAAAAATGAAATATTTCAGTTTGATTCAACAAACTGAAAAGAAACAGTTTAATTTGGGAATTTTGACTGGAAATATTGAAACAAAATAGTTGGAATTGCAATATTGTGAACTGTTCAGCTCATTTCACATTACTAATTCAATATTGCAGTTTTTTTATCCTGATTATATCCCAAAATATTAGACTTTTCTAATGGGCAGAATTTTGTCTTGCTGTGCAAGTGCTGGTTATTGGACAGAGTGTCTGTGCTTTACAGATTTAACTAAGCACATGTGCTACTTTAATTACTTTTGGAGCTCAGCCTATGTACTTGCATACTTTGATTTTATAGCATTATAATACTTTGAAAGATACTGTGATGCCCTCTGGAATGAAACATGGTAATAGCTTATCAGTGCACACCACTACCACACAAAAGTTTAGGAAAGGAAGTGAAAAATATTCTCTATAACTTAAATTTTCAGCAAAACAAACAAGGGGTCCTGTGGCACTTTTAAAGATTAACATACTTATTGCATGAGTTTTTGTGGAAAAAAATCCCACTTTGTCAGATGCTGATGAAGTGGGATTTCTCCCCTGAAAGCTAATGCGATAAATAAATTTGTTAGTCTTTAAAAGTGCCATGGGACTCCTTGTTTGTTTTTCTGAACTAGGCTAACATAGCTGCCCCTTGTAAATTTTCAGGAGGCTTTAAATAGGGAAGATATAATAGTGGGCTGGGACATCTTGTGGACCTTTCAAATACTGATTAGGAGCTAAGCTAGAGAGAGTCACAGAGATAGAAATTCAGGGTAGTCTAGATATATGCTGAATCTGGTTTAATCCTTTATTCTGCTGGTATAACTGCATTTCACTGACATCTGAGAGTCCTCGCTTCCTTGAGAAAACTCCAATGAGAATCCAAGTTAGACTGTAATCACACCACAAGGATTAACACCTCTACTCATAGAAACACCATCCTGGAATATCTCATTATAAATAAAGACTTTGTTTTGACTTCCAATTATTCTAGGCTGCCAGATTCCTGTGGCAGGGATTGTCTTTGTTTTTGTGTATTATGTCACAGTACACACATAATAAATAATATTCATTATTGTCTTCTAAAAGAAAGCGTCTCCAGAAATAAAATGTCCTCTAAAACAAAGGTGCAGCACTGATTCTGTCTTCTGACTCAGGGTATGTCTATACTGACAACAGCAAATTTTCCACTGTCAGTTCAGGCTTCTGGGAGCAGATCACGGCGAGTATGAACTTGCAGTGCCACTCCCGGAAGCCAACCCTGGAAGTCCTGGGGGGTCAGAGGGCGTAGGGGAAAGCTGACTGCAAGCGATTTGGGGTCAGCTTTTCCCTAATGTGTAACGGCAGCTTAGAAAGTCACCACCGTTTATGCAAGGAATTTTACTGCTGCCAAAAAAGCCCTAAGCATAGACTCAAAGTCAAGCAAGCCTCTAGCTGAATCACAAACAGGACTTCCCGTAGCCCTTGGATTTCCCAGTAGGACTTTTATTCAGCTACTGCCTCTGACCTGTCCTTGCTTCGCCTTAAGTCAAGAGATGAGATCACAGCCCAAAGTGGTATGAAAGTTCTTTATAGCCTCAGTGGATAAATATTTGTGTGCTATTCCTGGTATTGTTCTATCGGACAAGAGGGGATGGCCTAGATGGGCAAACTTCAGCTGTGAAGGGCCCAGACTTGAGCCACATGTCTGAAAAATCAGTAAGCAGGTTGGAAAAGTTTGATAGTGCAAGGGCTGTCACACCCAGGTGTTCATTAACCCCATGTGGCAAGGCCACTCTTACTGCACTTTATGGCTATGTCTACACATACAGCATTATTTCAAAATAAGTTCTTTCAAAATGAGTTATTTTGAAATAAAGTCCTTATTCTGAAATAAGTTAATTTGAATTAAGGGAAAAGCTCAAAGCGAAATAGCATGTCCAAACACAGGACTTGCTATTTCGCTTTAGGAGGGGAGCACCATAGGAGGTGTGGCAACATGGCCCCCGCCCTGGGCCATGTCCCCACCCCATATAGGCTAAAAGGAAGGCACCCTGGGAAGGAAAAGGGCAACAGTGTTATTTCAAAATAATGGTTATTTCAAAATAACATGTCCGAACGGTGTTATTTCGAAATAACCATTTCAAAATAACAGCCGTTTCGATTTAAAGTAGGTTTAAGCTATTTCAAAATGACGGCTCTTATTTCGAAATGATGGAGCCCATCATTTCAAAATAAGAATACGCCGCGTGGACCAAATCTCTTTTATTTCAAAATAACCACAGTTATTTCGAAATAAAAGAGACGTGTGGAAACGATAATGTTCATTAATGAATTAGATGTGATGGAGTTTCATTTGGTCTTGAATATTACTCACATTCCATGAAAAACTGCAGCATTAATTCATCTTAAAATCTGAGGCCACACTTCAGCCCTGATATAGAATGGGACAGGACTCAAGTCACAGGAGTTACCTGCTCATACCCTAGATGAATTTGGCCCATTGCAGCTAGTGCCCCACTACGCGAGGAAATGATTCAGATAAAGTGATGAAAACCAGCTGCTGTGAAGTGCTGAGGTCCTGGTGGAGACTCTTCTGAAATAAACCTGACATATAGACCGAGCGACCACGTTCCTTCGGCAGCACAGGGATCCTGGAAAATGGACTGAATGGAAAGAATTCTCTAGCAATAGTCAGGCAAAGTGAAAATATATGGAGGAGAAAAATCAGTTTCTGCAAATAGGGAAAGCATATAGAACCTGGGTTAAATATGCGTTTGTGCCTACTGCATCAGAGAAATCACTTGAAAAGAACTCAGCTGTGAAAATCTGACCCCTGCATTCCTGCCTAAGTGAATGAGTGCTGTTATGATCTGCTGGGTAGATGCTAATTGTATGAGCTAAACCTGCTTGGGTGAATCTTTAATGTACACACAATTTCTGTACCCACCCCCCAGCCAGAACTCCTCAGGATTTAAATAAGGGGAGAGAATCCACTGTATATAGAGAAAATTGCTATATGGATTGCCTGGTTCTTTTTATTCCTTCCTTTTTAGTAGTGGGAAGCCAGGACATGCATTCAACCCTTCTTTCCATCTCAACCTGAACAGTTCTCCCAAGATATACAGCCGATAATAGGCAGCAGAAAGCATATTTTGAGGGAACAGATACTTTTTCATTCAAATTATCTTTAAGCTCAGCAAGATTCAAGGTGTAAGTGAAGGCAGGATACAGCCTGAAGAATTGTAATAAAAAATACCTAATGGGCTTCTGTGGAATGTGAATTAATCTGTTTCATGAGGAAAGATGTTAGATGATTCAGTGAATATTCTAGCAAGAATTCATTTCACACATACAGGAATTTACTATTCTGCATACAGTATTCAGTAGAAATACCCCATTGGATTTCACCCTCTAAAGTCTATATAATAAAGGTAATATATATTCTTAGCACATACATGTAGTAAATAAGAAACATTCAAAAAGACTGTCTTCTGGAGTAATTCTTGATCTTTTGGGATTCACATTAGTTCCTGTAATGAAAAGAACTCAAATCCAAACCAGCCACTCAACGGTGGATGAGTGAATGATTATCCCAGGCTTCTAATGAAACTATGCTATGAAAGACATTAGAAAGATTGATTGGAGTTTAGTTAGCTGACACCATGGCCTGATGTGTCCATTGCTGTAATGAATCTATCCAAAAACATGTCGCTATGAGCATGTGTGTGTGTGTGTGTGTGTGTGTGTGGTGGTGTTGTAGTAAATTATGCATTGCAGGTTCTCTTATAGTATAGTAAATAAACCAGTCTGTAGCTCTTCACATTTTCTGTGCCACTATGAATATTCTTTCAAGGTGCAGTTCCCAAAATGACTTATTTTCCAAACCTCTGACAGTCATTTCAATTAGCACATTTACCAAAGCATTTACAATAGAAACTCCTGTTTAGGAAAAGGAAAGATGAATCAAGCCTATCATCACCCAGCTTTTAAAAAAAAAAGCTAAATGAAATCATTGCCACAAGTTACCTCTGAGGCTATGAGCACAGTAGATTAAAAATAAGGATGGTCTGTTTGTGTAGATAATGAGTGTACTCACAGTTATAGTAGCAGGGATTTAAAAATAAAACCAAGGCCCAGATTCTCAGATAGTGCAACTCAGATTAGTGCCATTGATTTTGGTAAACCCATGCTGATTTACACCAGATGAGAATCTGCCCCCAAGAGTGTTGGAAGGAATATAAAACCTCATACAGGGCACAAGACAATCTCTAATTATAGGAAAACAAGCAAGGAGACCTGTGGCATTTTTAAAGACTAACAAATGCATTTATTGCATGAGCTTTCATGGTAGAAAATCTCACTTCATCAGATGCTTTGAAGAAGTTATTATGGGGGTTAGGAGGAAATTTTCCCTCAGAGGAGGTTATCTTATAAGGGTCCTTGTACCTTCCCTTGAAGCATATGGCTGTGTTCACACACAAGGGGTTATTTCTATATGGTTGTTTCGAAACAACTTGTATTGAAATAACGCCTTCTTTCGAAATAACTTAATTCGAATTAACAGTTTGTTAATTTGAATTAAGGAAAAAAGCTCAAAGCGAAATACCAGGTTCAGGCAACAGTTATTTCGAAACAAGTCACCGTTGTTTTGAAACAGCGTGTTCGCACGGCGCTGTTTCGAAACAGTGCCGTTGTTTCAAAACAACGGGACCCGTTGTTTCGAAACAACCGTGCGTCGTGTGGACAGCCTAAATCTTATTTCGAAACAACCTCTGTTGTTTTGAAATAAGAGGGCTGTGTGAACACAGCCTATGATGCTGGCCAGTGTCAGAGGCAGGACACTAGGCTGGATGGACCCCTGGTCCAAGCCATTTGAGCTATTCCTGTGTCCCTTTCTCTCCCAGTGTGCGTATCTATAATACAGGTAGTGACGGACCACAGCTCATTAGGAGTTCCATTAAAGGACACTATTATCTGAAACACTCTTATTTGGTGTTAAATGTAATGTTTTTCCAGCATTGCAAATACATCTCCCAAAAAACCCACCCTATGATCTACTTCTGCTCCTAGTGCAGCTGATTGCAAAACTCCTAGGGTATGCCTGCACTTGCAAATTAGTTCGAATTAAGGAGGCTTAATTTGAACTGATTTAAGTCCTTGTCTACACTAGGCTTTCGTTAGTTCAGATGAAGGAATCCCTGAGTTTGAACTAAGGATGGTGTAGACTAGGATTAACCCTTAGTTTGAACTTCATAAATTCAAATTAAGAGCAGTTAGTTCAAATTAACAAAGTGGACTAATGTAACTTAATGTGGAGTCGAATTAGTCCCATTTGTTAATTCAAACTAATATGTTCAAGTTCAGTTCTAACTAAACTCAAATTTATGTGTTTGAATTAACAAATTCAAACTAACTGTTCCTAGTGTAGATATAGCCCTATTGACTTCCATTCATAAAGGTTAAACCTGTTAGAGGTAATGCTTGTGTTGATATGTCTCTTGAAATAAATAATACAGGACTATAAAACAAATAAGGAATCTTGTGGCACTCAAAGACTAACATATTTATTTATTGCGTGAACTTTTGTGGGAGAATATTCCACGTCTTCAGACACGTGAAGATGGGGAACATACAGAATGGGAAGAAAATAAATGCAGTCATATGAAAGTCATTGGATCAGGTTCCCTCCATTTATTTTTCTCCCATTTTCTAAGTTCCCCATCTTCAAGTGTTCTACAAAGTGGTATTTTCTGCCATGAAAAGTCATGCAAAAAATAAATTTGTTGGTCGTTAAAAGTGTCACAAGACTCCATGTTTGTTTTGCTGAACTAGACTGATACGGCTGCCCCTTTGGGACTTATCAATACAGTAGCATGAAAATGGTGATGAAAGTCATTTTTGTTTATCCCTGTTTCTGGTTTGCTACAAAGCAGTGTGATGCTCTCTGAACTAGTTTCAGGATTTCTTAATCCAAGGTGGGAATTTTTTTCTTCATCTTCTGTTTCCTCATGTTTTTCTGAGCTGCATTGTAGGTGAAGGGAGGGTATATGGCTGGGGGGGGGGTCTCTGCCTTAGTTTCCCCTTCTATAAAAATGGAGATGATAATCTTTGTCTATCTCATGCCTTTGTGTGAATTAGTTAATGTATGTCAGCGCACTTCAGCAACAGAAGAACTAATATTATCGTTAGCTCTGGGATGGGTTTATGCCACAAGTGAGAGGAAGAATGGCTTTATTGCAAGATACAGCAGGATAAATTAGCTATTTAGTGTTGCTAGTTATTCAAAAGCTAGCCTTTGAGCAAAGACACTTCGATTTTGAAGTTATTAGGGGCCCTGATAGATAGATAAAACATACTTAAGGGAGCTTTGGTGAGACAGCTTTTCAATCTATTTTTCATAGGACTTGCGGGATTCCATCTCGAGATATGCAAATTGATGATAAATATCAAGCAAAGGAAGCTAAGCTGAACTGTGAAGGCTTGACTGAATAAAAGGGTGCACAAAATCCCAGTGCACTGTATCCGAGGGTATATTTGTCTGTGAAGTGGAGCTGCTTTGTGTATGGGACAGCATTTTGTTTAAACAGGATGCCATATGACCAGGTGCCCCAGGAAGTCCCTGGGATTCAAGAGCTCTGACTCACCTGTTATTTGCACCATGTTCACACAGATGAAACTCCTTTGTCTTCAGTAGTGCTACTCCAGATATACACTAGTGTGAATGAGAAGAGAATTAGAACCAAGGCTTATCATAAGCTACAGAGGTAATTAGCTGTGGGAACCTGTTCAGATATTGCCAGGGCATCCGTGATTCTTTCTAGCTCCACATTCAAGGAATCCTGTGGCACTTAAAGACTAACAAATTTAATTATTGCATGAGCTTTCATGGGAGAAGATCCCATTTTGTCAGATGCTTTGAAGATCATAGCTCTGTGCACAGGACTCACCTGCCCCACTGTCTTAGGCTGAGACTCAGTCTCAGCTGCTCTGAGGAACAATTGCACCCCCTGTGGAATAACTTTTTGGGCTGTTTCTCTTTGTCAGGTGATCAGCCTGAGGGCATCTATTTTCACTCAGCTGTATGCAGCAACACAACTATAAAATATGCACACAGGAGCCTCTCTTGGACTGTCAAAGTGACAGCTACAGGAGCATGTTTAACACAGATAGAGACCTCTCTTGTTGCAATCCCAGGCAAGCTGTCCCTGGCACGGTGCCTGCCTTGGACAGTGAAAGTAACACACACCCTTTATTTTAAATTCACGCTCAAGCAATTGCTCAGCCAAATCCTTTCAGAATGTGTGGATTCCTTTCTTAATTATGACATTTCCCAATGACAAATCAAGCCACCTTTCTGGACACAAGGGATTAAAGATAAAGATATGTCAGCAGAAGGAGGACAGTGAAGGAAAGACCACTACTGTCTTCTTGTTACTGGATATTTCTGTATTCCACATTGCCAAAAAAATACAGTATCACCTTTCCAACCAACCTGTAGATATGTCTTGACATTGGTGATGGAGCCTTCTACACAGCTCGGAGCTGAGAACTGTGCAGACAAATCCTTTCTGATCTATTAAAGTTCTTATACCATCCCCATCACCATGAGATCAGAGCATCTAAGTCCACCTGATTTGTACAGACAGTTATCAGCTTTCACAACACTTGGAAACACCAGATTTTCATACAGTCACCCTCTTGCCAGCCAAGAGTCAGCTATTCCAGAACTGCCTGGAAGTCAAAGTGCAGGTCAGATCTTTTGCTTGATTATGATGCCACTTTGACAAGTGCTGCCTGAACTATCACTAAGGGGGGATCACCTGCTTTTTCTTAATGGCCCTCCCTGTATCTGCTGTGGGGACGGCCAGGAAAAAGGGGGAGGGTGGTTTTCATATCCCGGTGCTCTGGTGGCTTCTGGGATAGCCTCTTGAGACCACTGTCTAGCCGTGCAAATTATCTTGCATTGGTGGACTGAAACAGAATAAGGAAATCCCAGCACTGAGAGGGAGGCTACAAAGATGCTTCAGTGCCCCCTTGCACTGCTTTGCGTGAGGCCCCCCCTCCAGAAATGAGGATTATTGGGTCTTTCAGGGGTAAATAGAATTTGAATCTATTATTGTTTTTATTACTATTTTATTACTGTTTTTATTGCATTTTATTATTATTAACTTCTTGCTGTTAAATTTACATACATGATCCAACAATATAGCATCTGAGACTCTATGAAAAAATCTAATTCATTTCATGCTTCCTTATGTATAGATTTCGGGGACAAGGAAAAAATAATTCCCCCAGGGCCTACCTGATTCTTTTTAACCCTTGAGGATAAGATACTTCCAAAATTCTGAATTATTGGGTTATTGTTTTGTTCTGGTTTTTTTCAGCATTGAGAACAAAGGGCCCCATACCTTTTGCTCTGCATCTTGGGGATTTATTGAGCTCAATGCAAGGTGAGTTCAAAGGGTGTGTTAAAATCTACCACTCTCATGGGATGTTTATACCCACTTTGCATAAGCGGTCAGTCAGGGCACCAGAAAATTTCACCCAAAATGCTTAATGACTTTAAACCAGTTTTTAAACATCACAGCTGCCAACAAATGGATTTTCTTTAATTGAGATGCACGACCGAATGAATGTGATAAATTGTACGAAAACCATCCTGACTCTCTGATTCATATTATGAATAGACTAAATAAAAATTATTTTGCTAACAAGTGATTATGTAATATTAAAACCCCATTATCACATGCCTATGTTTACCAGCTTCAGTTCTAATTGAAATTTGTTCAGAACCCATAATAGCATTAGGTCACGTTACGCTTCCAGCATTAAGCAACAGTTACATCTGTGGCTTTTGTTTTTAATTAGCTTTTTCAGTTATCGGAAAGAGATGGAACCTTTCAAGATCATAATTCACTGTTGTTTACAATGGAATGAGAACAACAAAAGCATCTTGCTGAAAAATGTGCATGTATAATTTACACTACTGGCACTGAGGTTATTAGATCCGACTGTATTTTGATTTCTTGTCACTTAGCAATTATGGTAATTGCCTTTTGCTGGCAACGAGGTGCTGGCATTTGAACATTCAGGGATCTAAAATCACTTTTTAGTTTTGTAAAGAGACGTGCTTGTATTATGTCTTATTTTTGCTATGGCAAGACGAGAGAATTGGCTTCAGGTTATTCAGCATGATGAATTCCAAAACAGGCTGCGTCATACCAGCCTCCAGGCAGAGTTTGGCCAAAGGTGCATTTCAATGAGGATCTGTTCCAAAGGGGCAGCCATGTTAGTCAAGTTCACTAAAACAAACAAGGAGGCCTGTGGCACTTAAAGACTAACAAATTTATTTATTGCATGAGCTTTTTTTTTCTTCCCATGAAAGCTCATGCAATGAGGATCTGCAGTATAAGGGATTTAAAAAACACAGGACCTTGATTCTGCAGGGTACACAACTAACTTTTAACAGATGAACTGCCCCATGGTACTGCTATTCACCAGCCTTGAGTTAACTATCTTGCTGAATCTAAGCCTATATATGACACCTGTACAAATCTTAAAAGCAATGCACAGTTAACACAGGATTCTGTTATACAAACTACCAGTGAGTACTTGTGGGTTATAAAATGACTGCGTGTGTGTGTGTGTGTATTTATTTAAACAAGGAGTCTGGTGGCACTTTTAAAGACTGACAAATTTATTTATCACACAAGCTTTAGCGGGAGAGAATCCCACTTCATCAGATGCTGGAAGATGGAGCAAAATAAATGTAAGGAATTGTAAGTCTGACCAGATCCAGTGAGTTACACTTCCCTGCATTCATTTTTGCTCCCATTCTGTAAGTTCCCCATCTACAAGCGTCCGATGAAGTGGGATTTTCTCCCACGAAAACTCACATGATAAATATAAATTGTTAGTCATTAAAAGTGACACGAGACTCCTCGTTTGTTTTGCTGAACCAGACTAACATGGCACCCCCTTTGGAACTTATCCATATATATATTTATAAGTACCTGTCTGGTACCTTGTTGCTAATGCCCTTCTTGGGAGAATAAACGGCCAAACCTTGGACCTCCACTTGCCAGGATGGGGATAACCAGCTTTAATCCTCCAAAATGGAGCTCCTTTTAGGAAAGTACAATAGGTCCAGCTAAATTTTTTTGTGGCACATGACACTGGAAGTGGTCTTCTCTGAACAAAACATGCACACAGGCCTGTGGATAATGACCCTGTGTTGCATTGCTGCTCTGAAACAATGAGGATGGGCCAAGTAGTCATTTGCACATGATCAGCCAGGGGAGCATCCTGGCATCATTCACCGCTGAAAGCAGCATGAACATAAATTGGATGGATTCACTAGACTTGCATGCCTACAGCAAGAGGAAATGAACAATGTCATTTACTTTTAACGCTTCGATAAAACAGTATCATGCAAGCATTCAGAGTGAGGCATAGCTTAAAAAAATGTGTGCTGTTAACTTGGGTTATCTAACCAGCATTAAGCTAATGCAGGTTAGCACTGAAGACACAGCAACTCAGCTTTTAACTCAAGTTAGCAGGTCATGATGAGCTCCTGACTCCCCTGCTAACCGGAGTTAAAAGCCAAATTTCTGTGTTTTCATTGCTAATTTAACCCAATTTAGCATCACTTGTGTTAGCTAAGAACACACACATATACACACACAATTTGCAGTGTAGACATACTCTGATCCTTAGACAGCCTCATGACATGAATCAACATTCCTAAATGCACATGTTTGTGTAAATGTTTTCTGTTCCTACTGTCTGTCTGCACCTCACGGAGAATTACAATGGATGCCTTTAAGGCAGGTGATCCAGCATATTGCCAGTTTGGGACCTAACAGTCTCTCCAAGCTTCAGAGCCATAGCTTTCCTCTCTATTTCCTCTGTTATAACTTCCTGGCTCATAGATCTTCTCTTACACTTTTCATGTTAATGGTTTTTCATGGACATTGGCAGAAGTGCCACTGGCACAAAAGACTTGGGGCTCGGCACACTAGGATTTGAGACTCGCGCATTGCCACTGCAGCCGCTGCCACCGGTGGCCCAGTGGTGGACCTGGGGCTCAGGTGCTGGGTCTTGGGGCTCAAACCCTGTAAGCCCAGCACCAGTGATGCCCCTGGACACTGGATAGTTAACTTTGTGACCATGAGTCTCTGAACTGGTGACCCTGGCATTATGAGCAATAGTTTAACAATGCTAAATACAAATCTCTTGAATCTGCTAGACACTTTTTAAAATGAAGATCTTTACGGACTTTTTGTTTTCCACCATCTTTTGTGAAATAACAGTTCCTGTTGTGACCTGGGCCTCCTGGGATAACCTCCAGACGGTGCATAAGTCAGGACAAGCTGCAAAACTGAGAGCCAAACTTTCCAAACGCTGATGCATGGTACTTAAATCAGTCTCCCAAACAGTAACACACCATGCTTCTGAATGATTCCCCACATCGGTCGTCATGAAGCATAACAAGATAGAAACAGCCCCCTTTACTGCACTTTAGCTCCTCTGGCCCCCATCTGGCCACAAGGTCTCTTAAAGAGATAGATTTTCTGACCCCAAAGGGCCAGCCACATTACACAGAACAATATAGGTTGGATCTTACCCAAAATTCCATGCTGCTAGCCAATCCTTCAGTAACTAAAACTAAAAGTTTAATATAAAAAGAAAAGAAACAAAATATGAGAGATGTTAAAAGGCCAAAGTGAATCATATACATATGTAAGATTTAGAGTCTATAGAATGCAAGTCCTTGGAAGAATTTGGAGCTGGCAGGTATGTCCAATTCCTCTGGTAGACACCCAGCACCTGGGTGGGCCTCAGTCCTTTGTCCAATTGCAGAGGAATAATTCCAGAGTTGGGTATTGGCTGGAGACTGAAAACAGAAGACAAAATGGAGTTGATGCTGCTGCCTTTTATCATGTCTGGCCTTCCCCAAGTTGTGTGGAGTTTTTGCAAATCAAAATGGAGTTGAGTCACATGGGCAAATCCTAGTGGTTCAGCTGATTTCTCCCTGGGCCACCTATACCTGGGAAATTCCTTAATGGGCCATTAAGGAGACAATGGTTGCAAACATCCAATCTGGGACTGTCCCAGAATCCAATAACCTGAAACACAAATAGAACAAACCTATTCCTAACTTCTCACACAGGTATCACACCTACATATAAACCATAGAATCATTCTTAGCAGATTACAGCCTTTCTATTGGTACTAAACTTGGCATAGCACATATGAATTATTGCAAATATGAAATATTGTTAATATGAAATGTTGTTAATATGAAAAACAATCATAAATGATCCCTTAAATCCAGACAGTGTAACACCTGAACAGCCAGGGTTGTTGCAGGTTTTTCTGTATTTTTGCTTTGTTTTTTGATGCATTAAGCAGAATGGAATCCCTTCACATCTCCCTCGTTTGAATTAGTAAAGTCCACTTGTGTAGACTGGAAACCTTGCAAAAGAGCAGACATTTGGTAACACTCTATAGATTTAATCCTGTACTAGACCAAGAAAGACAATAAATGTGTTAATCTTTAACAGGACCACAGAACTCCTTCTTTGTTTTGCTAAGCTAGACTAACCTGGCTACTTCTTTGGAATCAGACTCTTGTGGAGCTCAGTGGGCTTTGTATCAGAGCCTTCATTTCACTGGTGGAAATTTGGAGTAACTAGTGTGCAGAGACGTTAAGATTTCCCCTTTGTATAGTTCCACTGAGCTATGTCAGAGATAAATGTGGCAGGGAAGAATGAAATTCCTGGCAGCTCTTGCATCTCTGAAGGCACTGAAGTGTCACTGAAGTCACTTAAGCAAGGTTTACACTGGCAGCAGTGGTAGTCAATGGGAGTTATACAGACCACACAGAATAGTTTGTGTAACTCTGGTTAACATCGTAACTTCCCTTCCACATATTGTTTCCACGGCACTGTGCTGATGGGAAATGTGTTCATGTTGACACGGTGGAGGTAGTTTTATTAGACCAATTTCCAGATCGATTAAGTGTGTCACTCAATCAAACCAGATAACTCATGTAGCAATCGCTCTAGGATGGTGTATATGTATTTGAGGCCCCCTGAGTCCTCTCAGTGATGTTAGAACAATTGGAGTACAGTGGTGTCACTAAATGAAGAATCTAGTCTAGCGAATGTGACACACAAGGGGTATGTCCACATGTAAGCTTTAAAGCAAAACAACCCTGGTTGTTTCACTTTAAAAAAATTTAGGTCCACACGATGTTTTGCTGTTTCAATATGACGAGCTCCATCATATTGAAACAACAAAACTTGAATTGAAATGTTAAAATCTACTAGATAATCGAAAGAGCTGTTGAATCTAAACGGTTCTTTCGAAACACTGCTGGGACATGTTGTTTGGAAACAACATTGTTTTGATCAAATGGATTTGACCTTCTTCCCAGGGTGCATGGCACCCTGGGAAGAAGGTCCACCCCATCAGCACCCTGGCTGGGGGTGGGGGTGAGGGAGGCAGAAGCAGAGATCACAGGGTGCCTCTTGTCCCCCACCTCTGGCCAGGTGGCAGAGGAGGGATCGTGGGGCACCCTTATCCCAGCCACTGGTTGGGCGACGTGGGAATGGATGTTGGGGCACCTCTTATCCCCTGCCGCTGGCCTGGTGGCTGGGCAATGGATGGTGGGGCGCCCCTTATCCCCCACCGTTGGCCGGGTGGCAGGGGAGGGATCATGGGGTGCCCTTTATCCCCTGCCATGATATGGGGCGCCCATGATCCATTCTCTCACTGCCCAGCCAGCAGCAGGGGATGCCAGTAGAGCCGACATCCCTTCCCCACCACCCAGCCAGCAGCGGGGGTTAAGGGGTGCACTGCAATCCATTCCCCCAGCACCTGGTCAGCAGTGAGGGATAAGGGGAACCCTGCCATTACTCCCCAGCTGCCCTGCTAGTGGTGAGGGATAAGGGGTGCCCCGCAATCCTTTTCCCCACCTCCTGGCCAGCAGTGGGTGATGCCGGGTGCCCCACGATCCGCCTGGCCAGAAGTGGAGGATAAGGGGCGCACTCACATCCATTCCCCCACCACCCTGGAAGTGGTGGGAGATAGAGGTGCCCTGCAATCCCATCTGTGGGGGCTATTTTCCCCTGCCACTGGCTCTCCTTGGGAGAGTGAGGCAGGGGATTGGGTGGCAACATAGCCCTGCCAGGGGGGCTATGTTGCCACATCTCCCAGGGTGCCCCTGTCCCAAATCGAACTAGCAAGTTTTGTGTCAGGACATGCTAGTTTGATTTGGTTTTATTTTTATTTAGTTATTTAATTAGTTAGTTTGGTGTGGACCTGTTGAATCGATTTAGCATGAATCTATGTAATGACTTTTATGTCATTCAGCTTAATCTGTTCAACTGGAATCGATTTTGCTATGTGTGTGTGGACATAGCCAAGGGCTTTAATTATTTTCCTTTTACTCCCCATTATCCTCTTTAGGACTAAAATAATTGTATCCCTTCCCTTTTTACTTTATCACAGGAGCAGAACACGACATGACCAAGGATTTGTATGCTCTCTTGCTGTCGATCCTTCTTAGGCATAGCAAAAACATTCAGTGGCTTTCTTCCCCACACACAGCATGCATTCAATATGCATCATTCATATGAACACCGAAACCAGAAGTGCATGGGTGGGTTTCCTTTTTGTCTCAGCTCTGTCCTTACCAAAAAAAAGAAAAAAGAAAAAGCTAGGCTACAGATGGCACAGTGGTTGCCTTTCTGTGTATGTGTGTCTAGACAGAAAAAATCCCCACCGCCTGTGCAATTTTCTTAGCTCTCCTCCACCTCCTCATTTTCTTCTTTATATGGATTCTGTATTCTCCATGCTGCTACCAGTCCTGTGGAAATGAAAACATCAAAGCCATAAGGATTCGTTCTTTCACTGCTCCTATGTCCTCTCCCCCCCATCCCTCCTGCCTATACATTAATATTAATAACTCCTGTACCTTTCTTAGCTGTTACTTTCTTCTTGATCCTCAAGGGAGTAAAGGCTTTTCTTGGACTTTCTGCTAGAACGAATACTTGTTTGAAGGAATGCTAGGGCATGCTGGGAAACACAACAGAGGGTGATATAATGTTGGGCCAAACAGTAGAGGCATTAAATGTTATTGTACTGTCAGAACAGTCAAATGCTTTTTTTTTTTT
>ML681998.1:37351786-37371970 GCA_007922195.1 Podocnemis expansa | reverse complement strand
CACACACACACACACACACACACACACACACACACACACACACACACGGGCCCCAATCCTGCACATGGTTTTTCAATGTTTGATTTACTGAAATAATCTGACATGATGCAGTGAAATGTAATCACAGGATTTATCCTCCCCTCCCATACCATAAGGTTTTTTTTTAACGTAAATTTTCTCCACACTGTCATCGGATGATTTGGGACATTGCCCATGAAAGCTCATGCAAAATATAAATTTATTAGTCCTTAAAAGTGCCCCTGGACTCCTTGTTTATTTTACTGAACTAAACATGGCTACCCCGTTGGAATGTCTCAAACTAATGTCTGTGTCCTACTTGTGGGCACAGAGTGTATGTTCTCTTGGCATTTCCCCTACCTTGCAGTCTCTCCTGACTTTGAAAAGAGCTCCTTAGAAATATACAATTATTACCTTCTGCCGTAAATGTTTCAAACCAGATTGTCAGACAGCTTGAGCAAACGATGTGCATAAAACTTTTGTATCTCATTTGTGTGTCCCTTCTCTAACTGCTTCTTTGCATACAAAGCCAGTTTAGTCACTTGTGCATGTTCTCATATCTTGCAAGCCTCAGTTATGTGAAAATGTGGGTCTTGGTTTTCCAGTTTCTTTTAGGAAACGTTTTATTGCTGAAAGGAAAGAACACCCTTTACAGACTAACGTTTTAAACTGAACCATAAGCTGTTGCCAGCTAGTCCCTCTCCTTGGAGGGTTTTTAGGAACAGGTTAGATGTGGTAGGGATGGTGTAGGTATATATACTTAACCCTGCCTGTAGCCTGATAAATCTGTTGGTCTTTAAAAGGCCACCAGACTTGTTTGTTTTATTATTTGGAACTTGGATATGGCCACCAACTGATCTTATCAGGTAATTTGGGTTCTTGCCCAAATCCAAACACAGAAAATTTTAAAATATGGACCTCTTGGGATCCCCAGTAGGAATCATTACAGGCTACTCAACAGTATTTTATAAAATTCTTTTATTGTATCAAGCATAAATGATAAGCAGAATAAAAACTGAGAGAGAGTTAGATGAACAAAGAATAACCAAATTACAATCAATTTCTAATCTGATACACCAAGGAAACATTATGTGATTTATGTTTTAAACTATACTAAGATTTGTGTGTACCAAGATTTTATACTAGATACCTCAGGTTAACATACACATACACATGTCCAACAAACAGCCTGGTCAAGAGAGAAATGGCCAGTATCTCAACTTGACAGAAAGGGTGGAGGGCTTGGGGATACTAAATAGCTATGGTGATTATACATAATTTGTTAAAGCAAAATCTAAGTAGCTAGTAACAAGAGAAAAAATGAAATCCTGTGGCACTTTATAGACTAGCAGATTTCTTCAGGCATAAGCTTTGGTGGGCTCCAACCCACATCATCAGATGCATGTTGGAGCCCACAAAAGCTTATGCCCAAAGAAATCTGTTAGTCTATAAGGTACCACAGGACTCTCATTGTTTTTGCTGTACACAGACTAACGCAGCTACCCCTCTGGAAGTAACAAGAGAGAGGTCGGGCTGTCACTGGTGCTTGAGCTAAAAAGCTGAAGCTGAAAAGAAAGGGAAATAGAAAACTAGATAACGCGGCAACAGGGTTGGTCCCTTTATATAGCATGAGTCCGGTTGGGTCCTTCTTCTATACCCAAATATGGGTTCTTCACCGCCACAATTGTTAGGGTACATTTATTCTATCGGTTGGCAGGTTTGTGCATATGATTGATGCATGCTATCCTTCTAGAACATTCTTCCATCTTCCCCTTTATTATTTCTAGATATTTATGAGTGTTTTGTAGTGTACTTTTAGATATTTAAAGGTCTAGACTGGGGAAGTTCCTTCTTGTTTTGATGTCTGCTGACCTACTTCAGACAAAGTTCATGATCAAAATAGAGCCCCTGGATTTCCACATCACTCCCTAGTGCACAAACAAGTCTATCTTATGCCAATTAATCTTATGCTACTTATAAACTCCTATGTCTTCAGCTGTCTCATACAGGCCTAGCATAATCTTTATGCAAACCTGAAAGGTACTGTTCATTACAGGTTTTAATATAAAATATATGAACTGTCTTTTGATATATCTATAATAACAAGATTAATTAAACCTATACAGAAGGATATATGTAGGTAGATATATGCTTGCAAACCAATCATAGGTTAAGCGAGGGACTACATGCCTCAGACCAGGGGGATGGACAAGATGACCTTTTATGGTCCCTTCCCACATTTATGTGATTCTGTTATTTAAATGAAAAGTTGGCTGTGATGTATTATATGCAGAACTGGTAGCAAATCCACAGATAGGATTCCTTCATACTTCCAATTATAGGTCCAGGTTTTCATGTGCCTCACTGAACACCTAATTTAAGCATTTGGGCTGAAGTTTTCCATGTTTGGTGCTTTCCTCCAATTAAAAAAAAAGTCATTTTTTACAAAAATGGTTCAGCTGCTTCCAAGAATGAAGGTAGAGGGAAAAAATAGGTAATCTTCATAGTGCTAATTACACCCTGCTCCCACCCCAAGTGATTTTTTGAAAAACTCACCCTCCCCCCATATTCTGAAAAAGGTGGCTTGAATTTTGATCAATAAATTCAAAAAGTTCATCATTTTGTGTTGCAAGTCCCAGTTAAGTCTGGCTGTGAATTTTGTATGATGGTTTTGGTTTTTCTACACAAGTATTATTTTTAGCTAAACAGCGAAAGTAACTGGTTAAGCAGTGGTATATTTACATACTAGCAGAAATACCCAATGTCACCTAGGGAAAATATAGTAAAAAGTGTGATGATGTCAATTATATTAACATAGCATATTTTATTGGAAACACTTTTCTCTTACCTATTACTTTAAGAAATGAACATAGCTAGTGATGTGCTTAGAAAAGGCATTAATGTTTAACTAATTTCTTGGTAACAAAAGGTGTGGTGAAGAAACTTTATAAATTACATTAACAACATATTTTATTGGAAATACTTTTTCTGTTATCATATTGCTTTCAGAAATCATCACAGCTAATGCTGTTCTTACAAAATGCATTTACATTTAATTTATTGCCTCACAATAAACAATATTTTTTGTTTTTCTTCCTTGAGCAAGAACATACAACTTTTTCCCCATTTCAACTCTTGAAGTAGCAACATATAGTTGACCATAAGTGAAGCAGTCGAACCTCAAATCTACCCCAGAAACTTTAAATGTTTGTCCTTATGATTTGTTAGTAGACATGGCAAATGCTAGGTGGAGGGGGAACTGTAATCTTTTGAATTGGAATGGCATATCTGTAGGTATTTGTGGTATTAGTACATCTTGGTATTAGTCTGTGACATGCTTAACAGAAGAGCCCAGCAAATGCCTATGACCAGGTGCAACTAAAAGCTAATGATCAATGGGCCCAACTGGCTCTCTGGGGGAATCGATTTCGAGATCTAACCCATCCAGTTATTTAAGTTTGGAAATCAGTAGTGTCTGTCAAAATTTTGTGTTTCTAGCTTTTACTGTTTTGGAGATCTTTCAGGACAAATAGATGAGAAACCTGAGGTGTGAAGACCGTGACTGCTATGTGAGGAGAATGGGACTCGGGTGAGGAACTGGGAGCTGGCAAGAGGGGGAATAGACAGGACTGGTATGGCGAGAGGTTGAGGGAAGGGGCCAGAAAGGGTCAAGATTAGAAGAAATGGACAAAGAGTTTGTATCCATGAGAGAGAGCGCTCCCCTCCACCCTCGAGCCTGGAATGGACTCCAAGATTACCAAGTGTCATAATTCCTCTGCTGTAGCAAATTTCTGTGAAACCCTCCCTCAAAATGTCTCATTCCCCTGTGCTGCTAGGAACCTAGTTAATAACCTACTACTTCTATCAATTACTTCATTAGTTCAAATGGTGAGATCTGTTCAGTGAATCTAAAGGTCCCAACCTCATTAATGAACCTTGCTGGTGTTGCAAAGGCTACCTTAACTGTGGCATTTCCTAACTTTTGAGTGCTTGATTTTTCTTATTTAATCATGTTCTTTTAATATGCTTTTTTGTATCTAATTATACTATAAGGTAAACTATAAGTCAAAACATTTGTTTAGGAATTTTATAGCTTATAAAACAAAACAACTGCATGTGAAAGTTTCCAGAGGGGTAGCCATGTTAGTCTGTGGACAGCAAAAACAACAAGAGTCCTGTGGCACCTTAAAGACTAACAGATTTCTTTGGGCATACGCATTTGTGGGCTCCAACCCACTTCATCAGATGCAAGCCCACGAAAGTATATGTCTGAAGAAATCTGTTAGTCTTTAAGGTGCCACAGGACTCTTGTTTTTGCTGTATGTGAAAAGAAGTTTCTGGCCCTTTGGATTTCAAAGTTCTCTGTTTGAATTAGTTGGCTGCTGAACTAGTTAAATGCTGCTGTCTGAAAATGGTAAGCTCTTCACATTCTGAGTGAGCTGTAAACCATGTGGGTCAAAGCACACGACACCTTAAAGATCTCAGTAATGATTTCTTTTCTTGAACATCAGTGCTCCCCTCCCTCTGGCTCTACCAGGGACTCCAGCACCTGGAGGTCCAGGCAGAGCGCTTTGGTCTCTGCTGAATCCAAGGGAGAAGAGGCTGATGTCACACCCCCTTGGCTGTAGCAGAGTCTACACTGATCTTGCAGCCTTTGGGCAACTCTCCTCCTGGGACTAAGGCAGCATCTCCCTTCTACAGCCAGCAGGAGAGGAGCTGTGGGCCACCTTGAAACCCTCTGTGGGCCACTTTTGGACCCCAGGGGCACAGGTTGGGAATCACTGCTTTAAACTATCTCTGTAGCTGCTGTTGTATTTCAGCGCCTGTGAGATTGTTTATTGGCCTAGTGGATTTGTTAATAAAGGGACTTACCGTAAATTGCAACCAGTTATCATGTGATCCGCAGGATTTGAGTTCTAGTAATACTGACAGTAGTCTCTTGCCACTCAGGAGAGTGAATTCTCACTGACTGCTGCAATCTAAAAAAATGAATCAATACGCCAATCCATCAACTAGGCTACGTGTCCTTCCTCCCTGCAAGCAATTGTCTCCAGATCACCACACAACCCAAGGAGCATGCCGGTTTGATAGAAAAAAGCACTGAAGTATCATTTTCACCTCTCTCTGGGGAAGAATGGAGGTACGGTGACTGCAGAGTGTAAAGGGAGGCTTGCACACCTGCTGCCCATGCTCTCTTTATTCTGGGGATTCACTGAACATGTCGTTCTCAAGGACTGTTACTCTGCGACCTTTCAGTTCTCCCCCAAAACCTTAACAGTCAGCCATGAACACAGAGGGACTGGTGACATTTGACTGTGCAGGAGCACAGCAGGGTACATCTAGCCCACACCAGCCTGCATGCTACAGCATTTTGCTCTACAATGGCTCATTCCACCCCAGCTCTCAGAGGGGATTTTGGGAGTGGGGAAAGCTAGATTGGAGATGGTACCTCCACAAAATTACATTTTCACTGGCTGATCCTCTTATCCATTGGGAGGCTCACAGATGCTGCAGACATTACCTGCTGCCTCTTCATACTGTAACACGAGGTGAGGCTGAAGTGAGAGAGCCCATCTTCCTGACTACTGCAAGCAAACCTTGCACACAAAAAATACACCACCACCACATACCTACCAGGCTATACACAGCATCTATGATTTGTCCCTGAGAGCAAATGGCTACTGTGCATTCCTAAGAGGCCATCTACTGTTTTATTAAGGAGTTGTCAACATTTCTTGAGCGATCAGGAGATTCCCCTCCTCACTGTGGAACAATTCAACTGAGACTAGATTAGCAAGAGGATAAAGTTAGTTGGTAGTGGGGAAAAAAAAATCACACTGCAGTGATCTAAAACTGATATATTATGCATTTAAGCTGAGTATCTCTTGTTCATTTATCCCACCTCTGTTTAAGAACCACAGTGCTTACACGGGGAAACCACTGCAGAAAAGAAAAAAGAAAAAAAGTCTACTGGATTTATTGAGACATTATAATAATGGAAAACATAATCCATTGAAAATATATACAGATATTACTGAGGAACATAGTACTCCCATTTATGAAATGGCAAAACATAATTAACATTTCAGAGCCATTACATTTAAAAGAACACTATTTCTTAAAAATAGCTATTGAGTCGAATTGTTAATGATCAGCAAACCCCGTGTTCTCTGTCACTAATGGAGCAGGTCCCTCATCAGTGTGCTAACTGCATGGTTGAAAGTTCTCCCACATTCAGCTGCCAGAGACAGTGTGAGTATGTGTGTGAGCGTGCATACACCCGTGTAAAAACCTCTACACACAGCTTCATCATCAACACTTCCCTATCATGGACAGACAAGTTATTAACTTTCCAATAAAAAAAATGTTTAAATATCATTACAAAGTTTCAATTCTCTCATAATTCTCCTTAATGGTGCAAATCTCACAACTGGTCCTCAGTCCTGAAATTGCATTTTGAAAGAAGCCTGTGCTTTAAGTCTCAAATTACCTAATTACCATATTTATTGCTGGATTCTGTTTTCTAATCCCCAGTGACTCTGTCAGATATATTTATGCTCCCTTCATTTCACTCTTATGCAAGAAGAACATACAATAATTTGTAAGGGCAGCATGTTACAGCTTGAATTGGATGGATTGCGGTTATCACACAGTATTAATGCCTAGTTAGTTCCTGTGAACTAGAGATTCTGGAGATTATACATGCCCACAGATGACAAAAGATCAGTGTTGCACTTACAGCGTTGTCATAATTGTTATAAGTTAAACTTCAAAATTAAACCACCTAATTGCAAGTTGGCAGCACCAACAGCAGTTTTATTTCAGACAATGCAAAGAGGAAATTTTCTTCTTCTTTGTGGCTTTTCCTTTAATATCTATCTATCTATCTATCTATCTATCTATCTATCTATCTATCTATCTATCAAATAGCAAACCTTGTGAACTCAACTTGCAATCTGACTCATTGATATGAGTTCTTATTACGGTGGGGCAGGAAATAGTTTTCCCATCCTGCAGTAATTTTTGAGATTTCAAACATTTTTCTATTCCCAAATCAGGATGACAAGTCAAAAATTATGAGAAGTGTTCACAAACTGAGGATCTGAAAAAAAGGAAAGTAAAACACAAAACAAGCAAAAATTGCAGCAGATCTAGCAAAAGGCATCATTTCCATCATTCCAAAATGTTTTGTTCACATGGAGGTATTTTCCTCCTTTCTGTCTACATTTTAAAATATAAATTAACTTAAATTTCAACCACCAAAAGTGAGTTTTTCACTTCATTTTTTTTAAATAGGAAATTCATCAAAATGAACCTTTTTCCTTTTTAGTTTCAGTTTTGCTAAATTAATAAAAAATTAGTCAAAGAATTCCCAATTAACTCTTGTTCCTACCTCCTTGCATATAATCCTCACCACCACTAATAAATACTATCAGGCCATATTATGTTCTTGCTGATCCCTATGAAAACCCTGTACTGTCATTGGGCTGCACAAACGTGACTGGCTGGTATTTATTCATTTTACTTCTGTTGATGTACAAAAAGAAAACAGAATTGTCACTGTGTTGTCTTTGCAACATTGGCTGTACAAGTGTAACAAAAGTGAAACGTTCATTTTAAAAAGCAAGGAATTCTGTGGCACTTAAAGACTAACAAATTTATTTATTGCATGAGCTTTTGTGGGAGAAAATCCCACTTGCAGTTAGTCTTTAAGTACCACAGGCCTCCTTGTTTGTTTTATGGAACTAGACTAACATGGCTGTCCCTGTTGGACATGGCAACATTCATTTTAGTTGCTAAAAATCAAGAGGTACAATTCTGAATGCACACAAAGTCTCATTTTTACACAGTTTTTCAAAGTACGATCCTACCCCAAACTAGAGGAAAAGGATGAGCAGAAGAATGCGGATCTGAATGATTCAGAAATTCCAGGGCCAATGTTAGGGATCAGAATTCACAAGTGCCAGAATTAGGGTATGTCCACACAGGCTTCTTATTTCGAAACAACAGAGGCTGTTTTGAAATAAGACGCGGCATGTCCACACAACGCATGGTTATTTCAAAACCGTTAAACCTCGCATCTAATTGAAATAGCCATTGTTTCAAAACAGTTGTTTCGAAACAACGGCGTTCGGACATGTTGTTTCGAAACAACACCATTGTTTTGAAACAACTGTTTCGAAACAGAATGTCCAAATGGCCTTATTTCAAAATAACCATTTTGAAACAACAGCTATTTCAAAAGCAGGCTTTCCCTTAATTCGAAATAAGGACTTTATTTCAAAATAACTCATTTGGAAATGGTTTTTTCGAAATAATGATGTATGTGTGGACATAGCCTTAGTGTTGTTCAGATCTGGGCTTTTGACTTCTTACTTCTTTTTAAAGATTGATATGAATAAAAATTTGTTTTTTAATAATTATTGTACTAGAAACTATGGATCAGAGATTCAAAGGTATTGGAGCTGGGAAAGAACACTTAATGCAAACACTGGAAAAATGTAAGATTGTATTTATTAACTGTAAGAAGACAATAATAATTTTCCATAGCACCCAAGGTTAGTCCCCTTAGTTATCACTCCAGAAGAAATCTACTTCCTCTCACTACCAGAAATTTCTTCAGACTTTCTTTGTACAAGTGAAACCAAAGAAATTTTTATTAGCTGTTATTTCAAACAGTTGGAAGCTGTTGACACTCATCTCAGGTTTCAAGTTCTTGGTTTTAAGAAGGGGGAAAAATGGGAAAAAATGCAATTTTATTTGATTGAAAAAAGGGGCATTTTGATCAAAAGCAGCCAAAAATGGAGTGGCAGTACCCAGAAATTATAAAATCAAATCTGCGCTTATTCCAACAGGGTTGTAAGACATGCTGTGATTTCCCAGTGAAGCCTCTGCTGGCTTAAATTGCAAGAGAAACACTAATGCTTTACTAGGAGCCATATGCCCATAGGAGCAGAAAGTCTTTATTATTATTACTGCTTTGAGTCCTTAACAAAACTGCAAATCAGCTGATAATTATAATTGCAAATAGAGTCATGGAGTCCAAGTCCAGAAGGGCCCACCTAAATGACATCTATATCAGTTCATATATTTGCTGTTTTATTAACTTTGCAGGCATGCTAATTTCAGGTGCTTTCTTTATTGTTTTGTATCAACGCAGCTTCAGTTATTGCTATAACAATCTGCCTTTTTAATGGAACAAAGAATGAGAGTGGTCTGGTGGGTCACAGTACACTTATTCTCTGAATTGAAAAGTAAGATGTGAGAGATTTATCCCTTTTTGACTTTTAACGGTACTGTAGTTACTTAAAATAACGTGGAAGGTTTACTTGGAAAATACCACAATACACAAGTTTTTACATTTCATCCAATTACTAAGATATAGGGGCTTTTACAGGGAAAATGTTCTTTTAAAGACTGTCTAGGAGACAAAGAAAAACCTAGGAAGTAATTATGCAAGGAAGGTTTTTTCTTTTTTTTTGGTCTTTGGTGAGAAGTGAACCAAAAGCCCCAGTTGGTGCTTAATGATAATCTGGTTCTGAAGTTGCTAACTTTCAAATCTCAAAGGTGACACCTTGACAATTTGTGGTCACCTCCTACAGCATTTCTTTTTTTGTTTTGTTTTGTTTTGTTTTTTACAATAAGGTAGTGACCTTGATTTCAATGTCCTAGCCAAACCTGATTACGTTCTGCAACCTAATGTCTGTCTGTAGGCACTGCTATATGCCATAGCTCTCCACTTGATCATGCTGATGTTAGCTTCCCTGTGTTTTCTTACCTAAAGGATTCATTCCGTCCCAAATGTGGCTAGTTTCCTTGGGATGCTTACATGTTGTTTTCATTATTTGCTCCCATTCCCACCTCACAGGGGTCTTGGAAAACTTAATTTGCAGACATTTGTAAAGTGTCTTGAGAACTTGTATGGAAGATGAGAGGGGGTGAAAAATATTGTGATGGAATCTCCAACCAGGGGCAGTCAAGGTAACAACATTAAAATATCATCATGATGCTAAAGGATAAGGAGACAAAAATCCTCAACCAATAGCTGAAATGATTAAAAATACAAATAGAAATGGAGACAAAAAGATAAATAGCATTATTAGCTGTAAACAAGATATCAAGTCCAAAGCCTAGACTCATGACTGGAGCCCCATTGCACTCAGCATGTATTGTACAACAGTAAATGGGACAATTCCCGGTCCAGTGGGTTTACACAATTAGACCAAGAGTAGGGGGAAAGGGATATAAGATATGAGCAAATTAACATGGGGCCACCTCCTCCGCAGCTATCGGCAGCTGCTTCCCCAGTTAGAAGCATGTTTTGTTTTTTTCTGTGGGATAGAGGTAGGGCAAACAATGGCAGGAATGTGGACATCCCTTCCTTCCAGGGCACAGTCCTCAGCTGCAAACTAATTTAGTCAATAAGCAAGGCAAGATGGTGGGTTTTAAGAAGGCTCTGTGTGTGAGAGAGTGAAAGTGAATGTTCACGTACATGGCCTCATTGAGATTTTAGCCAAGTACCTCACTGTGATAAGGCAATGCAGTTATCCCCATTTTGTAGATGGAGAACTAACACACATAGGGTACGTCTACACTAGAACCTTGGGTTGACTTAAGGAAGCCTAAGTTGACCTACAGACTCCTGCAGCCACACTGGGATTTTACTAAGTCAACTTAAGTGCTTCCTTAGGTTGACTTAATAACACCACCTCTTAAGATCAACTTAACGCTTAAGGTGACCTTATTAAGTCAACTTAAGCCAATGTAGATGAGGAAAGCCTTAAAGTCAACCAAATTGGCCTCCAGGCCCCCCCTCATAGTTCCTGTGCAATGTGAGACATTTAACCACAATGCACCACTTCATCGTTGACCTAGCACATGCCAGAGTGCATGCAGGCAGTCAACAAGAGTTTTCAGTGTGGACTCTCTAAGTCGACTTAAAAAGGTTGACTTCAGGTCAACTTAAAGTCTACCTTGTTAGGTTGACTTAACAGAGCCTCCAGTATAGACATACCCACAGAGACTAAAGACTTGCCAGAAGCCATACAGCAAGTCTTTGGCAGAGACAGGGCTAACAAATGCCGACAACAAGCTCTTCCTAATACAGTTAAACTTATTTATGATATTCTAGATTGATTACCTGAACCAACCAATACAGTTACACAGGTAGATAATATTACAAAAATACATTTATATCCCACATAAATAGAATGCAGTTTAAAAAAAAGAATTACCATGCATGTCTTTTATAATTAACACGAAGCAGCTACCAAACTTCAGATCTAAACAGAATGCAACTTTTATATTACTTTAGTGTTTTCTTTGTGCAATAAATCCCTTTTCAGGATGCTAAAATGTTTCCTACTTGGCAACTCTGTATGGTGGCAGCATTTTGCTGAGTCACACGTTCACAGCTTCATAGAATCAAAGTTTATGATTATTACTTCTCCAATCGGTATCTAATCTTTACAATGTTGCTATAAATCCCTATTACACTAACATTTTTACCAGATTGGTTTACAGTACCCGAAAATCAGGCAAGATGTAGCTCTGAAAAGAATCACTATAGGAAATTCAAACCACAACAGAAAGCTTTTTCAGTTCATGGCTATTGCTCTGCATTTACAAACTGTGCAGCAGACACAGACCTGGAGATGTTAACCTCTGCCATTTTAGGCAGTTTGTGAGGAACAAAACATTCATCTAAAAAACCAGGCTCCAACATACACAGTAAAAAGTACTACCATGAACAGCTTCACTTTGGAATGCGACACTACAACAATTAGGATGATCAGATATCCTGATATTATTGGAATTGTCTGAATATTAAGGAGTTTGTCTTACATAGGCAACTATTAAGCCTTTTCTCCCCCCCCCCCAAGTGTTTTTTCCACATTTGCTATCTGGTCACCACAATATAAACACTAGTAATAAGTTTGAAAGGAAGGAGTTAAATTTTAGTCAAGTCCTATTATTTTTATTCATTCTCTAACTTGACTCTGATCCTAAAATAACTTTGCACATGTAAATATGTTTACCTGGGGGGAGAAGCCTTTCACAAAATGTTTGCTCTATATCTGGCCTCTCAGGCACAAATGAAAACTGCACAATATTTTCAAAGGACAAGCCAGGAAACTTAAATGCATAACTCTGCTGGAATTAAAAACCATGCATGTAACAGAGACTGGTTTTGTGGCTCCTTACAACAAGCGTTAACACACACTGCTGCCCACTAACCCTTAATAGCCCACTTCTTTTTAGTTAGTTTCATGAAGTTGATGGATTTCCACTTTAAACTGCTGTATTCAGTGCCTTACATGTTGGCAAGTTCCAAAGGGGTAGCAATGTTAATGTACTTCAGCAAAACAAACAAGGAGTCCTGAAGCACTTTTAAAAAGTAACAAAATAGCAATAAATAAATAATCTCACCACCACCACCACCAATAATGATTGAGGGCATAGGACTCCTTCAGCACTGTGATGGGGAAAGGAGAATCAGCTCCTGTTATGGAGTGGGGAATGGAAAAGTGAAAGAGAGGGAGGATCAACTGTAGAATGTGCCCCTCCAAAAAGGGTTAAATTTAAATCTCTGTGCATGCCCCGGGTGAAGCTCCGAAAGCTCATCCTTTCTGTCCAATCAAAGACATTAAACTTCATCTGCCTTGTCGCTCTCCTACCCTGGGACCAAAACAGCTACAACATCAGTACAATTTGCACATGTATTCATATAAAGCACATGTGGGATCCAATAAAGTTAAATTGGCACATGTGCTCCAGAGTAAGGAGGGGCAGTTATGAAGCACTGTACCCTTATTCTCCCCTTCTTCATGTCCTTTGGTTTAATTCTGCTAAGACACATCCAGAACTCCGTCTGTCAAAAGTTTTCAGAAACAATTATGCAGAATTATGTCTCAGGGCTGCTGTATGCAAGTCCCTAATAAGTAGGAGTAGATAGATCACCCTCAGCATCAACCAGATAGAGGCCATGGTAGAGGAAAAGCCTTGTGCTACCCAGTACAGCATGTAGAGCAGGGGTTGGCAAGCCCTGGCACCCATGCCAAAAATGGCACAGGGGCCAAGCCTAAGCGACACACGGTGCTGCTCAGACTTCCCTGCCGGCCCTGCGCCCCCAGTGCTGCATTGGCTGGGCAGAATGAGCCGTGTGCCAGGGCTCCAGGCCAGCAAAAGCCACAGCGCACTGGTCCCAGTCCTCTGCTGGGCAGGGCTGGAGGGAAGCGGCTTGGGTTGGACACTCCTGCTTCCGGCTCCAAACATGGAACCGGAAACCACCTGCCAGCAGGGGCGTGAGGAGGTTCCAGCCAGACCTGGATGGCGTGGAGAGAGAGGTGGCCCCAGCCGGGACCCTGAGGACATCCACCAGCAAGGGCAGGAGTGGGCCCCAGCCCTGAACTGGAGGCCTGGCCCCACCACCGGCACCCACTGAGGGTGCAGTGGGCAGGGCTGGCACTGGGGCTGGCGAAGATTGCTGACCCTCGATGTAGAGGACTGAGCAAGAGGACACAAGCTGAGAGCCAGTCATCCCAGGGCCCTTTCAGGTTCAAGAGAGAGGCAAAGGGCAGGGACAACCTAAACGTCTGCTCAATCTATCCACCTTTGGGATACACATTACCCCCAAAAATCTTGTGAACACAGGGTGCCATGACCATGTTCTCCACTTGGTTCAATAGCCAGGCCAGCTGGGGGAGTCACAAAGGGATGGTGTAGCCATCATACCAGGAGGATTGGACTGGGATGTATACTGCTGAGATGTCAACATCTCACAAGCTTTCCTTGAGCAGAGTGGCTCTACCCTGGCTAAGGATAAATAACACAAGGCAGCCCTTAGCATCCCTGCCTAATTTAGTATACGATCAGTCCCTTGGGCATGGACATTTTGCATGGCTGGTTTGTGCTCAGTCTTGAGCACTATGAGGAAGTTTAATGGCTTATATCACACTGCCACTTTCAAAGGGCATTGCAGGCATTAGCTAATTCACCCCCAAGGCACCTCTCTGACGCAGGCAGCTGCGTATTATTTCCACATTGGAGAGAATAGAGCCCTGCAGTGCAGTTTGGATCCCATGAGTCCTGCAGGGCCCACTGCCATAATATTGAGATCATGTAAAACGTACTTTGTTGCAGGTGAGATTGGGCGGGCAATAAAAAAAGCAGACTGTGATAATTTGCAGGAAAACACTGAATCTTTCATCAGTTTGTCATGAATAGAATTTCAACAGTATAAAGCAAGTTTTTCTTTTTTATTTTAAATAAAGCTTTTCATACTTAAAGAGGGAGATAGAAGGAGATTTGATGTCTATTGTAGCAGGAATTAAAGTAGATTATTACACTGTTCAAGATTTGTTTAATTCTTTAAGTGGTAAAAATTGCATCTGAATTCTGTTTATATGTATGGAACTGACCATTTTGCTAGCCTGGGGGAATTTGTCTCTCTTCTAGGATTTGCTGGAGCTAAGATTTTTGGGGGTGGGAGCACGATAAAAATGCAAAAACAATATGGAAGTAGGTAGCAGTGGAAGTAGGTATTTTGGGGCGGGACAGGATTTAAAAAATAGTCCCTTCAGCTCCCTTTGCCAAAGTATTCCAAGAGCGTCTGCCAACTTTGGCTTTTCTATTCCCACTCAGACACTTAAGCTATGATCATCTCATATTATCAGCATCTTTAGCTTCCACTGAATTCAACTCCCACTGAATTACAGTTCTTCACTGGCTTAAACATGAGTTAGACTCACTGTTGCACCATATATCAGTGATCAGACCTTATCTCTTGCTCTGTAAGCCTCCTTAATACCTTTCCGATACTGATGACCCATACATTTTTTCCACTGAATCCAGATACCAGACAATAGAGTAACTTTTGAAATATGTTCATTTGCATATGAATTTAGTTAGTTTGTGTGTGTGCATTCCAATTAGTCATTGTGTAAATTCCCTTGATATCTTAAGCAGCGTAAGCTCAGCTCTGTTTAGTTTTAAATTGTTTTGTGCGACTCACAAAACAGAACAATCATAAAAGAAAACCCAGGAGACCCTGTCTGTTGGAGAGGTAAGCGGTATGTTTTAGGCTTTGTTTTTAAATAATAACCAACCACTAATACACAGTAGTAATTTCCCAGAGTAATACATTGATTTATCCATGGTGAGGTGGGTTGAATTACCCTCTGATTTGATGAGCTGTTGTCTTTGATATTAAGCCACTGAACTTCAATCAGATATCTGCCAATCATTGTTAGAAAGAGGAAGGCAAGGAAAAGCATGAAAGAATTGTCATTTGTATGTACTCCATGGCAGAGTGTTGCTTTATGCATTGCTTCCTTCAAAGGAAGTCCCTGTGTATATCAGTCAGTGTATTTTCTCTGAACTGTAAAACAGAGTGACATCACAGATAAAGTAAAGTCTTGATGAACAGTCAGTTTTCACTTAATGTAAGACCTGTAGGTAAACTTTCTTAACTTTATATGCAGTGTTGTTATTGCTGGGTTGGTCCAAGGATATTGGAATAACTAGGTGGATGAGACAAACTTCTTTTATTGGACCAACTTCCGTTGAGGAAAGAAATAAGTTTTAAATTACTGTGAGAGACAAGTTTTTGAGCTTTCAACAACAAAAGTTGGTCCAATAAAAAATATTGCTTCCCCCACCTTGTGTTTCTGAACTTCAGGCATCTGAGTCATCCAGATGAAGTCAAAGGGACTTAAAATTAAGCACATCCTTAAGCGCTTTGCTGGATCAAGGCCTAAAAGAACAGCCTTTTTATAAATAGATGGCCTTATCTTGAAAACTTTCACTCATGTAAGTCATGCTTACTCACACACAGTCCTCCTGAAGCCAAAAGCAGCAGAGGAACTGGATTTATAGCTCTAAAGCCAATGGTTTTGATAGCATTGCTCAGATGAGTAAGGATTTGCAGGATCAATATCTGAATGATGAATAGTTTTTCAGTACTCTTGCACCCCGTTACAGTAGTATTAGTCCAGCATAGCAACATTTAGGTCTGAATGAATCATCTGCTACATAAACCATGACACCTTGATGCAACATAAAACCTTGTCAGAGTAAATCCAAACTGCAGAACATTTACAGAGGCAATTAAAGCAACTACATTTATTAGTTCCTGCTACAAATGCCTCTTCAAAAAGTTACCTACTAGATTATTTTTACGGGAAGTTATTTTGGTTTGTAACAGGACTATGGCATGTGAGAAGATGGATGGATCGATAGATAGATAAACCTCAGCTCTTGGTTTACTGACAGAAGCAGAAGTCCAGAGGCTAGCAGCAGGTTAAAAATTGGGTTTATTAGAGTAATCTAGCGAGTATCAATTCCTGATCTTTACTCCAGTAATTTTTCTCCACTTCCTGTTTGACCTCAGTTTTTATAGTTCCAAAGGGGGTGGCCATTATAGTCTAATTCAGCAAAACAAACAAAGGGTATGTTACACTGGAGCCTTAAGTCGACTTAACCTTCCTTAAGTCAACTTAAGAAAAGCCATGTCCACACTGGCCTTTTTTTAAAGTTAACTTAATACCTCCAGCCCTTAAAGTTGACTTAAACGTTAAAGTTGACTTTATTAAGTTGACTTAGCACATTGTAGATAGGGTTGTCTACACTGTGGGCTTTGTTAAGTTGACTTAATAAAGTCAGCTTAACAGACCCCTCCAGTGTGGACATAACCTGTCAGTAGACTTTGCAGAGATGACAACTTTTAAGTTAACTTTGTTAAGTCAACTTAAAGTCAACCATGTTAAGTCGACTTAACTGAACCCTCTAGTGTAGACATAGACAAGGACTCCTGTGGTGCTTTTAAAGACTAGCAAATTTATTTATCATATGAGTTTTTTTGGTACAAAGGGGATGAAGAGCTGATTTAAAGAGCCAGATAGGCAGTCTCCTTTCATAAAGGAATTCAGCATAGGTAGCTCTATGCCATCTGCCATCAGGATCTACTATGGCAGGGGTCTCAAACTCAAATCACAATTTTATTTATCACATGTTATTTTCTCCCACAAAAGCTCATGCAATAAATAAGTTTATTAGTCTTTAGAGGTACACAGGACTCCTTGTTAGGTTTTATAGTGTATCTTAGTCAATCACTGAAATAATTTTACAAGATAATTCTTTAACCATCCTAATGTTCTAACCTAGGGGTCTCAAACTCAAATCACCATTAGGGCCACATGAGGACTAGTAGAGGCCCACATGCGAATTAGTACAGTAGCTGAGGGCTGCACCACTGAAACCTTTCCATATAATGATATTGCGAATATCAGTAATGATCATGTGATTGTGGGCCACAGGAAATAGCTCTAGGGGCTGCATGTGGCCCACTGGCCATGTGTTTGAGACCCCTGCTCTAACCATTCATACCCCACCACCTTAAATAATTACAATTAGTTATGCAATAAATAGAAACAATTAAAAAAAAAGACAGAATTTATCAGAAAAGTGGGTACAATAATGACCCAAACAATAGGAACTGTAGATTCCACAACCACATTGTTGACAGAAGTTTAAAAACCAGACAGAATGCTCTCAAACAAAGTTTTCTTTAAGCATTCTAGCGTCTTTTTTTATGTGGAGACATTAGTTGGACCACTGTCTTGATAGCCTGGCATTACCTTATTTTAATGTAATTTGTTTGGAATGAACCTCATGGTTGCTTCTTCTGCTTCTGTTTTTGCTTAGCCAAAGTACAAGGCCTCAGACTGCCACAGTGAGAGAAGGCCCATAGACAGCTGGCCTGTGATTTTGATTCTTAGTTTCTATACCCCTATAACTAAGTGATAAGAATATATTTAAAAACCATAGGCTTCACATGCATACAAATCATGACTTAAAAGAAATTAAGTTTTAAAAATTGTGGCCGGGACCTGGAATTACAATCTATAACTCATGTTACACAGATAGTTACACTGAATGGGCTAATGAGTATGGGGCATTGCTCTGCTTAGGACTACTGAGAAAGGAGATAGGAGAATGACGTGGCATTGTGTCATTTTATACCACTTGGCTCTGGGTTCCTTCGGAGTTCAAACCACACGTAGCTGACTGTTGCCACCAAGGGATAATACATTGGATAGATTTCTGGATCTTAAATTCCTTCCACCCATAGTAGACCCTGATCTGGATATGGCTAGAAGCAGATGGGATAGAGCTACCTATGCTGAATTCCCTTATGAAAGAAGACTGCCTATCTGACTCTTTAAATCAGCTCTTCATTCCCTTTGCATCAACAGAGCAGCACAAAGGGAATGGCTTAGGAGTCACCATTACTACAAACGGCTTTTGGGTTTACACCTGTAACAATGACTGCTACCTGTCAGTCTGCAACCATCTATTTTTTTTAAAAAGCCTTTGACTGAAGCCCATCTAACTTGCAAAAGCCACCCAGAAACAGTGAGCGACCATGCAGCTTCCTGAATCCGCCTTCACAACATTTGCCCCTTCTTTTGCCTTTTGCCTTTCAGCTCCTTGGGGCAGGAAGTCAGTTCTTTTCCTTGTACATCTGACTAACTGCAAATATCCATTCCCAGCTGATGAACTATCAACACCATTAGTAAATAACAGTAGTGTTAAACAAGAACAATACTTCAGTGACAGGGAAACTAAGCTAGGGATGAAACAATTTTTTACTAGTGAAGACAAACTGCCTTGAAGATAATATCAAATACCATTGAAACTACAATAGGAATTTAGGAACATCTCTCTTTTCACGGATCACATCAGAGAGTCTTTAAAGATCTCAAGTGGTTAGGACTTTGTCTTTGTATCACAACTGCCTGTCAGCATCTCTATCACCTCAGTGGCTCATGTGACCCCTTTCTTCTTGCTCTCCTTTTTTGGTTCTCCTGTCCCCCTCTGGTTTGTAGAGCTGTATCATTCAGAGGCACCAGCCTCTCTGTACTAGATGCAGTACAAATGCAGAACAAAGTAAGTCCCAGTCCCCAACACTTCCGTCTGAGACAAAAGGCACTGTATGGATGCAAGAGGCAGATGGATAGAACAGAAGGAAACAATGAGAAGATACAGGTCGGCACAGTAGGCAGCAATCACAGAACACCAGCTGCCTAATTACTGTTATGTTGTTTGTTGGCACCATGGTAGAGAAAAGTTTTGAGGAGGAATTTGATGGAAGACTGGAAGTGGCTTTTTTGTGCATCTGTCCCCTTTACTCCCCTCTGCAGTCATCGTACTTCTCTCATGATAAATTGTGATTAACCCTCATAGAGAGGTGAGCAAACTTGCTAATGTCATAGTACTACTAGGAAAGCCATCTTCTCCAGTTCGGGGAAGAAAGTTTAAGTGGTTTGAATAAGGCTACAGAGAAAGTCCATTTCAGAGTCAGGATTAGCTACAGAAGTCATGTACTCAGTCCAATGCTTAGCCAATGAAATCAGATGCTCCATTTGTACTGTGGGCCTAACCCTGTTTGAGGCCATAGGTTCCATTACAGGCTCAGTTAGAGGGTAGTTGCGATCCCTGGGCCTTCATAGACTAATTCTTCTGGAAAAACCAAGAACAAAGTTGCTAATACACCTGTATTTCACAGGTTCCAAAGATCAGCTGCAAGGGATAGAAGGGAGGGAATTGGGACTTCTCCTAAATGTCTCTAATTTTAACAAGGAGCCATATTGTGAGTTGGGCAATGTGCAGTTGCCATGCACAGCAAAAGGGGATCATAAATAAAATACTTAAATCACACTCAGTTCATACACAGATCATTTATGTAAGCGGAGCTCTTTTCAATACCATTCCACACAGAGTTAAAACAACATCACGTTATCACTGTTTCTGCTGGGACAATTATCTTGAGGCATATGATCCTCAGGCAAGAACTGTGAGGTTGAAGAAGCTGCACCAAATGGCTTCATGTGAAGGAATGATACTAACCTGAAGAGGAAGTGGACAAGTCCAAAGAGATCTGAGAAATAGAGGTCTCCTGAAACAGAAAAGCAGCCCTCACAAGTGCTCTGTGGGACTAAAAATTAGCTGTTCTCAAGCTGGATGGGGTTTGACAACAGTCTAACAAACAAACCCATGGACCCAGTTAAGGTTTAAGCATCTTCTTAGCATCCCTTCCAAATTTAAGCTCAACATCAACATGTATTCAATGGCTGTGTTCACACGCACAGGGTTATTTCGAAACAA
>ML681998.1:37331750-37351386 GCA_007922195.1 Podocnemis expansa | reverse complement strand
CCCTGGCCAGGGTGCTGAGGCGGCAGCCCTTTAAATGTTGTTTCGGAACCTATTGTTCCGAAACAACATGTTCACATGCGTTGTTTCGAAACAAGCGTTTTGAAACAAGGTTGTTTCGTCCCCAAATGGGGTTTAACTTGTTTCGAAACAACTGTGCATCGTGTGAACATGGTTTTTTTTGTTTCGAAACAACGAGGTTGTTTCGAAACAAAAGTGCCATGTGAACACAGCCAATGAGTCACGTTTTTTAAATCTGCTCAAACACAATCCCATAACAGAGCTCAACCATGAGAATCAGTCTTTATTAGTTACCTTTATCTGTTGCTTTCCAAGACACTGTCCTTTCATCCTATAATTATGGTCATTTTCGCAAATGCTTTCTGTGCTAGAGTGCCTAATTTTATTGTCAATACATCTTTTCAAACCATAGCCACATGAAAGATCTAATACACAGCGAAATACTTAAAACAGTTTCATACGGAAATAAAACAGAGAGTAGAGCAGTAATTGCTAGATACCATTCCCTCATTTGGACGGTACTATTTTTAAACTAATAGAATCTTTTGCAGTTCTCCTTTTTCACTATATGGGATTCCTGCTAATTGTTGCAATACATATGGCGGGATATACAGGTGGTGAAAATGGACATAGTTCCAGTGGCCTTAGCAGAGCTCTGCCCATTTAAACCAGCGGAGAATCGGACCCTAAGATTTTTAAGGCCACAGTCAGAAATGTTCAAATCTGGGTTGCTCTTAAAGGTGCAGCTCCCAGAGTTTTGTTGTTACATAAAAATGTCACCTTTCACTTAAAAATAAATAGATAGTTTTCTAGGCTGCTTGGCTGCAGAGCAAAACTTGAAGTGTATGTTAACCTTCCAAAAACAAGAGGACAAATGAAAAGAATCCAACCTGTTTATTTTTTAAATCTGAATTTTTGAATACCTGGGTTTGGCAGTACTGAAAAGGGGAAGATGGAGAGTTATGAAGATTGGGTATGATTTAGAGCTGGGACCAGCAACTTTTGCCAGTCCGTGTGCCAGCCCCTCCTCCCTGACCCTCAGCCAGTGCTTGGCGGCCCCCTCTGCCAAAAAAAATTTAGTGGCTGCCTGAAAATTCGCTGGCAGCCAACACTGGATTTGGGGGGGGGGGGTTCATTTCCCAGGCATGTTGCTGAAAGGAATAGCTCAAGGAAAGAAGCCGCCCAGAACGGCTGCTTTTTGCGTTGTGCCTGGGGATGGGGGTCCCCAGGGATGCCATGGAAAGTAGCTGCCCAGAGTGGCTCCTTTTGGTGACAGCACACCACAGACAGAAGCCATTCCTGGAGCATTGGCATGATGGGGACCCCCCTGTACCCCAGTTGCTTTGAAAGAAGCTGCCCCTACCGGCTTTCAATGGCAGGAGCAGCAATATGTGTGGCACCACAGAGGTGCAGCTTGCTACTCCAAATGGGTTTGTGTGCCGCGGTCAGCACACATGCCAGGGGCTGCCTAGCTATGATTTGGAGAAATGAGTTAACAAGGATTGTAAGATCTCTGAGGCAGGGATAATCTTGTTGTTGCTCTGTGTTTGTACAGCACCTAGCACAATGGGATCCTGGTCTATGACTATGTACACCCACACGTCTGGTGACCATATTTAGATTGCCATTTAGCAATCTAGCCAGTGGCTGTCTGGGGAACTCTAACTGGGGTTCCAAGTGCTGACATAATCTATTTGTGTAAATGCATTTCTCAATATTTCCAGCTTTGGAATGTGATCAATCTTGTGATTACATACACCAAAAATCCACTAATAATCTATTAGTTTGATCTTTTATGGCTTACTTATTTATCAAGAGATACCTACTGCTAAACTGTCTGGCCTTAGGTCAAGCACTCATGCTACCTGCTACTTAAACCATGTAATAACTATTACAAGGCCTCAACTTACTGTAAAGCCTATCTCAAACATTAATTCATATATTTTGTATTTCCCTACTTACACTGCAGCTTTATTTCTTTCATTGCTAACTTTAGCATTTCTTAACATACAGATTATACACCTAATAACTTACCTTTTGACAGAGACCTCTCAAGGTCAAGTTGGGAACAATGGTCAACACTCCAGGTACTACAGTAATACAAATAAATTAAAAGGAGATGATAGAAACATTGTATTTTCCTTAAACTGTCTTTATGTGAAGATTACAAGGGCCAAATCGCTTTTTTCTAATACTGAACAAAGTACTTTATTAGAATAAGGAAAACGACTACTCTGTTTTACCACTGCCTAAAGCAGGCATGGCCAAACTGTGGCTCATGAGCCACATGTGGCTCTTGAAAGAAAAAGTGCGGCTCGCAGAAGAGCACAGCAGGGAGAGGCATGGCATGTTGGGGATGGTGGGGAAGCAGTGGTTTTACTGTAGGCCTAGTTTTCACGGTAACCTTAAGTAATTATTAGAATCTGACATTAGTAGGATCAATATTTGCCCTCTTTTTATGATAAAATTAAAGTGTGCAATGAATTTTAAACTTGGTGATTTTGGACTAGGTAAAAAGTATATGGCTATATGTCTCAGTGTGGCTCTTGAAGGTTTCATAACCAACTTGTGTGGCTCTTGAGTTCCCTAAGTTTGGGCCACCCTGGCCTAAAGTCTTACCCCTTCCTCTACTCTCTGTTTCTCTGCTACAGATCCAAGGAAACACTATGTATGTCCTCTTACAATTCAAACTCAGGAAACCCTAATAGCCATGGTCCTCTGTGCCCATGAACTTTCTGGCCAGGAAGGATGTGTTAAATATAATCAAATAATTCTTCTTCACTCTTACAGTCTCTAATGCTACTGAACAATGCCATAACAAACAGTAATACTTAACTCCCACATTTTCACTCAGCATAACAATTAGATGTACATGTCACCTCAGAACAAAAGCAGAGAGAAAGTTTCAGGACATATTAAATGACTGTTTCTTGGAACAACTAGTACGGGACCCCAAAGAGAAAAGGGAAATTTTGATTTAGTTCTCAACAGAGCACAACTTCTGGTCCAAGAACTGAAGACAGCTGAACCACTTAATAATAGTCACCATAAAATATTAAAATGTAAAATCCCTATGGGAGGGAGAAACACCAACCCAGCCCACCATGGTATAATTTAATTTAAAAGAGGGGAACTATACAAAAATGAAGTTAGTTATACAGAAATCAAAAGGTACAGTGCCATAAGTGAAATGCCTGCAAACTTCATGAAAACTTTTTAAAGACACCATAATAGAGGCTAAATTTAAATCTTTTCTTCCAAGCTGAAAAGACATAGGCTTTGTCCACACGTACATCGTTATTTCGAAATAAGTTATTTTGAAATGAGTTATTTTGAAATAAAGTCCTTATTTCAAAATAAGTTAATTTGAATTAAGGGAAAAGCTCAAAGCGAAATAGCATGTCCAAAGACAGGACTTGCTATTTCGCTTTAGGAGAGGGGCACCATGGGAGGTGTGGCAACATGGCCCCCTCCCTGGGCCATGCCCCCACCCAATGAAGACTAAAAGGAAGGCACCCTAGGAAGGAGAAGGGCAAAAGTGTTATTTTGAAGTAATGGTTATTTCGAAATAACATGTCTGAACACCATTGTTTCAAAACAACATCTATTTCAATTTAATGTGAGGTTTTACTGTTTCAAAACAATGGCCGTTATTTTGAAACAATGGGGTCCTGTTGTTTCGAAATAATGGAATGTCGTCCGGACATAAGAAATTTTATTTTGAAACAACGGCTGTTGTTTTGAAATAAAACTCTCATCTGAACACAGCCACAGTGTTATTAATCTTTCCTCATATAGAAGCTCTTCCATACCCCTCATCATATTTGTTGTCCCTTTTTATAACCTTTCCAATTTCAATATATAACTTTTGAGATGGAGCAACCAGATCTGCACACAATATCCCAGATGTGGAGGTATCACAGATTTATAAAGAGGCAATATGATATTTTCTTTCTTATTATCCATCCCTTTCCTAATGAGTCCCATAATTCTGTCGGCTTTTTTGACCACTGCTGCACACTGACTGAATATTTTCAGAGAACTTGCCACACCACAATGACTCTAAGATCTCTTTCTTCAGTGGTAACAGCTCATTTAGACGCCATCATTTTATATGTGTAGTTGGAATTATGCTTTCTAATGTTTCTCACTTTGAATTTATCAACACTGAATTTCATTTGCCATTTTGTTGCCCTCACCCAGTTTTGTGAGATCCTTTTGTAACTTTTTACAGTCTGCTTTAGACTTAATTATCGTCATCTGAAAATTTTGCCACTTCACTGTTTAACCCTTTTCCCAGATCATTTATGAATATGTTGAACAATACTGGGTCCGTACAGATCCATGGGGGACACCACTATTTATGTTCCTCTATTCTGAGGGTAGCCGTGTCATAGCCTGCACCAGACCCATCAGCTGGAGACAAAGACAGTATTGCTTGCCCCCAGGGCTCAATTTGTGAACCATCAATGGGAGAGCCAACTCTGCTTTCATCCTCCATTATTTTAAGCCTAGGGAACACCCAACAAATCAGCAAAAACAGCAGTGGGGCTTTACTTGAAATCTTTCCCTGAAATCTGTACACTGGAGGTTTAAGTGGTATCCCAGGCAGCAGGTTGCCTACTCAAGGTGACTCTTTAGTGTTATTATAATAAAGTGTGCTGCATCTTACCCTCCATTCCATCCCTACCAGCCAGTCTTTCCATCCCTTCACTCTTCCAAAAGGGAAAATTAAGGCTAGAGGACAGGAGCAGTGGGGGCATGTGAGAAATTGCAGATTTAGCTCTGGAGGTTCAGTTCCAGCACCACCACACGAAAGGACCCTGTGGTCAGTTCTCTTGGTAAGGGGCAGCACTGAAACTAAATAGAGATGCACCCCCCTAACCAAAACTCAACATCCTTGCGCCTCTGACACTAAGGGGAATTTGGATCTATGGCTAGACTTTGGTCTTGGGTGGTATTGTTGGCAGCTCCAGTTGTGGCTGTCCGGCACAGGGGTCTGCAACCTGTGGCTCCTGAGCTGAATGCAGCTCTTTGGCTACCTTCTTGTGGCTCTGGCTTCTTGGCTCTAACCCCTCTCCCTACCATGAGGGGACACTATAGGCAGCATGGTTTTGGCTCCAAGCCCCCCACCCCTGTGGGGCCCTGTGGGCAGTCCACACCTGGCTCTGCCCCCCCTTTGCCACTGGAGACCCTGTGTGGGGCCTGGGCCTGATTCTGGACTTCTCTCCCACCCTCCCATCAAGGGACCCTGTAGCAGACACCATGGGCCATCTCTCCCTACCAGGAGGTTACAGCCATTGCAGCTCTCAAAACACTTGGTTATTGAAGGAATTTTTAAAAATGAATCTTATCTTTTGGGTTGCTGACTCCTGGTCTAGCAGGAATGGGATTAAAACTCATCATTTCCCATAGGTGATTGCCAGATGGTTCAGATTTGAGGTTTGCTGGATATCCTTTCAATGAAACCTGAGATTTATCCCTGACCTGGGCTGGTGGGAAGAATCCAGCCTAAGCCCTACTGTAAGAAGGTCATCACAACCAGAGGCTTTGGAGGAGTGAAAGTTTTAAAATAAAAAAAAATAAAAATAAACAAAACCTGAGAGAGTAAAACAAAAGGAGAGAAAGGACAAAGGGAAATAATACTGCTGAAAAAATTTACCTCTCACGACAAGCCTCTGCTGCTTACAGAGAAAGTCAGTAAGACACTGAGCCTCTGACAGTAGGAACATCCCAAAGAGAGGAGTAAGAAAAAATAATAATAAAGCCCTGTGGAATTTGTGACGGTTCAGCACAAAAGCCTGACGCTGTCTTTTGAAACATCAAATCGGCTTTAATTACTGTGCTCTGGGTTATTCTTTTAAAGCGCTATCTGCTGTGAAAGTTTCTGAGATGGAGGGAGGGAGATGCTGTTCTCTCCTATCAGTTCTCCCCCCCCCCCGGTACATACTTCAGCACACATCATATGTGCAAGAGGACAAGCAAATCCTCCGTGTCTTTCATTTCAAGCGCTGTTTTTTTCTTTTCATTAACAGCCTTGAATAAGAAAGAGAACTACTTAGGGTAGGGTGGATGCTTTTCTTTCCTTCTCCTTCTTTTGGTAGTCTCGGTGAGGCCCTTCATATTCACTCTGTCTTGTTATCTGAAAGCCCATATAATAGAGATACACAGATGCTCATTACTAGTAGTTATGCCGTTCTATTGCATCCTATAATGGTATTTTCTCCTCACAATAGACAGCAGCTGATCTGTGCTGAATAGAAAAAGTGGAGCCTGACTCTCCTCTTGCTTACTCCTGTAAGTCAATGGAGTTTATCCCTAATTTTCAAGAGTGAAGAAAGGGGAGAATCCAGCCCACGTGAGCCTGCTGTGACTGCGCAATACAGCTGCTGCAGTGCCTCTCTCCCTGACATTAACACAGGGGTCTTTTCAGCAAGATGGTACAATGAGCTGAGTTTCTGGACCTTACAGTGACAGAAGACTTGTGTTTCCTAGAGCAGTGGTTCTCAGCCACTGTATTGGGACACATCACTGTGTTGCCACACAGTGGTAAGTGCGTTGCAGATGGCTGGATTCAGCCTGGAGGGGTGGGCTGGTGTGTCCTGTAGAGTTGCAATATGCCACCAAGTGTGTTGTGACAAGCAAAAGGTTGAGAACCACCAGGGACATCCCTAGAGGGGGCAAACAGGGCGAACACCTGGGGCCCTGCAGTTCCACAGGCGCCAATGCACACCCACTTGTGCACTATCCCCCACCCCCCTGCAGCCAGCCCCAGGGGCAGGAGCATGGAGCCCAGCCTCTGGGTTGGGGGGCACAGGCTGCTTGGCTCTGAGCCCCACTCCTCCCTTGGGACAGCCCTAAGAACCACTGTCCTAGGGTGACGGGGACTTGGAACTGGAAAGGGAAGGAAGGGAGGTGACAAGGGGTGAGGGAGAGAGAGTAATCAATCTTCCTGAGCTATAGTTTCAGACTTCAGCAGTATACAAAGTAAAGGAGGAAAAGAGAAGAAACTAAAGAAAATATCTCAATGGAAGCAGAATCAATGGAAGGTGCCCTGCCCATTTGAACGTCACTCAGGCAAGCGGAAGTGAAAATTAAAAATGATCACAGGCATTTATTGTCAATTAATTGGATGCAGAACTGTGATTTATTCAGCCTTTTTATGGTTTTTGTTCAGAGGCTTCAGAGTGCTGGTGACAAGCTTAACAAAAAAAGCTGGCACTGGAAAGGAACAAGGAACCAAAATCCTCTATCCAAGCACAGGGAGATTGCAGACACCAATAAGATAAACCTTCCTCTTACACATGGTTCTATCAGGACCTATGAAAGGGACCAGGGTCCTTTACTCCTCATAGGATGGCTACAGAGCAAATTGCAGCAATGCAAACTTTCCCACACAGCCCTGCAGATGTCTCCAGCTGGTCTAAATTGATCTTGCCCTCTTACACATTAGATAATCTCCTTCTCTATGCTTGTTTGGTTCCTGGGGTCTTTGCTGACATTAAAAATGAGGATGTCACTTGTGACAACAATTTTAATGGTGTGCACCCCTTTTTACAAGGAACTGGACTGATGCCACCCACTTCTACAAGAGACCAATTAACAGGCAATGGATGACTATGTCTATTGTTATTTACCTGATGTGGATTTGACCTGTCAATTAGAGATGAAATGCTCCAGATTCTATTCCCACTCATTGAGGTCCTTCATAGCACTTCTCTAAAGTGCTAGTAACTGATTGCAAGTGAAGACTTGTGCTCTTTATAATCCTACTGCTACAGAATTTGCTCCTTGCCAGTTAATTTGGACTCACTCCCGAAACTCCATGGAACTCACTTCCTGTGCTCTGCTGGCTATGTCAGTGCTTCCAGGGTTACCCTCCTAGTGCACATTGGTTAGGCAGCAGTTCTGCAGACAAGGACCTAGGGGTAACAGTGGACAAGAAGCTAAATATGAATCAGCAGGATGCCCTTATTGACGAGGAAGCTAAGAGCATATTAGGTTGCATTAGTAGGAGCATGGTCAGCAGGGGGTTGAGGGGAGTGAATATTCAGTACTGGTGAGACCATAGCTGGGGTATTCTGTCCAGTTTTGGGCCCTTCACTACAGGAAGGATGTGGACAAATTAGAGAGAGTGCAATTTATCCACATCCTCCAGCAAAGGACAATGGAAATGATTAGGAGGCTGGGCCACAATGTATAAAGAGAGGCTGGGTGAACTGGGCTTATTTAGTTTGCAAAAGAGAAGAATGAAGGGCAATGGATAGTGGCCTTCAACTACCTGAAGGGACGTTCCAAGGCAGATGGAGCTAGGCATTTCTCTGTTGTAGTACATGACACAACTAGGAGCAATGGTCTAAAGTTTCAGTAGAAGAGTTTTAAGGTGGCTATTAGGAAAAGCTTTTTCATTAGTCGAGTGGAATGAGTGACAAAAGGAGGTGGCGGGAACTTCAGCCTTAGGGGGTTTTAAGGTGTGGCTTTTCAAAGCCCTTAGTAGGATAATTTAGTTGGGGATGGTTCTGCTTTGAGCAAAGGGCTGTACTATATGACCTCCTGAGGACTCTTCCAACCCTAATCTTCTATGATTCAATGAGAAAGGTGATCGGGTCAGAAATCTGAAAGGCATGTGTCATGGTTACAGTCAAAAGGCACTTGAGACCCCTTTTACTCCCTCTGCAAGGGTTCTGTTTAATACATGGCTTGTCTTGTTCCCTCCCACTTCAAGCGGATCCCCACAAGTCACCTATTTCTGCACCGGGGCTCTGGATTCCAGCCCTATTTCCAGCCAGGCTAATGCAAGAGACCCAACTGTTCTTGGGAATTGTGTCATGGGTAGAGATTGAGGGGAACATGGGAGGTCATTGTCCTCCCCGCAACTGGACACAGTGCAGAGGCAACATATGGGGAGGCAGTCATTTCTCCCTTGTAGTTGGTCCTGCTTCTTCCCTGTGGAGGAATGTTTGTGGGGGCGATGTCAGGAGCTCTGTGCCTGCTGGACAGTTTCCCCCACATAGTCCGTGTAAAGGGAGGGCAGCAAAGCAGCAACTCTCACAGCAGAGTTCCAGCTTCTGGCCATTTTCTATAAGACCCGGGCAGCTGAGCTGTTTCCCCACCCAGGTGAGTGGCTGCTCAGCTTCTCATTTTAGGTGGATAGGGTGGGTGGGTGGGGGAGATAAGGATAGGTCCCCTGCAAGCCAGAAGGCCTGGTCAGACACACAACAGGGACTGCCCTTGACTCCAGGAAGCTCCTCTTATACATATCCCACCATCCCATCCTATGTCCTGCTCCTGTCACTCAGCTGTGGGGAATGGATGCATTGTATAAGGAGTTTTCCCCGCACCCCCAGCTGCCTAATCCCCATGCATCTGGCTCTGCCACAAACACCCTGAACCCCAGAAGGAGCCCCCTGCAGCTGGATCCTCACTCAGATGAGCCTCGCTCCCTTCCTGCACCTGGATCCCTCACCGAGACACAGCCCCCTGCCCTTTTGCTCCCCTCGCCCCCAAGTCAAACTACACCTATGAACAGCACATACTTTTTCCCAGGCCCCAGTGACCAGGGATTGATCAGCGTGACTCAAACTCAGCTTCTTCAGCACAGAAAGTATTGCGTGGTCACCCAAAGGTACATAGCAAGCAGTGAAAAGGGTTACAATCACTATAGGCAGGCTCCACCTACACTTTCTTTCTGGGCAATGTCAGGTATATTCCAGTCAGCCCAGCCATTGCTACTCCTGGGCTGGAGGAGAGAGAGAGTCCCTGAATTATTCCCTGTGTCTCTTTCCATCAGACTCATCTTCAGCTGCTGCTGCCCTGTCAGTACCCTCTTCCTCCGGTGGTTAAGATCTTTATGGCTTTAGCTTCAGTGCCCATTTTGATCCTAACTTTTTTGAACCTGAAAACAATAAAGTTTGCTAGCCTGGGTGAAGCCAGGCAGGTGTGTGTTCCCCAGTTAAAAGCTTCAATGTAAAGCTTCCCCAAGGACCCCTGGTATTCCTTCTGGTAGCATCTTACCTTTGTTATTATTTTGTTTCAAGTTCGTCCCCCAACAACCTCCTTTGATTTAACTCTATGCCGTCAGGCAGTATAATATTAGTCAGGTAAACTGAAGTGCATGTGATATTCATGGAAAGGATATAGCTATATTCCCTGGGGAGAAAGAGGGAGTTAATAGAGACTTTTAGGGTAGTGAGTGAAGAACAGAAGGAGCCACTGGTAACCAAGGATGCCCAGTGGTGTTTGGCCATCTGCAAAATAGGGGATTTCTTAAGAACCAGGGTTTAAAGTATAATTTGGGGGGCCCTGGAATGCTCCTGCATTGGTGGGCCCCCCTCCTGCATGGGTGGGTTCCCCCGGACCCCAGATCCTGCTGTCTCATGCCAGCACCCCACCGCCTACCCCCAATACCCCCTCCTGCGTGAACCAAGCTGCCCCCACACTCATCAGCGGCAGTGCAGCTGGAGGGGGTAGGCCCTGGCTCCGGGCAGCAGCATGGCTGGGGTGGAGGCAGCAGGCCCCAGCTTGGAGCACGGCCTGGAAGGAGAGGGGCTTGGGGCGAGGCTTGAGCCCCTCAGCAATGCCCCTGGCCTCTGCCCCACCCCTGCCCCCTGGAACGCAGTGGAACGCCACTCTGGGGCCCGCTGTTTTTAGGGGCCCAGTGTAGAATGTGGAACAGGAATGCAGCGTGCTGGCTCCACGTTCTATTTTTAGGGGTCTGGGACACTGAGCCTCTAAAGATAGTGGTCCCCAGAATGGTGCTCTGGGGCGTTCCGGCTTACTTTAACGCCTGCTTAGAACCCTCGGCTATGTTCACACACAGGGGGTTATTTCAATACAGATTGTTTCGATACAAGTTGTATTGAAATAACGCCTTATTTCGAAATAAATTAATTCGAATTAACAGTTTGTTAATTCGAATTAAGGAAAAAAGCTCAAAGCGAAATAGCATGTTCAGACAGCAGTTATTTCGAAACGAGTCACCGTTGTTTCGAAACAACATGTTCAGATGGCATTGTTTTGAAACAATTGTGTCGAAACAATGTTGTTTTGTCCCCACATGGGGTTTAAGTTGTTTCGAAACAACGCCGTTGTTACGGACCCTGTTGTTTTGAAACAATGGTGCGTCGTGTGAACATGGCCTTTCTTATTTCGAAACAACCTCTGTTGTTTCGAAATAAGACTGCTGTGTGAACACACCCCTAGAGACATGAGAAGGCTGTCTTCTACAACGATTAGGTAAAAATGATACCGGGCGGGCAGCCTCTGTTCATCCAGGTTCCTGGAACAGAGAGGTAGGTGTGTTGAGCAATGGCACTCCTATAACTTGAGTAACATTGGCCCAATATCTGGGGAAACATGGTGAATAATAACACTTAAACGACACCCTTCCTTGATACATCTGAAAGTGCTTCAGATGTCAGCATTTCACAGATAGAGAAATGGAGACACAGAGAAGTGAAGTGACTTGTCTAAGGTCATCTATTAGGCCAGCAACAGAGCTGAGGCTAGAACTGAGGGCTCTCAAGTCCCACACCAGTGCACTAATCACTAGCTAACACTGGCATCTAGCTCCTACCTCCAAATAACTGTTCAAAGCAATGTTATAAATTAGCATTTAAGCAATGTCAGGAAATTTCATCTCTATCCCCACATAAACGCTGTAAATGTGACTCCATTGCACATATACAATGTTTTGGAGCACCATAAATGTGGGGACATTTCATAACTGAATACAGATGAGTCTGAATGGCAAAATATGGATCCAGATTCTGAACCTTCCAAAGTTTATTTGATTTTGGTTCAACTCTTTAAAGCACCAGTTGGCTCACCTGCAAAATTTCGTTTGGAATCCAAATTGCCCAAATTTGAGGAATGTTTGCATCTGGAATTTTAGATCAGCTAAGAAGAGGCAGGGCCTAGGTTAATCTAGAGAGTCTTGGCGCCTGAATCCTTCACAGTTCTGAGGTTGTCTGGGATGGATGAGTTTTGGTTTGGGGTACCTTAGTCTACTATATTTGTATCGTAGGGCTGCACTCTCAGTTGCTTAAGAAATCACAGTTTTGAACTCCTGACTCTGGATGCTAAACTGCCCCTTTATAGTATTACAAGTTTTCTTTTAAAAAATTGATTTATTGCATTGGTTTTTATTTTTTAAACATGATACAAAAATGAAAGCTAGTCAGTGATTGCAAGGTTTGATTCAAATGCCATAAGGGTTACTGAATCAGTTTAGACAATCAAGCAAACTTCCAAGGCAGTTAAGAGATGCTGGGGGACATGAAGTTGTTTCCTATGATGCAGAGGTTTAAAAAGGTGTAATCAAGACTAAACAATATTTGCGGTCACCAGCTCTGACAGCCAAGGTCTATGTTAAACATCAGGGTCAGTAGTAGCTCAGGATCTCAGCCCATCTTTACTCCTTCCAGACGTTCTGCAGCTACTTTGTTATGCTGATTCCTGTCACCATCGTCTTCTACACACAAAGCATATAGACTGTGGAACTTATGAATCCAGGGGTTATAATGGGAAGTGTTGGGAAACTTTAACACAAGTCATTACTATTAGTACACCTATAGTGCACAGTGAGCAGTGACTACAGATAACAGTGCATGAAATGGGGAGGAAGAAGGTTACAATAAACATTCACTTCTGAAATTCAATAAAATGAACAGCAATGAGACAACCTTGGAGTAAGATACAACTTGTGTATGAAATAACTCCTACATCCTGAGTAAAGTTGATGGAATCTGGCCTGGTATAATTTGTCATGGAAAGAGGCATCTGCACGTTGTTACTGTGGGTTGTTTGTTTGTTTTTTAATTAGATGCACCCAAAGGTTTAGAACAGTGTATTTGGATTAAGATCTTTATATGTACAACACAGAAAAAGGTAAACAAGGGGTCTTGTAGCATTTAAAGACTAACACATTTATTTATCGCATGAGCGTTCTAGAGAGAGGTCCCACTTTGTCAGACACATGGCTTGCTGAGCTAAACTAAACCGGCTAACCACCGGCATCGGCAACCCTGGCTCTCGGAGCCACAAGTGGTTCTTTAGCTGCTGCTTTGCAGCTCCGTGGTTGAGAGCTAGGGCTGAGGGGGGCTATTTAAATAACCTGCCCTGCTCTCAGGCACTTGGAGCAGCCAGGGCGGAAGGCAGATCACAGCTGGAGACTCCTCTGCTTCAGCACAGGTAAGTGCTGCGCTGGGCAGGAGAGGGCTTCAACAGCTGGGTGTGGGCTGGAGGAGCAAAGAAGGGGCTTGGGTGTATATGTAAGGGGGGGGCAGCGCCAAAAGCCAGCTCCATGGGACTTGAGGCTGAAAGGGGAGGGATGCTAGCTATACAGCTGGGAGTTGGGAGACCAGCTGCACGAGGGAGGGAGCTCTGGGAGCCGGGAGGGCCAGCCGAGTGGAGTACAGACCCAGGGTGCAGGGGGTGAGGAAGGTGCTGCTGATGTGTCTATGAATATCCTCCTCTGAGGTTCTGGCTCTTCCAAGGCAGCAGGAGAGGGGAGGAGGGATTCCCTCAGGACCAAAATGGTAAATAAGGGAGTTGAGGCATTCCTGGGGCCAGGCAAAGGTGTGCACTAATGGCTCGCCTGGATTCCCTGGGCTGGGCTGCTAGAAGTGGGAGGAGGCGTGCTGTCCCTGGCCTCCCACTGCTCTGAGGCTGAAAGCTGCCTCCAGTCCTGCAGGAGGGCGAAAAGGGAGGACAAGCCTGGGAGCTGCACCTCCCTTCTCTGCCCTTTAGAGCTGAACATAGGGGACAAACCCACCCCCCCAGGCCACCTGCAGTGAGGGCTTCTAAAGTCCCTAATTTACTTGTCTGGAAAAGTCTCAAAGGGATTCCCATTTTCTCAGAATTGCACTGTTGTAAGTAAGGGAAGGTGGAGAGGAGGGAGCCAGCCAGGGGGACTCCTGGGGCTTGTCGGGGTGCAGGCTAAGGGCTAGAAAAATGTAAGCTGCTCGACTGGGGACTGCTGCTGCCCCCACCTCCTGCTGCAGAGGCTGAAGCTGTAAGGCTGAGAAACCTGCCTCCAGCAGCAGTGAAGAAATCAGAGAGAAGGGGCAGCCCCCACACAGCCGTAGCTCAGCATTCCTGTTACTTCTTGTGGCACGGCACACAGTGGGAATGTCCACTGCTGCCTGGCTGTGAAGAGAGATAAGAAAGCAGCAAGCTCCATATTTTAAGGCCTGGCCCCCCTCACATCCTCCACAGGGCTCCCCCCTCAGACTTTCCCCTGGACCTGCAGCTCAGTCACCTGCCTGAGTGGTGAGCACTCTGCGAGCAATGGGTATGTCTACACCAGTGGGTCCCAACCTTTTCTCAGCCACGGCACACCTTGAGACCTTCAAATTTTTTGAGGCACACCACCATTAAAAAACTCGTGAATATTCACATTAACTTAAATTACTCATGAATATTCATGAACCATGGCACAGTGTTTCAGAAGTGCTGCTGTGTGGGGTAGTAAGGGTAGCAAAGCAGGGGTGGCAAAACACAGGAGGCCAGGAGTCTTGTCAGTGGCAGAAGTGAGTGTGGGGAGCACAGCAGGGCAGGGGTAGCAAAAGAGGACAAGGGCAGCCATGTGGGGAACAGCACAAGGGTGGCAAGAGAGGGGAGAGGAAGGGAGAACAAGAGTGGCTTTATGGGGGGACAGGGGGTAACCTGGGGAGCAGGAAGGTAGGGCAGGGGAGCATGGTGCAGCCCCCATTTCCCCCTTCTTCACAGTGGCTCCCTGCCACCCAGGGCAAATCCTCACCCCACTGCTGCTTCCTCCCACCCCAGTGGGTCCCGTCCTCCCCTTCTCCAGCCCCCTGCTGCCTGTGATGGACCCTACAGCCACCCCACAACCCCAGCTACACACCCTCTGCTACACACACACCTGCCCCACACAACCCGCAGCAGCGCCCACTCCCAAGCCCTTACCTGGGCTGTTTGCAGGCTGCCTGACACAAGCTGCTCCGCCTTGCAGGGGGAGATTCACACACTCCTGGCCTCCCCCAGCTCTCTGCTGGCTGGGCTTAAGGTGGAGCAAGGTTTAAAGTGGAGCCACCAGAACTCTGCATTCTGGCTGCTCCTGCTATTTTTAGAGGGACCCCTGGAACTCCCATTCCAGTGCCTTCCTCTATTGTTAGGGGGGCCGGAAGGCTGCCTGCCTAAAAATAGGGGACCCTGGAACTGTGTCTTTCCCCTTACTTTAACCCCTGCCTTTTCCCAGCCCTGCACAGCCCAGGTGGCTGGGCTGAGCAGGGAGGGAACTTTAACGCCAGCTCTTGGGGATGCTCGCGACGTACTCTGGGTGTTCCCGCGGCACACCAGTGTGCCCCGGCACACTGGTTGGGAACCACTGGTCTACACTATGGGCTTAAGTCAACTTAAAGCACCTGAAGTCATCTTAAGCAAAGCCCAGTCTATATTTAGAAATTATTGACTTAAGCAATTGCTTAAGTTGACTTAACAACTTGTGTTCTGTAAGTTGACTTAAGCATTTAAGTCAACTTTACATGGCGGGGTCCACCCTCTTCCCTGCCCCAGTGCGTGACTGGACTCAGGGCCCTGATTCACCCGCTGGGGGGCCCCAATCCAGATTCTGCCATGTGGCGTGAAGCTGGGAGCCCAATCTGGCTCCTAACACCTCTTCTCAGGCAGCAGGAGTTGGCAACTGACTCTTGCCCTGGCTGCTTTCAGGCACTCAGGGGTGTGCAGAGTCAGCTCCTGCCCTGGCCACTTGCAAGCCTGATCTGGCCGCCTGCCCCTTGCCATAGGTTGTAGAAGCCAGCTTTCAGCCCTGGCTGCTTGCTGCTGGGGGCTGGGAGGCAGATCTGACTCCCAGCCACTTGCCTGCAGCCCCAGAGCCAGATCAGGCTCCAGGAGCCCGATCAGGACCAGAGTTGGTGCAGCCCCAGGTATGTCTGCACTGTGTGCAGTGCAGACACACCCTGAAGTCAGCTTAACAAGGTTGACTTAAAATCAACCTCATTAAGTCAACTTCCAAGGGTCCCCCCAGTGTAGACATAGCCAATGTGTGCCTGGTGTGTGTTAGGCCAGCATCCTCCTGATTCCTCCAAGTCTTCCTACCCACCAAGCATCCTGCAGAACTGCCTCTCCCCGCTAACAGCCAGAGACGCTCAGTGTGCCCGATCTAGGGACCAGCTTCCCCTTTGGCAAGGCCAAAGTTATCCTGAGTCCAGTTAGATTTTTAAATCTGCAGGCGCTGCCCCTCCAGGCTTCCTGCTGAAAGAGCTAAGGCTGAAAAGCTGCCTCCAGCCCTGAAAGAGTTGGGAAAGGCAAGGCTGGGGACTGTGAACCCCCTTTCCCCAGTCCTTGAGCTGCATATAGATGGCCCCACCCCAGCTTAGGTGCAGCCAGGACTTCCGAATTCCCTGACCTTCCTCGCTGGGATAGGGAATTCTCCCAATACTGTAATATGGTAAATAAGAGAGTGTGAGCCAGGGGGACTTCTGGAAAGGGGGTGCGTGGGTGGGTTAGGGGCTGGATAGAATTTGCTCAAATGGGGGTTTCCCCAAGTTTCCTGCTGCAGGGCTAAAGCTGCGTCTTAGCAAGTGGGCACCTTCCCTGGTGAAGGGGGCAGGGGGCAAAAGTCATGGAGGGAAGGCCTCAATCCTTGACTTTTGCCTGGAGCCCTGCAATCCTTGAGACAGCACCTGGGGGTGGGGAGGGTGGCTGGTAATGATGAAAAGCAGTAAGTTAAAGTGCTTTGGTTAATTTTTCCTGACTTTGTACCATGTGGTCTTTTAAATTAACTTTAGATTTAAAAGCCAAACAGAACAAAACCAACAAACAAAAAAGACCACACTACTAGTTGCAAAGATTAGTGCCTTGTTTGTTGTTTTTGGGAGGATTTATAAATACTATGCTGGTTGGCAGAGTTTCGTGGAATCCAAACCTTTAATTCTTTAGAATTGGAAAGCACAGAAAGTAGTGCTCCACCTTGAAAGAGGCTATAAATTTTTGCATAAGGTTATCATAGAACCATTATGGAAAAGGATAAATATTCTTTTAATGAAGATTAATTTTATTTCTCAGACTCACCTTTATTCATAGTTCTAAATTACTGGCTACATCTACACTGGCAAATTAGCCTAGATTAAGGAGGCTTAATCTGGATTTATTTAGCCCATGGCCACACTAGGCTTTCCTTAGTTCGAACTAAGAAATTTCTAAGTTTGAACTAAGGAATGCTTAGTTCAAATTAGTGAGTACTGACACTTAGTTTGAACTAAGTGCGATATGGACTCGAACTAACGCTTAGTTTGAATTTAATAAACTTGAACTAAGGCAGTTAGTTCAAACTGAAAACATGTTCTAGTTCGAACTAAGCATTAGTTCGAACTAGAATATGTTGCTAATTTGAATTTATAAGCACAAGGTTAGTTTGAACTAAACCTCAAACTTCTTAAGTCGAACTAACAAGTTTGAACTAGCTTTGATTAGTGGAGATGTAACCACTATTATCTTTATATTGTTATTGAACTTCAAAATATTTTGGGGGCCATGTGTTCCTTCATTGTAAGGTTTCTCTTAGCTCTGGTGGTGTACTCAGTTTATGTTAGGGAAGAAGAGTTATGGTGGAGAAAATTGAAACTGACCTAAGAGGGAAAAAACAAGGCAGTGTTGGCTGAACACAGGTTGGCTGGTTTTAAAGGGAAGCTGTATAAAGGAAGAGTACTTAGAGAAAATTATGACTCAGATATTTCAATTTGATGTTAGAATTTTTTGAGCAAGATTCTAATAAAATTGGAGACTTTTAGGCTAACAAGAATATAGAAAGGGGTTATAGTTGCTGCTAAAAGAATTTGTTAAAGAGGGGATATTTAACCCCGTGCTTCAAAGATTGATCCAATTTGTGCCTATTGGAGGACGTTTGAGGCGATTACCCCACATCTGTGCCCTGCAGTGTTGCTGACATCTTTCTCTTGTACATCTGATTCTGGGCCAAGGCAGAGACAGGACACTGGCGTTATTATCAAATGCTTTGTTTCTGTTCTCTGTGTACCCAAAGACCTTTTTATATAGTTAATAACTAATATATTTTAATTACTTTTTGTTTGAGAGGGCCCTCAAGTTTCTTTGAAAATCTGTGTCTATAACACTGAATATTAATAAGAATTATATTGACAAAGCTAATATGAAATGAGTACTTTGTGTGTAGAACCATGACATTTTGTATTTTTTCCAGTACTGAAGGCAGTTGTTCTTTCTCTTTTCTCCCCTGTTCCCTCCCAAGAATTAGAGTTCACTTTTATTGCTAAATGTTAACTAAAAGTAACTTCTAACTGACAATTTGCTTCAACAAAGCCTTCATTCTGCAATGTCAGTCAATTAATTTTCAGTAAAAATCTAAAAGCTGTATGTTTTAAAAAGCAAACTGTCATTAAAACATCATACATTGTTAAAATATATATCTAAATTGTTTGTTGGCATCAGTAAACATCATTTTTTGTTATTAAAAATCAATATGCATCTCTGTTTTGTTATTCAGTTTCTTAACTACAGGCAAAACACCTTGCAGCTCTCAAACCACTTGGTTATTGAAGGAATTTTTAAAAATGGCTCTTCTTGTTTTTCAGGTTGCCGACCCCTGGGCTAACCCTTTGGAACAGAGAAAAGTGACTGACAGGTACTAAGGCCAAACAATATCATTATTATTTTATTTGGAGAGCTAACTACCCTGGATGAAAAACAGGATAGCCAAGAAGCCTTCTGATCCAAACTCCATTTAGCTGTAAATCTCCTCTCCCTGAAACTGAGTCCCTCAGTTTCAAGTTAATATTTAAAATGTTCCTTATCTGAAACCAGCTATCCATCAGCCCATCTAAGGCTTGCAATCATGCCAATCACCATAGCATTGGAGAGAAAGATTGTGCCCTGAAGGAGAGCCGGGTACATAGGATGACCATCTTTGCTAGACAGAAATAAGGGAAAAACACATGAATCAATGAGGAACACCACTTTACTTTAAAGGGACATTTCAAAGAAATTCCCTTTCTCCTGGTATATCATGTATTTTTCCATCAACTGTACATTTCTATTGCCCCCAAGACTACAGTTCAATCATCACCAGCTTCATGTTTAATATGGTAATTATCAGTTTTAATGCATCTTAAAATAAGGGACAGATCAATGAAATACGAGTACGAGTGGTGGCTTATAAACTGTACCATTGCAGGAGTGCCTTGGGGTTGTGCGCGCTAGGGCATTGGACCTCACCTTGCTTTGCCTTTGCAATTTGCTGCTGACTTATTCCCACAACAAAGTTACGAAAAACCTACATCCAGACTCATCTGAGCTGGATAGATTATTGGATGGATAGAATAAAGTTTCCTCCCATTCCCTACCCCCTCCTCTCTCACTGCTCTAGTTAACACTCATATAGAAACTGCCTACTTGTATGTGCTTAAAGCACAGGAGTGGGTGTAATGTGAGGAAAGGACACAGTTCCATCATGTATGGAAATGTCACATTTATCCTTACAACAACAAAAGGAAGAAGGAATTAAATCAAGAGACAATGTGGTCTCAGTCATAACCAAGACTTTCCTGTAAAGGTGTCTGAATCACAGATCCCTCCATAAGGCTTTCATGAAGCTCCCTTT
>ML681998.1:37013313-37331740 GCA_007922195.1 Podocnemis expansa | reverse complement strand
TGTCTGAATCACAGATCCCTCCATAAGGCTTTCATGAAGCTCCCTTTTCTTCATCCGTTTTTCTATTATTTCTCCATTACGGTAGAATTACCTAGCTCAGACATCCATTCTTAATGTGTCAGGCAAGCAGTATGTTTCCATAATTCTCTGAGCTGCACAGAGACCAACCACTGAGCAAATGAGGAAAGATGAAGGCTGGGATCAGCAAAGCTGCGAATAGATAATTTAGGATATGACACAAACAGTGAGATTTCCAGAGAACTGGAGAGGCATTTGCAAACAGCGAGTCAATATTTCTAGACTTTAGGACAAGAAAACAATACTTCAGACAGATTCACTGGTTGCCTTAGTGAATGACACCTCCAATATTTGCCATTGGGGAGAAACCAACCGTACATTTTTCTCGTGTGTTCAGTAAAACCTTTCATTTTAAGAGTCTTATTGTGGAAGAATGCAAGCAGTGGTGAATTCAGTGCATAGTTCATATTTTCACTTCACTTTAACTTCCAGTGTGATAAGCCCTTTATCCAGTATGTTTTCTCAGAGAGATGCTCCTGTATCATTATCTTTTATGAACCTTTCTGCTGAAGATACATTGCAAGTAATCTAATCAGGTTTTATACATTTGTTCAGTAAACCAAGCAGTTGCTCACTCCAACCCAGACTGGAAGAATGGTGCGCTTTGTTTAGACTTCAGAGACTGATCAGGGACCAATACTGTATTTATGAGGGAAGCTAAATGTCTATTAACTTCACTGGGAGTTTTACTTGTATTAAAAGAATGGGTTCAAGCCATTAACGCTCACCATCTGGTTGATTGTAATAGGAGCCACTGGTAAAACTTGTTTACTCTCCTTTTCCCCAGATGGAAATAATTTTATTTGCAAACCTAAAGTTAGGATTACACCAAACTGGAGAATTTTTGTGTCCCTTTAAATCTAAATGTAGTGAGCCTGTATTCTGATGCTAGATACTTGACTTCAATGCCGTTACTCCCTGATTTACACCAGCAGAAAAGGGAGAGAGAAATCATACCTAAAAATTCCCTGTAAAATACTAAGTAGAATGAAATATAGGAATTTCCCATCCTGGCTGAGCTGTTGATTTAAGTACTTGGATCAGTTCAATGGTTTCAAAAGTGATGGAAGATCCCAGCTTGACCACTAAACAGTAAATCCACAATAATCTCATGTGATAGGAGTCACTGGACTCTGTGAAATAAGAGGAACCTTTCTATGAAATGTATGCCTCAGAAGTTAGTTTCTTTTCTGTTCTGAGGATCTCCCAGGTGCCTGTCTCATAAGAAATTTATAGTCATTGGTCGAGCTGTATTGGTCCCCCCCCAATATTATTAAAAGGAAACCATCAGCTCTCTCAAGGCAGAATTGTGCTTTTAGGATTTTCTCCATTGACTTCATAGGACTTTGGATCAGGGACTAAAAATAAATGATATCTGGGTCTTCTAGCACAACTAAGTCTTGGGCATCCATGTCATTTTGTTCTTTCATACACATTGATTCAAAAAGAAGCAAGTTAAGCTTACTAAAGATATTGGGCTTAGATTGATTTTCTGAAGGACTTAAGGATTCCAGAATTGCTTAGCTCACTTGCAAGCTATCTATCTATTTTTTTTTCTATAGGCACAACAGTAGTTTGAACTTTTTACTTGAATCTTATTCACCAATATTCTGCCTCCTTCATCTAATGCTGCACTCAATGGGCATGACCACATTGACTTTAATATGTTAGTAAACCCAATGGATCTTTCAGAATGGAAAGTCACCCACTGGCCAAATCACTCTCTCAGTTTAGGTCAGAACAGAAGCTCATAAGTCATATGTTGCTATTTAAGCTAAGTCAGGCACTAAGTTAAGCTTCTCCTCCAAGAACCAGGCTTATGCTCGTTACTTCCAGTCTTCATGCAAGGAAAGAAGAAGGGTCCTAGGTTTGTTGGCAGCAGGAGACACATAGAAGGGAGATCGTTCAAGACTGTTGTATTCAACCTCTTCCCCTCATCCTCTTGAGCACTAAAGGGCTAGGTTCAATATTTATCTCTGTGCAGAGCCAGCCCAAGATTTCTTGGGGCCCTAGGTGCCTGTGATTTTGGCACCTGTCCCCAGTGGTGGCCTGGGTCATATGGACCAGGTGGTGGGACCTCCCTCCAATTCCTCTAAGGCCCCCCAAGCCTGGCTGAGCCTCATGCCAAGCCAAGCAGAGGGCTGGGCTGGCCCTGGCTGATGGTGGGCTGGGCTGGACCAAGGGCCAGATGAAGGGCGTGGGCTGGGCAGTGGCTGCAGGCCACTCAGGTTGAGCAACAGGCCAGCTGAGGGGCCCTGGCCTCCCTTCACTCCTCTCTCTCAGCTCCCCCAAGCCTGTTCCTAGCCATCTCCCAATCCTGTGCCTAGCCCCCCCTCACCTTTTCTGGGGAGCGGAGCCAGCTAATGCAGCTTCCTGCCTTGCTCTGCCCTGGGCTATGTGCCTGTGCAGAAATTTAAAATAGGCTTGCTGGCCTCAGCCCAGCAGCCCATGTTGTCCCCTACTGTCTGGCATCCTAGGTGATCACCTAGGTTGCCTCTGCGGAAGGACCAGCCATATCTCTGTGGCTCAAACCTGCAGAAGTCAGTTCACTGGTGGCAGACAACAAAACAAGGAGAAGTGGTCTTAAGTTGCAGTGGGGGAGGCCTAGGTTGGATATAAAGCAGGGATCTCAAACACGCAGCCCATGGACTGCATGAGGCCCCTCAAGCTATTTCCTGTGGCCCACAACAACACTATTATTAGGGATATTTGCAATATAGTTGTATGAAAAGTTTTCAGTGGTGTGTCCCTCAGGCTAATGTACTAGTCCTCATGCGGCCCTGTACAAGTTCTCATGTGGCCCCTCATGGTAATTTGAGTTTGAGACCCCTGATATAAAAGAAGCTTTTCTTTCACTGGATTGGTGGGGAAGAACCAGAATGGGTTAGCTAGAGAGGTGGTGGAATCTCCATCCTTGGAGGTCGTTTTAAGGCCCAACTTGATATAGCTCTGATTGGGATGATATGGTTGGGATTGGTCCTGCTCTGAGCAGAGCGTTGGACTAGATGACCTCCTGAGGTCTCTTCCAACCCTAGTTTTCTATGATTCATGAGCAACTTGCATTATAAGTTTTGCAGGATTCACATCATTCTTTTGCAGAGTCATTTAAAAAGTTATTCTTTCTGTTTGTAGCAGGGCCCACATTTTTCTGGGGGTTCAGAATGAAATTATGCAATGGACCAACAACACCTTTAATTATATTTTGACACTTACACAGCCCTCATCACATCAGTGTCTGAGCTGCTTCCAGTAGTACAGGGAGCAACATGGCTTACATCACTCCCATGGAGTTCAACCTCAATCCCAGCCTCTCGCCCAGCAAATAACTGTATGCACTGCGGAATGTAGTTTTGCTACAGAGGTTTTAATAGGGATTTAAAAAAATCAGTAAAATGTAGAAATAACTTTTAGTTAATGTTGGAAAAGGCTGGTAGAAGAATTAAACCATACACTTGGAGCAGCAGGCAACAAGGTTTGTGATGCTTCTTTGTTCCTGGGGGAGTTCATTCCACAGTTTCAGAGCAGCCCCTAGAAAATTCTTCCTCCCTGTAATTGGAGTCACAGGCTCCTCCCCTTGGGGTCTAGATTGTCCTCCCATTTCAAACAGACTACTTCAGAATCCTTTAGTTTGTATTTTAAACCATCTGTGCTCCTCTATTTATAGTGCTGTATACACACCCTTCTTCCCAGCAGCTCTCAGCCTGGCCAAGTTCCAGCCTACTGCTTCTCTGGGCTTGCCTGAGGCCCCTGGAGACTCAGGCTGTTGTTGTTCCCCTTCCCCTAGCTACTGCAGGCAAACTGATGATGGGCTTTGTCTGCCTAAACCACACACCTCTCCCCTGCAAGGCCCTGGAGTTGGCTTCATCCCTACCTGGTCAGCTAGGCAGCTGTGGCATCTTTCTTTAACTCTAGGGGTATGTCCACATGTTTCTTTTATTTCGAAACAACACTGATTATTTCAAAATAAAAAAGATTAGGCCCACATGACGTTTTCTTATTTCGAAATGATGGGCTCCATCATTTTGAAATAAGAACCGTCATTTCAAAACAGCTTAAACCCCATTCATTTCAAAATGGCTCTTATTTCCAAATGGTTATTTTGAAAGAAGGCTGTTTGGACATGTTGTTCCAAGACAACACCGTTGTTTCGAAACAACTGTTTCGAAACAACATGTCCAAACGCCTTTATTTCGAAATAACCATTTCGAAATAACAGCTGTTTCGATAGCAGGCTTTCCTTTATTTTGAAATAAGTCCTTTCAAAATAAGGGTTTTATTTCGAAATAAGTCATTTCAAAATGACTTATTTCGAAATAAAACTTTGTGTGTGTAGACATAGCTGCCTACTTGGGCTCCTTAATGCAGCCAGCTGCCACTCAGTAACCCTTCAGTCAGGGTACCTTGGGGATGCGTCACCGCAGCCTAGCCCCTTGAGTGAAGAGTAGCAGATATAGGGAGAGGGGTGTTTACCACCCTCCACTCTGCCACACTCCCATAGGGAATTAAACAGACATGCAAGAATTTCTCTTCTTGTTCCCAAATGTTGGAAATCCCAGGCATTAGACTAACGAAGAAAGTTTTCACCATGGGAGAGGAAGGCAAATTATTTACACGAGGGTTGTCTCAAGAACAAAGGTTGTCTAAAGCAGCAGTTATAAAATAACGTGCACAAGATACAAGTGGCAGATATGGCAGATACTAGAATAACAACATTGTTTGCAATCCATCTAGCCTTTGTAAAGGTTTCAGGATGAAGGGGAAAGAGGCACGAGGGGCGTATCAGCACTTCAGGAAAAATTAAAGATCTGTGTTGGGTGATAATTAAATCTGAACTGAAAAGGTCATGAGCTATTTTATCCAATTTTGAGTTGAACCCTAGCAAACGCAGAATGTTATCAATTCGTTGTTGTCATTGGCTGCAAATTGGAAATAAGCTATGTGAAATCAAAACCCAGTGGTGCAAAGGATGCTAAATGAGAATCTTTCATTTCATTTCTGCTCATCTCCATTAATTTGCCACTCGTTAATAACAGAAGAACAATCAATCTAAATAGAGTTCCAGCTATTGACTTCTATAAAGATAAAAGATTAAATCATTACAAAAACTACAGGAGATATGTTACACATGGAGGCTGGGTAGAGAAGGGAGGGAAAGTTTATTAGTGAGAAGTAATTTTTATTTTACAACTTCTCTTGTTGATAAAGCTTCAGATGCTCCCAGATCCAATTGCATCTTCGAAGGTTGGCAAATTAGCTTCAAGAAATATCCTGTCATCATCATCAAAATCACAAGATGCATATTTCAAAACCTTCTATAGCCACCACAGAGCCTTGCTTCAGCTGGATTCTGAGAGAGCAACATCTCTGCCTTAAAACGTAAGTGTTCAGATTTCAGGGTTACACATCTGCACTGTAGAACCTGGGCAATGCATGGTGGGTAATGATGGGGAAAGGCATACTGCTGACTAATTTCAAGCAACTTATTTGCTCACCATGATCAGACCCTATCCCTGTAAGACAGCGTTACTAGAGTTTTATGCCTTGGCATTTTCAGGCTGGAGGCCTCTCCCTTTAACGTAAGTGGAGAAAAGTTCTCTTCAACTGTAAAGGAAGGAAATCAGTTTGTTAGATGCTGCAAATAATAAAGTGCCTTCTTTAAATGACAAATTCCAATGGGGAAGCTGTGTCAGTCTAGTTCAGCGAAACAAGCAAGGAGTCTTGTGGCACTTTTAAAGACTAAAAAATTTATTTTTCACATGAGCTTTCATGAAATTTCTTTTCTAGTGTCTGATGAAGTGGGACTTCACCCCCAACAGCTCATGCGAAAAATAAATTTGTTCATCTTTAGAAGTGCCACAGGACTCCACAAATTCAGTAGCCATAAAAGCTATTGAAAACCACAAATAATTTGCTTTTGTGATTGGTTAGTTTACCTAGCAGTCATCCTTTTTTAGACATGGAAAGGGTGAACTTCATCCCTGTGCAAAGGGTCACCTAGACCTGTGAATTCATGACATCCATTTCATAAAGAGATCATATTTCTCACTACATGTTTTGTTTTTAGTTTTTCTAAGTTTCACTACATTTTTCATAAGTTCGTATTTGTCACCTTACAGGACATTACCCCTTAATTTTTCACACATATATCCCTACACACATATGGAATCATAGAAACTGGTAGGGACCATGAGAGATCATCAATTCCAGTCTCCTGAACTCATGGTAGGACCAAGTACTTTCTTAAACTCTCCCTGATAGGTGCTTTCCTAACCTGCTTTTAAATACTTCTGATGATGGAGCTTCCACAACCTGACTAGGCAACTTATTCCAGCTGTTAATAACCCTGACAGCTAGGATTTTTCTCCTAATGTCCAACCTAAACCTTACTTGCTGTAATTTAAGCCCATTGCCTCTTGTCTAGTCCTATCATCAGCAGTTAAGAAGAACAATTTTTCTTCCTCCTCCTCTTGACAACCTTTTAGGTACTTGAAAACTGTTATCATGTCCCCTCTGAGTCTCCTTTTTTCTACACTAAATAAACCCAGCTCTTTCAATCTTCCTTCATAAGCAGGGGTGGCACAAGGTTTCTGGGCACCCTAGGCGATGGGGGATTTTGGCACCCCCAAGCTACGGGCACCCCTACATCCTGACGGCGGGTTCCAGCCCTGGCTTACTTCCCCAGGTGGGTACTGTAGTTTCAAGAATGCTTGATAGAGATCCTGAAGGTGTCTGTCTCTGTCTGAGGGATCAGAGCAGATGCGGTTATATCTTAGGGCTTGGCTGTAGACAATGGATCGTGTGGTGTGTTTAGGATGGAAGCTCGAGGGATGTAGGTAACTATACTGATCAGAGATGTGGCTGGGACTTCAAGACTTCAAAGAGAAACAGCTGAACTTGAATTAATATGCAAGCTAAATTCTGTGAAAGCAGGTCTTAATCGAGACTATAGGTGCTTTCCCATTACAAAAGGTAATTTGACTTCAGGCTTCCCATGGTTTGAACCTAACAACTGCTCTGATTTTCTGTTACTGTATGACCTGATCCTATGTTTTACACCCCCTTCCATTTATTTTCATTCCATTCTGTAAGTTCACTCATCTTGGCAGCATCTGACGAAGTGGGATTTTCTTCCACGAAAGCTCATGCGAAAAATAAATGTTAGTCTTAAAGTGCCACACGACTCCTTGTTTTTATAAGTATACTCTCTCTGCCATCATTTAAATCATTGATGAAAATATTGAACAGAACTGGACCCAGAACCAATCTGTGTGGCACTCACTCATTATGTCCTTCAGCATGACTGTGAACCATTGATAATCACTCTCTGGAACTGATTATCCAACCAGTTTTTCACCATTTTATAGGAGCACCATCCAGGCTGTACTTCCCTAGTTTGTTAATGAGAAGGTGATACAAGACCATAACAAAAGAGTTACTAAAGTCTAGATACACCAAATCTACCACTTCCCTTCTATTCATAATGCTTGTTACTCCATCATAGAAAGCTATCAGGTTGGTTTGACATGATTTATTCTTGACAAGTCCATGCTGACTATCACTTAACACCTTATTCTCTTCACATACACATAGACACTTCTGCTAACTAATATAAGTTAAATTGCCTTATATGAATTGGAATTAGTCCATTCAAGTCAATAAAGATGTGACAATATATATCAGCTGGGCCTCTGGTTCACTTACACTTTGATTGGAAAATGTTTGGTTTTCCATTTACTGAATTGTTTACCTAAACAATTCCATAGGTGCCGTTTTTATTCCCATATGTGTCTGTCTCAGTATGAGCACAGCAAAGTCTCAGCATCCCTGGGAAACACACTTACATACATGTAATATATTACAATCTTTATTTTTAAGAAACACCTTTCTGGGGTTTCATAATAATAGCAGGGAACCATCAAGAACAGATTATAGGTTTTCATTCAAGCAGTTTTTCGAATTATATTAGCCCAGCCTCATCCCTTTCCATCAAGGTTCCAATTTGCCTTAGATTCTGTGAACACAACTCAGTGTTTAATTTTCAAATCCACACGGAGCCCTAAATTAGGAAAAGTCTCTAAAAAAGAAAATAATCCATGTTGTTTGTACTTCAAATTCCCTGCAGGTAACTAGCAGAATTCTAGGCAATTTCAAGCCTCTATAATAGGGTAACATGGCCACCTTGTCATATATTGAGAGATCTAGTCTTAGTTTTCATTCTCATGTGCCTACAAGGGTCAAATTCAACTCTCAGTCAAGTCTGTGGAAATCCATAGCAGCTCCACTGAAGTTACTACAGTTAGAGGTATAAACATGAGCAGAATTTTGCCCACAGTGCAATGCTTCCACAACCTTGATCCCTGGATATTCTGGGGTTTGCTGAAGAGAATTAAGCACAACAAAAAGTGTGACATTGCAGTGGACTCTTGAGTGGGCTTCAGCCATCTGTGTTTTGGAGCCCAGGGATTTTTCTTTTTTGATATGGATACAACATTATTCAGGCATAGTGCCTTTCAGAACAAGGGCTTAACTTCCTCTAGTGATGAAAGACTGTGGCATTTATAGAATTTCATATGTTTCATCAGCATTATGCCTCTGTGTGAGTATGTTCCTTACAACGTGGGCACAGGTCTATGGACCATGATTTTTGAAAGTGATTAGTGATTGGAGGTGTCTCAACTTTTGGATACCCACCTAAAAAAGGCCAATTCTCAGAGGGTGAGGTTGTCTCATGTTGGCTATTTAAAATTATTAGTCACTTTTTGAAAGACCTGTACTGGAGTCTCCAATTTAGTGACATACAGACAAGTTGGGATAACAACCAAGAGGAAGATGATGGGGCAGAGAAAAATTAGAGTTTTACCAGCAAGATTGTGTTGAGTGGAAATCATAATAATTCAATAAACAGGGTTGTGCATTTGAAGAGCATCCTTAGATCCTGAGTCTTGTCTTCAGATGTACAGCCAGAGCAGTCTCGAGGGAAGGTAGTGGTACACAGAGTCAGATTCATGATCTACTCCAAATAGGATAGATATGAACTTGTAGCAGTAGATTGGAGAGCAGAAAGGACTGTTGCTGCAAAAGGAGATGATACTTAGGGCAAGTCTACACTGCCTGCCCTTTTCCATAGCAGTCGAATGGAGATTTACTTAAAAGAAGTTGTGTATCTGTGGTCTGACCCTCCTACTCCCTGCACATACTCTGTTTGAGTTTGAAGGGAGGGACCTCCTTTAAACTTAGCGCTACCCAGTTGCCAGAGCAGTGTTCAGGGATCGAAATTCCTGATTGGCTGAGAGGGGCTTCACAGGCCTGAGCAGTTGATCCATCATTTGAACTTCCTGTGGCAAATCATCAGTGAAGACTAGCCCTTAGTAAGAGCACTGTACCAAGCAACGGTCTTTAATGTATTTATTTTCATGAGACCCCTGCAAGTCCTATTATCCCATTTTACAGATGAACCAGTGAGCAAACAGAGACTAAGTGATTTGCCTGAGCTCATGCAGGAAGTCTTCTGCAAAACAAGGAATTAAATTCAGGTCACCTAAGCCCCAGGCTAGTGCCTTACTCACTGTACCATGCTGATTCTAAATTTGGTGGTGTTATGGATGGTACATGTAAATCCTCTATCCTTCTCATCACCTTGACAGACTGCATCTCTCTTCATTCAACTTCTTTTTGGGACACAACTCTATTTTCAGTTATTCTATTGCAGTTATCCAATAGTGAGGCTGAAGAAGTAAATGGTCAGGCAAATCAGTGCTGTTCTTGCTGGCTAGCTGTCCCAGTAAATGCAATTCATTCAATCCATATTCAGTTCTAATACTGAATTAATGGAGCAGCTGGGACAGCTTGGAGACCACTTTGATAGACTGGCATTTTCTTTCTGTGGAAGAGAGAATGCTGAACTGCAGCAGACTGTGTGAAATGACAATCTGCAACTCGCTCAGAGAAACTGAACAAATTAAGATACCATAAGACTCTAGTAGGAGTGAGAACAATAGAAGTATCAAACTACAACAAAACAATGACAAAATAAACATTTTAGTTATATCCTGTTTTGTCTGAAAGAGACAATAGTATTGAAACGTGCAATTTGCAAAGGACATTTTCAAGTCACGTACCTTTAGAGACTATTGTATTAAAAAGAGTAAAATAAAAGGCTGAAAGAAGCTATGGCCATATTGCTTAAAAATCAAGTGAAATTTACACTAGGAATCATTCTGCACCACAAATATATTTTGAAGTGAATGGTCTCATGAAAGACTATGAGTACCAAAACGGGAGTCAAAACACTTGGCTTCCTTTTCCTGGTGTGGCAGCAACTTAACTAGGGGTCACTGAATGAAATTAATAGACAGCAGATTTATAGCAAACAAAAGCCTTAATGCACAGACAACTGTGAAACTCCTTGCCAGAGGATGTTGTGAAGGTCAAGATTTTAGTGAGGTTAAAAAAAGAACTAGATAAATCTATGGGGGTAGGTTCATCAGTAGTTATTAGCTACGATAGGTGGGAGTTACTGTTTGCAGGAGCACGGGAATGGGTGACGGGATGGATCACTGGATGCTTACCTTTTCTGTTCATTCCCTCCAAAGCAGCTGGTGTTGACCATTGTCTGAGGTCAGGATACTGAGCTAGATGCATCCTTGGTCTGACCCAATATGGATGTTCTTATACTCCATGGCCCTTAACAAGTAGTGCAAAGTAAAAACTGTTTAGAGGCATTAGCACTGAACAAAAACATGTACAGCACCGTAGTAACATGGACAAGTCCATGGTTTCAGCAGGCCCATGAAGAGTCCCCATTTGTGCATGCACGTGGAGAGAAACACACATGCAATATCCAGTCATGTGTCTGGTCACTAGGTAAGCCAGAGAACCATGTAAAGCATGACTTTGTGCCTCAGTTTACCCATTGGTAAAAGGGGGATAAAAATTAGCGTGTCAAAACAAACAAGGAGTCAAGCGTCTGATGAAGTGGGATTTTCTTCCAGAAAAGCTCATGTGTAAATAAATTTGTTAGTTTTTAAACGTGCCACAGGACTCCTTGTTTGTTTTGTTGAATTAGACTAACACAGCCACTCCTTTAGAATTTAGGGTATCTTCATTGCATGGTTTGTGTTGGTGATGGGATAGGGTTAATCTGGCCCTGGTATAAGTGCTTCTACAACAACGCCCTAATCACTTCACTGTGTTCTCACTGCTTTGCGCTCTATGGCTATGACTACACTGGCAATTTAGTTGGAATTAAGGAGGCTTAATTTGAACTAAATTAGTCCCGGTCTACACTGGACTTTCATTAAGTTGAATTAAGAAATTCCTTAATTCTACTTAATGAAAGCTTAGTTTGAATTAATAAATGCCACCTGTTAGTTTGAGCTAAGACTTAATTTGACTCCTTAGTTCAAACTAAGGATGGTGTAGACCTGGATTAACCCTTTATTTGACTTTATTAAATTTGAATTAAGGACAGTTAGGTTGAATTAACAAAGTGGACTAAGTTGATTTAACTTTAAGTTGACTTAGTTCACTTTGTTAATTCGACTTAATACAGTTGAGTTTAGTTTGAATTACTGTCGAACTTATTAGTTTGAATTAACAAATTCAACCTAACTTTTTCTAGTGTAGACATAGCCTATGATTATTTGTGCTGAGATGCTCTTGGCTTTTTTGTTCCCCCAGTCAGAAAGGCACTGGCTTTAACTTTTCTCCCACACTGCCCCTGCCAGCTAAACTAGCTTAGACATAAGATTGCGCCAGAGGTTTTCTGTGTAGAAGTTAAGTGTGTTAGCTAAAAGCCAAGTAAGATCCTGGGGTTAACTCTACAGTTAAAACAGTTCTTACTGACAACAGAGTATTGTGATGCTTAGTGGCCCACTGAAAATGGGAATTTTGCCATCAGTTTCTGTGAGCTAGAATTTCACCCTAAACATCTACAAAGCACTTTGAGCTCCTTAGATGTCAGGTGCTATAGAAATGCAAATAAGGATTATGTCTGAGAACCAAATCATTTTTACTCCAGTTGCATCCGTACTGAGAAGAAATGTATGGTAGAATGGCTAATAGGAATAGGAGTTGTAAGAAGAATTAAAATACTTCATCTGGTGACATATTCAACAAAAGGGCTCTAGTCTCATTTTCTAATGCTTGACAGCTTTTGAGGCAACTGCAACAAGACAGCTGTATAATAGAGGATGGTGAACTGGTCCAATTGGAATGGACTCATAGCTACACCCAGGACTCCAACTAAAGAATCTAACTTTTGAATTCCAAGAATTAGGCTTAATCTACACTTAAAAATCAGATTTCCGGAGGTATGTTATTCAAAACTTGGGAAATCAAGCAATCCAGGACTAGCTGACTTAGTCATGGATGTAGATGCTGCTAGGTCAACTGAAGAATTCTTTCGTCAACGTAGCCATTGTCTCTCAGAAAGTGACAGAAACCTGCCACATGAGAGGCATCTCCACGACAGTACTGCAGCGAGATACATGCATCTATACCACTGTAGCACTTGTAGTATAGACACCCCAAGTCTGTTTTCATTCCTTTTTCTTCTTCTATGCCTAAGCCAGGAAACAAAGCTGAGGTGCTAAAAACAGGAGATAGTCTTCATAATAATTCCAGCACTAGCAGAAGTAAGTAATTCTAGAAATATTATGAGTGTGATAGGTTTTTGTATCCTGTTTTGCTGTCTCAGGGGGTTCTAATGGTTTGGAAAAATCTTATTGGCACCATGGCTACAGCTACACTATAGCCCCCAGGTGTAGATGTGGCATACCCTAATGGAAGAAGGAATTATTCCAGTATAGAAATGCCACCTCTCTGCGCAATGTTAGCTGACTGAGAGGCCTTCTTTTGTCAGGATAACTACATCTACACTGAAAGTTTTGTTGATGTAGCTATGCCACTGGGGGGGCTGAGGGTTAGAAGTGGGTTATGATAGCTATGCCCATATAAGTGAAATGTAGACCAGGCCCAAGTCTCCACAATTCTTGAAATTCACTCATGACTATATAGTGGTTAAAGGATAATTTGACAGGCCCCAGAATGCTCCTAATTTCTGGGACCCCGTCCCGTATTGTCGGGGCCCCCTTTATGCATGTGTGGAGCCGAGCCCTAGTAGGCATTTTTGACCCACCAGGTCTTTCCTCACACATGAAGGACTGCCTCAAATCCACACCACACCAACCTTATCCACTAGTGCCCACATTAGACCCCTCCTTCTCCATGTCCTCCTCAGCCCCCATCCCCATTCCCTAAGCTCCCTGCCCCTAAGTCCCCACTCTAGTCCTCCTAACCCCCCAGGTCCTCCATCGTCACTCCATTCCCCTTCAGCCCCCCAACCTCCTCCACAGCTCCCCAGCCCCCTCCATCCTTAGCCCCCACTCCAGCTCTTCATAGTCTCCTCCCCACACCTCCTCCTCTGACAGACAGACAGACAGACTCCCCAGACAGACAGACTCACTCCCCCCCACCTCCTTTGCCTGGCTGTCCACTATGGGCTCACTGTCCTCTCCAGATTCAGTTGCCTCCTCCTCGGCCATGTCTGCCACAGCTGGTGGCTCCTCAAAAGCTGTGAGGGCAGATCTGAGCCCTGGGGGTGGTGAGGCCCTCAGAAATGTCTCCTGGGTAGAGGCTGATTTGCTGCTGCCTTCCTTGGAACTGGGCTCCCTGGGTTCCTCCATAGCTGCCAGGCATGGGCTGGAGGACAGCCATGCTCTCTGATGATGTCATTGCTACGTGTCCACCGTTTCCGAGAGAGTTCTGTCACTTTGGCAACACGAAGCAGCCTGTGGGGGGGCGGAGTCTGTCTGCAGGTGGGAAGGGGAAGTCGGAGTAGTGGACATGGTGGGTGCATGGCTTTGGCAGCCAGCTGGGGGAACATACCTGAATGTAACTTTCTGCCTGCTTTTTCTATTTTTAGGGATCCCAGAGCTCTGGCCCCTAAAATTTTCCTATTTTTAGGGGCCCCTAGATTGGTGTTCTGGTGCATTCTGCCTTACTTTAGCCCCTGTGACTATATCTTGCTAACAGGTGTTATGGCTCACAAGGTTGTCTGTCTCACAGAGTCACAGGCCTCATTGGCTGTGTTCACACACAGGGGGTTATTTCGATACGGTTGTTTCGAAACAATGGGACCCGTTGTTTCGAAACAACCGTGCATCGTGTGAACAGCCTAAATCTTATTTCGAAACAACCTCTGTTGTTTCGAAATAAGAGGGCTGTGTGAACACAGCCATTAAAGCCGACAGGTGCCCAGCCCTCTGTAGTAGTACAGCTATGCTTCCATAAGAGCACTAGTGTAGCTGCCTTAGGTTGACTGATGACAGCTTTCTTGCCGACATAATAAAACCACCTGAAAAAGCAATGGTAGCTATGTTGGTGGGAGATAAAATCCCATCAACACAGAGATGTCCACACAAGTCTTCATGATGGCAAATCTTATATCACTCCGAGGGGTGTTGTTTAACAGTATAACTGCTAGTGTAGACAAAGCCTCAGGCTCAAGGGGGGAAGCAATTAAGTCCCTTTATGTTGTGAAACAGCTGCACATAGTGGAGTGATGCCTGATGGTCTAAACTGCACTTACAGGCCTGAGCAAAGCTAACCTTGGAGATCAACAGAGGTTTCCTTGTTGCCTATGCAGAGGCTAAGAGATAGAAAACCAGAAGCTCTCATGAGGCCTGATCTACATTTAAAACTATGGCAGTCAGTGAGTGAAAATATCCATAGCCTTGAGTGCTGTACAGGTTGCGAAGTCACTGCAATCTGCACCTATGCCACACTGTTGCAGCTATGCCCTTCTGGTGCCCCTAGTACAATCAGGCTGAGCACAGCCCTGAAAGAAAGCAGACAGACAGACCTTTTGGGGCACAGAAGTTTCTGCAGAGGCAGTTTCCAGGCAAGGAAATTGCTGGCTGTTCGTTGCTACTGAATTCAGGGCAGCAGGATAGTCTGCAATATCGTGTATTCTCTCTGTAAATAAACTAGATTGTGCTGAGAGTATGTCCGATTCATATGATTTCTCTCATCCCAACAGAAACAAGCCTGCAAGTTCTGAATGATGGCTAAGTTATATGTATTGTTGTCCCTAAGGCCCAACCCAATAACAATTTCCTATTAGTTGGTTTGTGAAAAATCTACTATTTCCTCTCTATATCCTTGTGCATCTCAAGTCACCCATAAGTGTAGAGTTTTAAGGGAAATTATAATCCAATAAGGAGGACAGCATATTCAGAGCTGTATAAGAAGTCTTTATTGAAAGAGAACTGAGAGAGAGAGAGGAGACAGACAGGTTTTCCTAGCACCTAAACGACTCTCCCATTTATCACTATGACAACCCCAATGACCCTAGGTAGTCCAAAACACCACATATTCCTCCCCCTCTAATGAACACCCCCCCAAAAAAGAATAAGAACTAAACTAGGAGATGAGGGTAGACTGCCCCATCTCCGGCGAACCCCCGGGGAATTATTCTGCCCCATGAAGAGGGGGTCACCACTAGCTAAAGATCCAGTCGATTAGGAGGCCTTCTGTCACGAGGTGGATTACAGCGAACTTCTGGTGTGCCCACCCCACAAGGTGGTATTGGTGGTGGTGGGATCACAGGTACTGGGGAAGTAGCCAGAACCGGAGAGGACGTTGGTCCAGGGAGGCTGAAGGAGTTGAAGGGGTGGCTGGAGCAGGAGAGACAGAAATAGTAGTTTCATGCTCTGATGTTGTATCATCAGTAAGGGTGAAGTCAGATATGTCTGCTGGAGATGCATCTTCTGGGTGAATATGATGGAGAAGCAGCTGATCTACATGCCGTCGCCAAACTAGGCCACTCGCTGTCTGGACAGAGTAGGAAACAGGTCCTGTCTGGGCAATGACCGTTGCTGGGACCCATTTAGCTCCTGAAGCATAGTTTCGTGCAAAAACTGGCTGTCCAATACTGAAGGTGCGGCCCTTTGTTCTTGGTGAACGTCTGCTGACCTGGTCCTGCTGTTGGCATTGAACCACTTGCCGTGTGTTTCGTGGTTTCAACAAATCAAAGCAAGAGCGCAACTGCCGTCCCATCATAAGAAAAGCTGCAGATGCCTTAGTTGTAGCCTGTGGAGTGTTTCTGTAGGACAACAAGAAGTTGTCCAGACGCTTATGAAGAGGTGAACGTCCCTTTGCAGATTTTAGAGCTTGCTTTATAGTCTGTACAAACCTTTCAGCAAGTCCATTGGTGGAAGGATGATACGGTGCTGAACTGATGTGATGTATTCAATTGGCCTTCATAAAAGTTTCAAAATCCTGAGAAATGAATTGTGGTCCATTGTCACTCACCAGCTGTTCTGGAAGACCGTAACGACTAAAAAAGCCACGCAGGGTCTGAATAGTGGCTTCCGTAGTAGTGGACTGCATTACTGAGACTTCTGGCCATTTTGAATGGGCATCTACAGCAATTAAAAACATACTTCCTTCAAATGGGCCAGTAAAATCAACATGGATACGTTGCCATGGCCTTTCGGGCCAATCCCATGGGTGAAGAGGTGCCAACTGAGGTGCGTTCCGGACGCTCTGGCATGAGGTACAAGCTCTAGCCGTTTCTTCAATGGCCCTGTCTAAGCCCGGCCACCAGAAATAGCTCCGTGCAATTTCTTTCATATGCACTATGCCGCAGTGACTTGAATGGAGCTGTTCCAACAAACATGGTCTTAATGAAGGTGGGATAATGACACGCATACCCCACAACAAACACCCGGATTGGGTCGATAACTCTGTCCTCCTAGACACATGGGGCGGAGGTCAGGAGAGACCTGAGAGTCAGGTAAGAATGTTCCATGCATCACGAAATCCATAACTCATGAGAGTACTGGCTCAACCCGTGTTGCTTTCTTCACTTGAGAAGCCGTGACGGGTGTGTTTTCCACCTGTTCAAAGTAAAAGATTCCTTCCTGGCCCAGATCCTGACAGTGTGCCGGTAAGGGTAGCCTTGAAAGGCCATCAGCACTGCAATGCAAAGAGGATTGCCTGTACTTGATTTCATATGTGTATCCAGAAAGTATCAATGCCCATCGTTGCATCCGACTAGCAGCCAAATGTGGGATGCCTGTGTGTGGCCCCAAAATTGATGTCAGGGGTCGATGGTCAGTGAGAAGTGTGAACTTCTTTCCCCACAGGTACTGGTGAAATTTCTGAACGCCAAAAACAATCCCTAGTGCTTTGCGTTCAATTTGAGCATAGTTAGTTTCTGCCTTAGTCAAGGAGTGTGAAGCAAAAACAATCGGCTTCTCTTCACCAGAATGCATAATATGTGACAATACAGCCCCAACTCCATAAGGGGAGGCATCACAAGCCAACTGTAGCGGTAAGGATGGGTCAAAATGTGTCAGAGCCTTAGAGTTTACCAGTGAGCGTTTAGCTTAATTAAATGCAACATCACAGGCTTCAGTCCAGTTCCAGGCCTTTTTCGGCCCCAGAAGCTCATGTAGGGGTTTCAGGAGCGTCGCTAATTGTGGAATAAACTTGCCATAATAGTTTAATAAGCCTAAAAAAGAGCAAAGTTGGCTTATGTTCTGAGGTAGCAGAGCATCCACAATAGCTGTAACCTTGGCTGGAGACTTATGGAGACCATCAGTATCAATTATATGTCCTAAATATTCAACTGAGGGCTGGAAAAACTTATATTTGTCTCTGTGAACACATAGACCATACTCTTCCAGTCTTGCAGAGTAGCTTCCAAGTTTGTAAGGTGTTCCTCCTCATTTTTGCCTGTGACCAGGATGTCATCCAGATAGCACTGTACTCCTGATAAACCACTCCAAATCTGATCCATTGCCCTTTGGAACAAAGCCAGGGCTGAAGTAATGCCGAAAGGTAAACGACCGTATCTGTACAACCCCTTATGTCTTACGATTGTCAACAATTCTTGAGATTCTTCTTCAACATGCATCTGTAAGTACGCTTGACTCAAATCAATCTTGCTAAATTTTTGTCCTCCAGCCAAACCTGCAAAGATGTCGTCAATGCGGGGAAGAGGATATTGTTCTGCACATAACACTGGGTTGACAGTGACCTTGAAATCTCCACAAATCCGAATGGAGCCATCCTTCTTCACTATTGGGACAATGGGTGTCGCCCACTGACTGTGAGTAACTGGCACCAAGACTCCCTCTTTGACTAACCACTCCAAGTTTTCTTCCACCTTGGGTCTAATAGCAAATGGCACCAACCTGGCCTTCAAACATTTTGGTTGGCAATCAAGCTTTATATTTAATTTCACAGTGATTCCCTTCATACTGCCTAAGTCTTCACCGAAAACAGCAGCATGTTTCATTAGTACCGCTGCTAGATTCATTTCTTCTTTAGTCAATTGATGCACTTGTGACCAATCGAGTTGGATTTTCCTGATCCAAGATCTTCCCATTAGGGCTGGGTAATTCCCCTTTACCACAAACAGTGGTAGCTTTGTGGTCTGTCCATTGAGTTCTACTTTCACATCAATAGTACCCAACAGGGGAACAGTCTCTCCAGTATATGTCTTCAAAACAACTACTGTCGGCTTAAGTGGCAGATGTCTAAAGTCCTTCTCATACACAAGGTTAGAAACTAATGAAACTCCTGCGCCAGTGTCCAGTTCCATGCATATAGATTTGCCTTCCAACACAGGTGTTGCCCAGAATTTACGTGGGCCAGCTGTTATAGACAAAACATGGAGGGAATCTTCATCTTCCAATTGGGTGTCACTATGATCACCAGTATTCTGCTCTACTGCGTGCAGAATTTCCCTCTTAGTCCGCCAAACCAACGGCCCATTTTTCTGAGGTCTGCCTCTTCTGTTTGGCTCACCCTTCCTTTGTTTGCAGGCACGTTCAATGTGCCCTCTCTTACCACATTGTCAACACAGTAGTTCCTTAAACCGGCACTCAGATGCAAGGTGGTCCTGCTTCCCACACCGGTAACATTCTTGTCTCCCCGGTGCCCTGGGGACAGGTTGTAGGGATACTTTACGGACACTGACCCCAATCTGTTGCATGTCTTGGGTGACGCGTTCCATGGAGACTGCAATTTCCACAGCCTTCTTCAAGGTGAGTTGACCTTCAGTCAATAGGCGTTTTCGTGTTGATTCACTATGCAGGCCACACGCCAGCCTGTCACGCAGCATTTCCTCTAACATGTTCTTGACGTCACAGTGTGCTGCCAGGTTCCGCAGAGCTGCTACAAACTGTACAACTGATTCACCTTCCTCTTGGTTCCTTTGGTAGAACCTATACCTCTCTGCAATTACTAGTGGCTTTGGGGGAAAATGTACTCCCAGAACTTCCACTAGGTCCCCGTAAGGTTTGTGCTCTGGCTTCTCTGGATAAAGCAAATCACATAGCAAATTATAAGTCTTAACTCCAATGACCATTAGAAAAACTGGTACCTTCTTCTCATCAGTTACATCGTTTGCTATTACAAAATTTTGAAATTGGGCTGTATACGTCTGCCAGGAATCTGCCAAATGATCATATGCTTCAAAGGTTGTAGTAAGTAAAGCCATGATGCCCTCTTGTGGTTATTGTTTGACTCTTCACTTAACAGCAGGCAGATCAGCTTTCAGAATAGCCAGCCAGCCTTATCTCTTCCTTGTGCTTAACAACAGGCAGATCAGCTTTCAGAATAGCCAGCTAGCCCTTAGGCAAACAGATCAGCTTTCACAGCTACAACCCAACCCCTATGCAAGCAGTAAAATAAAGTTTTGCTTCTTACATTGTATTCTGGTTTTCCAAAGTTGCCAGGATTGTTGAGGATAGCCACTCCATCACATATCCCATCCTCTGTCACCAGATGTAGAGTTTTAAGGGAAATTATAATCCAGTAAGGAGGACAGCATATTCAGAGCTGTATAAGAAGTCTTTATTGAAAGAGAACTGAGAGACACAGCGGAGACAGACAGGTTTTCCTAGCACCTAAACGACTCTCTCATTTATCACTATGATAACCCCAATGACCCTAGGTAGTCCAAAACACCACAATAAGTTACATCAGATAAAAGTTTGTAAGGATGTGGGTTTCCCTGCCAAAGAGAGGAAACTACATGCTGCTGGTTTCATGATGAAGCTGTTAAATGGAAATATAAAAAAGTTGAACCACCACAGGAGTTGAGGCAATTACAGTCTGCTTCTGGGAATTCAGCACACATGCATCATGCAATTGGTGTGGCATAAATCTCAATACTTGACAGATGGCCAGACAAACATTTGACCTTCAGAAAAAGTATGGATATTTTCAGTAAATTATTCACTGTGCATTTTAGCTCCTCTGGTTCTCAGAGCCTTAGCCTTCTCAGTCTGATCCCTTGTATAATTGAGTTTATTTCAATGGAGTCGCACTACAGAAGAATTTGGCCCAATCACTTTGGCAATCTATACACCATCTACAGAATCCTGGAATATACTGAGTAATTTTCCTTGTGCGAATTGTTCCATCTAGCCATGTTGCATGATTCTGAGTAGGGACTATTCATATGCATAAAATGATTCAGCTGCATGTTTACAGGACTAGACCTTGTGGTTTCTGAGAAGCAGATAAGCCTTTATTGTTTCTTTTGATGCATGCTGGTCAAACCAGATAACATCTTTAAGAATAGCTACAATTTGTATTTACAGACAGTCACAATGGCAAACTTTCATACAAGGCAAAAAAAAAAAAAAAAACCAAACAAAAAAACCCCTAGAAATAAAAGTGTTTACATGTAACACATCCTGTCCATCAAAAGAACAGAGAGCTACAATGGCGACTTACTGTCACATAACAGAAATCCATTTAACACTCTCACTGCCTTCACATTATAGCTTCTGTACTCTAGTGTGGTGCTACTGCATCCTAAGTCTATCGGTGAAGTAGATAAGAAGGAACTCACAGCAAGGGTTAACCACTAGAGCTTCCTCAGATACATGCCTTTATAGGCTTATCTTCTCTCTCGCTGACAGAGATCCCTTTCAGACTTTGCCTTAGAAGGCCTCAAAAAAATAGCAACATTTTCGACTTGTTTCTCATGTTCTTTGGAAGTTATTCTCCTTAAGGGGCCCTTTCTCATTTTTGCTTGCTCTGGGATGCTGTGAACCATATGGTAAATATTAATCTTTCCCTGCTGGAAGGTTCTGTGGGCACAACATATAGGGACAATATGGATGATTACACGTTCTCATTAGGTGTAGATTCTCTGCCCTATTCCCTGACCTTTGTGCATCTCAGAAAACAAAGATTGACCTAGCAGGGGTTCTTCCAAACTGGGGAAAGCACCGGCATTTTAATACTAATCTGACAGGTTCTTATACCACTCTTCTGCCAGACTATAACAGAAAGTCTGTCTTGGGGTGGGAAGGTAAGGACATATGCCTGCCTATGATACACCATAGCCGTCTTAAAGTGGGCGTACGGTACCTTAGGAAACATTGCCAAATCTGCATTTGGCCTGACTGGAGTCATACAGACAGTTGCCCAGTGCAAAGTATCTGTTGTGTACATGCTATTATGAGCACACATGTTTGAAGATGAGGCCTAAACTTCAAGAAGAAAGCCCTCCCAGAATCCCAGGTCTAAATTCCCACCCCAGAGTCTGGGAAATTTCAGCTATGGATCCAAACTCTGCTAATATAAAACCAGCAAAAAACCCAAGGAGTTGAAGGGGCATGAGTCAGCAGACTCCATTTTGGGTCCTGAGACACCATTTCAGGGACCCAGGGTAGTCACATCTCACCTGTCCTCACCATCTCCAGGTCAGTCACATGGGCCCAGATGCACCATATTAGGAAATAACCCTTCCCTGACCCAGGTGAGGTGACCAGCCATATAAGGTATATAGCCCCCGACCCTGAATTATGATTGGCTCTGTGCCTGCCTTACCCCTTTTCTGTAGACTGTACTATAAAACCCACTGTATTGTACCCCTCTGAGAGCTAGCTCCACGAGATCTCTGTAAGGTAATAAAGCATATATGCATTTGTGACCTCCTCTGTCTTTGTGTGTCTTGGGACCACTTGGACCGACTCAGGGACTACCAGAGCTTTGTGCTCTAACAGAGTCGTGTGGCACTTTAAGACTGACAGATTTATTTTTTGCATGAGCTTTCATGGGAGAAAAATCCCACTTTGTCAGATGCTTCGAAGATGGGTGAATTTACAGAATGGAATGAAAATAAATGCAAGGGGGTGTAAAACATAGGATCAGGTCATACAGGAACAGCAAATCAGAGCAGTTATTAGGTTTAAACCATGGGAAGCCTGAAGTCAAGTTACTTTTTGTAATAGGAAAAGAACCCATAGTCTCGATTCAGTCCTGCTTTCACAGAATTTAGCTTGCATATTAATTCGAATTCAGCTGTTTCTCTTTGAAGTCTTGATGTCCCAGGTACATCTCTAACGACAGTTGTTAACAAATCATTTATCAAGTGATTAGAAAGATGGAAGTGCTCAGCAAGTGGTTTCTTTGTTCTGCGATTTCTGATATCAGCTCTATGTTCATTTATTCTTTTGCACAGCGATTGACCTGTTTGTCCAATGTATAAGGTTTTGGGGCATTTCTGGCACATGATGGCATCCATCAGATTAGTAGATGAGCAGGTAAATGAGCCTTTGATGGAGTAGCAGGCTTGATTAGGACCTATGATGGTATCTATTGTGCAGATATGTGGGCAGACTTGGCAGCATGGTTTGCTGCAGGGGAATGTGCCTGCTTTAATGTTTCTGTTGTTAGATCTGTAGTTGCTGGTGAATATCTGTTTAAGATTGGGTGGCTGTCTGTAGGCAAGGAGAGGTCTGTCTCCCAAGGCTAGCGAGAGAGAGGAATCATCTTTTAGAATAGGCTGTAGGTCCCTAATGATCTGTTGCAGAGGTCTGACCTGAGGGTTGTATGTGGTGACTAGTGTTGTTCTGTTGTTTTCTTTCTTGGGCCTCTCCTGTAGTAGATGACTTCGGGGAACCCATCTAGCTCTGGCAATTTGTTTTCTTACTTCCCCAGGTGGGTACTGTAGTTTCAAGAATGCTTGATAGAGATCCTCAAGATGTCTGTCCCTGTCTGAGGGATCAGAGCAGATGCGGTTATATCTTAGGGCTTGGCTATAGACAATGGATCGTGTGGTGTGTTTAGGATGGAAGCTCGAGGGATGTAGGTAACTATGCTGATCTGTAGGTTTTTGGTACAGGGTGGTGGTGATGCATCTATCCCTGATTTGTACTGTAGTGTCGAGAAAGTGGATCTCCTGTGTGGAGTGTTCCAGGCTCAATTTGATGGTGGAGTGGAAATTGTTGAAATCTCTGTGAAAATCTTCAAGGGCATCCCTACCATGTGTCCAGATGATGAAGATGTCGTCAATGTAGCGTAGGTAAAGAAGAGGTGTTTTGGGATGAGACTTGAGGAAATGTTGTTCTAAGTCTCCCATAAAGATGTTGGCATGTTGTGGGGCCATGCGGGTGCCCATAGCAGTGCCACTGATTTGGAGATATAAATGATCCTCACCACTGGATTCAAATACCAGCAAACTGGATCCAGCGCCTGTCTTTGTGATTTGGTCCCATTTTTATAAGCTAATGATTAAAAGCTGGGCTGGTAACCACCAGTTTAAGGCAGCTTGACATTACCAATTAGAGGACTCTGTTTTCAATTGCTTAGAACTTTGTTAACCTCCAACGGTTTGGTCTGAGATTTTCCATGTCAGGTGTCCACCTCAGGCTAACTATTTTTTTCTTTTTTCTTTTCTTTCTTTTGTTGTTGTTGTTGTTTAAAAGAAAGCAAAAGCATGTGCTAGCAAAAATGTTTACAGTTTCAGGGAATGAGGCTATGGAAAAATGTGTTGTCATATGTTAAACCCAACCTTTTCTTTGGGAAGCTCTTGCACCCACGTGCTTTGGGACACAGCCTGGACTGTTCCAGGAGGGATGTACTTGTTGCTGTTCCTGGAGAAAATACATCCAAACTTATCCAAGTCTCTACAACAAATTTCAATTTTGTATATGCCTAGTAAAGACTTCAGAATCTAGCACAAGTAGTCTCAGATTTCATTTTTACTGAGCATGCTCCAAGCCCCACACAGCTCCTAGCACTGACCTGACACCATGTGCATCATCCCCAAGGAACTACGAAGAACACTCCATTCCAGGTCCACAGGAGCTCACTAGGACTTTCCCAGTAATTGCATCAGAGTGGGGTTGCAGTAGGCACTGGAGAACCCATCTCTCCTTTGCTCTCTGTGACCCTCTTGCCATGCCTGGGCAGCATGGAAGAGGACACCATTTGACTCAAAATACAGAGGGGACAAAAACCAAACCATTGGAGGAAAGGAAGAGATTGCTACAAAAATGCTGTCAAGACTGCAAACCAGGAGCTATCACCAGGTTATTATTGGGCAGGTTAGGGTAAACTGACTCCTACAAAAGTGAGGGATGGGGTGAAGGAAACCAGAGAATGTAGCAATGCTTAAGAAGGTGTGCTTAATATTTATTTTACCATCTTCTACATCCATTTACTTATAGTTCCATTTCCCCATATGTTCACCAGGTTTTGTACATCAAAAGTCACTTCTTGTCTAGAAAGTACAAAGGTGTTTTAAGGAGGCAGTTCTCAGCCTGTGCCTAAAGTCTCCCAACTCCGAACCCTGCTTTCTAACATGATGCTTCTGTTCACCCACGTGTCTACTGCTGTCTTTAGTGCTTCCTTCAGGAGCTGTTGTTCCTCCCAACATATTCTTATAGTATCCCTCCCCTCCCCATTCTTTAAATATTGTTTCTCTTCTTGCTACACTTGGAATGGGCTGGGTGTGATTTATATCAATTTGTGACCCTGCCCACTCCTAGAAGAGTTTGAGAGAATAATTGGAGCTAGCTGGGCCACACCCTAGTTCATAGGTAGTCTACTGCCTACAACTGTTTACGTGTGTTTGGGTTTTTTTCAGCCTTGCCTTGTTATAGGAGATGTGAGGAAGAAAGCAAGCTATGGATAGTTTGGCAAAGAGATTGGGAGCCAGTGAGGTAGAAAAGCAACTAGAAATGGCAGAGGAAAGAAATTGAGAGGAAGGAGCTGGGATAGGGGAGAGCTGGGAATGACTGAGCAACAAGTTCAGAACTTGGATGAGGCATGGAGACTGGAGTAGGGCAGAGACAGGATTGGTACAGAGACATGTTAGATGAGGTAAGGTAGGAGGCAATTGAGTTTGAAGGGAATAAACAGAAGTGTCTATGCTTAGGCCCTCATTTATACAGTGGTGCGATTTCAATGGCAAACAAAGGGAGATACACAAAGTAGCTAAAATACTTTGCATATTTCCCTCTCATTGCCTGCTGCCTTCCTACTACTGTGTTTTCAGTTATCTGAGTTAGAGGGAAATCCCTTCCTTCTAACTCAGCACTACTCCTTCTGCAGAGGTGGTGTTACTGGATTGGCTTCCTGAGCGGCTGACTGGGTCTTCACAGACCCACTCAGTCAACCGGGGAGATCAGTCTGATGGCACCGAATCGACCACTGTTGGTAAAGACAAGCCCTCGTATAGCACACTTCATTCCAGAGCTAAGAGAGGAATTCAAGATCCCTGAGTCTCAGCATTCCTCTTCAGTCAGCAAACGTCTGTGAAATCCATTGGCAAGCATGGTTCTCATCCCCTCTCATCCTGGTCCTTATCTAAGATGACAGCCTGTTACTGCTATTAGACACAAGGTATGTTACTTCAATCAAACACATTAATTGTATGTTTCTCATTTTCTGGGGTTTGAACTTGAGACCCTAGGATCTGATTTGCAGACATACTTTCAGCTACAGCTGAGATCTGTGGGGGCTGTGAGGTGATTTGAATATATAATACACCTAAAATCATTTGACAATTTTGAGCTTTGTCTTTCTGTATTAAGTTCCTCATCTGTAAAAGAATACAATCTCTCTTGCTCACAGGGATGCTGTGAAGAAAAATAAAGTCTGTGAACCCCCAGATATGCTAGTGTTGAGCATCTGAGAAAATGAGGATATTAATAATTCTATCTTTAGAGTAGGTTTTGAACTGTGCACAGCAAATGAGGCCTGGGGCTATACACTGATCAATGATGAGGAAATAAAATATTGACTTGCTGCTCATTAATTAAGCACCATCCATGTAAGCACTGAGTGAAACAGGAGTCCCATGGTAAAAACTAGAACAAAAGAACAGTCATGCTGGGTCAGACCTATGGTCCAGCTAGCCTTGTATCCTTTTTCCTGACAGTGGCCAATACCAGGTGCTTCAGAGTCCATGAACAGAACAGGTAGTCATCAAGTAATCCATCCATGTTGCCTTTCTTAGCTTCTGACAAACAGGGGCTAGGGACACTTCAGAGCATGGTTTTGCATTACAATATGTGATTATGTAATTAAGGACTGTATCAAAATTTATAAGTACCAGGGGACTGAATTTTCATAGCAATGTAGGTAAGGGACCTCAAGAAGTGATCAAGGCCAGCTGCCTGTGCTGCATAGGACCAAGTCAGCCTAGACCAGTGGTCCCCAAGCAGTAGATTGTGACCTACTTGTGAAGGTCAGTTGCCATTGAAGCCTATTAGCATTGTGCCATCTGCTGGAGAAAGGATGGAGACCACCGACCTAGACTATCCCTTGTATCTGTCCAAATCTTCCTGTGATTGGAACCTCCCTTGGAAAGCCATTCTAAAGCCTAAGTGTCCTTTTGGCTAGAAAGTTTCTGCTAATAACTAATCTAAATCTCCCTTGCTGTAGATTATGTCTAATCATACCTTCAGTAGACATGGAGAACACCTCCTCACCATCCTTTTCATAATAGACGCTAACATTTGAAGACTGCTATTAGGTCCTCCTCAGTCTTTTCTGAAGACTAAACAAGCTCAGTTTAATTAACCCTTCCTTGCAGGCAGGGCCATCCCTAGGGGGTGCAGGGCCCTGGGTGAATTGCCCTCTGTGGAGTTCCCACTCACCTCACCCCCAGCAGCAGAGGGCAGGGCCGGCTAGCCCAGGGGAGGGGCAGGCTCCTGCACCGGCTGTCCCATGCAAGGGACTGGGTGAGCGGGCCAAAAGTAATGGAACAGGAGTGCAGGATCTGGTTTCTCAGCCACCCTTAAGCCAGTGGTTGTCAAACTTTTCTCCTCAGGACTTACCTTTGGACCCTGCTGCCATGTGGCGAGCCTCCACTGAAAAAAGTAGCTGTCACCAGAAAATTGAACAATGACCATGGCTGAGGGTGTGGGGGGCAGTTGGTGGGGTGGCAGTTCCTCATGGTTTTCATCCCTTCTCTTGAAGCTTCTATTGCATCTCTGAAATCTACATGGGACACGCAGAGGGTGATCCCACATGCCATATTCCTGTCTCAGATCAGGAGGTATGTAAACTCTCTAAAATTGCATGTAGTAACCCAGAGTCTGTGTATGGGATCTCCTTGCAAATGGGGGTGGGGGCGACTGGGTGGAGAAATGAGATGGAAGTGCTGAGACAGGGGACGGAGAAGAGAGCCAATGCCAGGCTGGAAAGAAAGGTCCTGGAAGATCCTGTCTGCTGCTGAGCCTGTCTAAGTCCCTCCAGGTCCTGCTCCCTTTTCCATTGCCAAATCCCAGGAACTGAAGCAGCCCCTCTGGGTTCCACTTTCGCCTCTGCTCCTCATCTGCTCCCTGACCCTGCATGAGTTTCCATGAACACAGAATTGTTCACAATATTGTGATTGAAGGGGTGACAGCCCTCTCTGCTTGGTCTGGTGACACCTCGTAGTGTGCATAAGGCAGAAACACAATGGGGCTATCTACTTCCCCCTTCAGATTAGGACCTTGTTATAACTTCTCCTTGCAGCAGATATATCTCTGAGTTGAATTTTATTCTGTTACTTAGGCTTTCTAATTGTAGAAAAAATACCATACTTAGTAACACAGGCTCTTTCTAGAACAGTTTGCTTTTCTCCTCTCTTTTTAATTATCAGGTAAAAAAAATCTCTGGAGTTTTTATTAAAATCTACAAGTTATAACTTTCATTGCAAGCAAGGGAATTCTCAACCCACTGTAAAAAGAGGCAAGTCCTAATTTGCAAAAATAACCATAATCCCAATATCCCAGAAATGGTGGAATAAGGGGGGTGTTCAAAGTTTTATCTTCTCTTCATTGACGCTATTGAGAAAAAAACACAAAGGGTGCTTGCCAGTGACCTCAGTCCTTTTCATATGAATGAGAGAAGCCCAAAGAGATACTGACTCAGAGAGGAGACATAGAGGTTGTTTGAACAACAATTAGCACCTCACTGTTAGTCCTAATGAGTCACCTTTGTTACAATGCTGATCTAACAGGCTGCATGAACACTGCCTTAAGGAACTTTCACCCCAAGCCACTCCTCTGGCCTCACAGTAGAGCTGGCCCTGTGAACTGGGCTGCCAGCTTGCCCAGGCCCTGGCACAGAAGGGGGGCAGCATTGCAGCCCCATGGGGCCCCCCAAAGCTCAGGGACCTGGGCACCTACCCCTTTTGCCCTCCCCTAGGTACAGCCCTGCTCTTAGGTCAGCTTTTCTAACCCTTTAGTAATTTTTATTCTTCTCCTTTGGACTCTCTCCAATTTGTCCACATCTTTCCTACTATTTGGCATTCAGAATTGGACACAGTACTCCAGCTGAGTCCTCACCAGTGCCACATAGAGCAAGATGCTTATCTTCCACCCCTTACATACAAAATTTCTGTTAATACACCCCAGAATGCTTCTAGCATTTTTTTTTTTTTTTTTTTTTTTTTGCAGCTGAAACCATCCATTGAGTTGGGGATACAGCATCGACGACTATCCAAGGTGGCCAACAGTCAGTGTCCTCTGTGAAGAACTGCCAACTCTCCTTCCTTTTCTGGTCTGCTGTAGTCACCAGTAGTTTGCTAGCATCCTCCATCCAAGACAACTCCATGTGCATTCTGTTGATAAAGTCTTCACTCTCCTGGTGAAGCCACCTCTTCCTGAAGCTCTTTTTTTTTTGCTCCCCAAAGGACTCCACTGATGGACACCTCTCTCACATGGTGGTTCCACCTCTCTCACATGGTGGTTCCACGTGCCTGGCTGTCTCTGGCTGACATATGCAGGCTGCATTCCAAGCAAATCAAGATTCGGGCCTGGGTGGAAGCCTCCAAAGTTGGGGTGGTTAGGTAGCTTGGTCTCCCACAAGTGCAGGCAGAGGAAGAGCTAGTCGTGATGTTGGTGACATGCTCCTTTCCTCCCCTGCTGGATTCTTCCTTGTAGAGTACCTGAAACATAAGGAAAGAAAAAATAAGACACAAGTTTACCTCCCTTCCTCCCTTTGCTGGTGAACTCAGCTGGCTAGCTCCCTTAGTCACACAGTTGGCTTTGTCTCACCAGCCACATGGCTGTTGACTGTACAACCGTAATTCTGGCATTTCCTAAAGTTTGAATGCTTGACTTTGCAACCTTAATAATGTTTTTAAATAAAGCTCTCTGTGCATGATATATATTTAATCTGTTTCTATACAGCAATCTTGCCTGGCACTCTAATTTGAGAAAACAAATTCCCTAATGATCCCCTACAATGAAAGCACATCTCTTCTCAACTGTGGCATCTGGAAGGGACATTATCTTTGGACTTGAAACCATCAAAGATTCTAGACAGGTGCCTGAGATACACCACATTAACCCACAGATGCTAATGATGCCACAAGGAAGGAAAGCAGGGGCACATTTATACCAGCACTATTAAATATACTTGTTCCAGATACAGAGTCTTACAGTGAAACCAGAAGCAGAGCCAGGAGCTGTTGCGGTGTTGAAGCCTCTTGAGACACCCTATGTAAGAGAGTACAAGGAACATACTGGAATATGAAAATCATCTGCCAACAAGCCTGCCCCAAGTTACTTTTTTGTTGTATATGGAAATTCAGACCACAGTGCCCCTGTTCCTATTTCTGGTCAGTCAAATTTGGGTTTCACATGGGCTCCTACATCTTTGACTCTGACCGTCATGCTCCTATGGACATTAAAAATCCGACAAGTAAGGACTTGCCCTCTTGTCTTGACTATTGGTAATTTCCCCTCCTCTGCACTGTTTGCACTGTGTTGTCCAACTGGCTGCTGCTGAATGTAGCAAATCATCCATGGAATGTAAGAGAAGTACTTTAGGAACATGCCATGGTGGAAAGCAGCGGTAACCCACCAATCAGATCTTACCAAAACAAAACACTCCACTGTACACACAATTCTTCCCCTGATGAGAGGTCCAGTGAGAACTCAAGCCATGACAGATTCAGATTAGTCCCAGTGCCTAATAAACTACTGGCAAATACTCAGATACCTCATTGATAAGTATGGAACTATATAGGATAAAATCAGAGTATGTATTTCATATGCGCATCAGTGCTCAGGTTTCAGTGGTGTGGCCCTCAGGCTAATGTACTTGTCCTCATGCAGTCCTGTACAAGTTCTCATGCGGCCCCCTCAAGGTAATTTGAGTTTGAGACCCCTGCTATAGCCATTCTTGTCTTGAGCTCTAGAGGAGTTACTACACTAACATTTTCTATGAATAGCAGAGAAAGAGAAAAAACAACAAGAGTCCTGTGGCACCTTAATAGATTTCTTCGGACATAAGCTTTCATGGGCTCCAACCCCCTTTGTCAGATGCAAGAGAAAGAGAGAAAAAAATCAAACTCTTTAAAGAACATGTGAAATCTTCAAAGTTGTTAGATTAAAGTGGAATTATATTTACAGAAAATTAAACATGGATTAAAGGTTCTGTTGTGTTAGTGGTGAGCCTTTGAGATTTCTCCTGTCTCTTGGTTTTTCAATGGGAAATAAGTTGAGAAACATTTATATAAAAAGACAAAAGTAAGAGAAATTCTGGTCTGGCAACTGACAGAACTCATAGGCTGATGTTTCCTTTAGTGCTGAAATAATCAAACTGTTATTAATAAAAGCTTTTCAGTCACAAAACAGTGAAATTTTGATGAAATAATGGAAAAAATGTGGGAAATCTGCTTCATGATTTTTTTGTCCTTTTTACCCACCTGTGCGAAAACCAAAAGTGATATTAAAGGCTAACTAGCTACAAAATGCATGGAGGATACATCCATCAATGATTAGTGGTCAGGAATGCAACACCATTCTTCGAGTGTCTGTAGCAGATTTGCGCCGGACCCACCTGTTGCTTGGGTCCTCTGTGCCCACAAACCAGTCAGAGACCTTGGCTCTGTGCTCCCACCAGTGAAGTTTATTTCAAGTTGTTTGCCCACCTTCTTTTTACAGACACCTCAGCTGAACAGTCTCAGCCATCAACAGAGAGGAGCTTGCTCTCCCCTCGCTCTGTGTCCTCTCACTTTTTTTCTGCCCCTCTGCCCTTCCTTTCTGTGAGTCTTTTGTAGCCTCTGGCTAATGAGACCATCAGTTGCTCCCTGTAGGCCGCGGTTTGGCAACCCAAAAGATAAGAAGAGCCATTTTTTAACGTTCCTTCAATAGCCAAATGTTTTGAGAACTGCAATGGGGGTGGCCTCCTGGGGCATGGGGGGCTGCGAGTTGGGCCAGGGCGCCTGCTCCAGGGACCCCTGGTGATGTTGGGGAGCCTGGAATCAGGAGAGGGCCCCCTGCAGGGTCCCTTGCTGGCAGGTGGAGCCCAGAACCTGGTGCAGGTTGCCCACAGGGTCCCCTGGTTGCAGGGGGTCCCAGAGTTGCAAGGGGGCAGCAAACAGCCGCATGTGGCTCTGGAGCCACAGGTTGCAGAACCCTGCTATAGTCCCACAAAACGTAGGCTTATTCAGCTGGCTCTAATTCTCTTTCCTTAATTGGGGGTCACATGATAGAGGGGTGGCACACCTTTCCTTTGCATAGCACTCTGTCACAATGTCCCTAATCTCCATTTGCAAGACGCTGGCAGTGGATGACAGGATTGGCCCACATGTTGGTTGCCTATTCTGTTCATTCCCTCTGCAGCACCTGGCATTGGCCACTGTTGGCCGTCCATACGGTAGGGCAAGAGGGGCAGCCACCCAGGGCCCAGCACTTTAGAGGGCCCTGCAGGGCCTACACCGCTGCACCCTCCATGCCGGGGACCGGGCAAGCTGGCCAAAAGCAGTGGCCTGACTCAATGCTGCTGGTCTGCCCCTGGCCACGTGTGCTGCTTTCGGCTTTGTGCTGGAGCAGAAGGGAGGTGGCGGGAGGCAGCGTGGGGCCTGTATCACTATCCCCTGCAGCCACACTGCCTCCCACCTCCTCCCCGCTGCTCCGGCATAGAGCTGAAAGCAGTGCGTGAGTCTGGGGTGGACAGGCAGTGCTGAATGGGGCTGCTGCTTTTCACTGGCTCGCCTGGTCTCTGGCATGGGATGGCCACTGCAGGGTCCTGCCCCTCCCCTGGGCCGGCAGGCCCCACCGCCCAGTGCCAGACAGAGGGTGAGTGGGGGTCCTGCAGAGGGCGATTCCCCTGGGGCCCCACTGCCCCTAGGGACAGCCCTCGTTGGAAGACAGGATATTGGGCTAGACGGACCATTGGTCTGACTCAGGATGGTCATTCTTACATTCTTATAAAGATACCTGGCTGAGAAGGATTACTGACAAAACAAGTGGGCTATGTTCACACACAGGGGGTTATTTCGATACAAGTTGTTTCGATACAAGTTGTATCGAAACAACGCCTTATTTCAAAATAAGTTAATTCGAATTAACAGTTTGTTAATTCGAATTAAGGAAAAAAGCAGGAATTGAAATAGCAAGTTCAGACAACAGTTATTTCGAAACGAGTCACCGTTGTTTCAAAACAACATGGTCAGACGGCATTGTTTCGAAACAAAGTTGATTCGTCCCCACATGGGGTTTAAGTTGTTTTGAAACAACGGGACATCGTGTGAACATGGCCTTTGTTATTTCGAAACAACCTCTGTTGTTTCAAAATAAGACTGCTGTGTGAACACACCCATGTTCTCCTTTATCTCAACTGTAGAATTTTTCCCCTCCAAAATTACACTTCCTGAGAGCCAAGACTAATAATAATAAATCGTGCATCCATCACAGACCAGAATCTTTCAAGCCTTTAAGCAGGTGTGATTAGTTCCACTCATGCCTCTGATTTGGCTTTAAGCACCTATTTGGAGAAATGTAATCAAAATGGAGGGGGAGAGGACAACTACACAGCAAGATGTTTCCCAGCCTGCTATAGCTTTCTTCATGTTTTGGAGGAAACACTAATATAGAAATAAAAGCTACCAAAGATGCTGTCTAAATATAGATAGGATCACAGACATTCCAGGTAGAAAGGCCCTGCTAGTTTATCTAGTCCATCTTCCTTCTTCCGGAGTTATCTGTATCATACTGAGTTAGCTGGGCATCTGATCCAACCTCTAACTAATGATCTAACCAGACAAGCGCTGGCATGGCGACTGAAAAAGGATCACCAGAAGTTAGCCAGAAGAGTGGCAGCTGATGTTACTCACAACTCTGCAATCAAATGACCCAAGGCGATGTTGGAAAGAAACCTACTCTCTGTTCTGTATGGAACTGATAAGACAATGTGTATAATGTTTGTCTATCCATTCTAGATATGGAAGCTTATTGTATTCTACTAATTCAGTGTCACTCCTCCCAGCCTCGTATCTTAGAAACCATTGACTCCCGCACATCAGGACAGCAGCCTTCATTCAGGTCCTTTATTTTAAGCAGAGCTCACAGTCACTAATGTTTTTATTTTGTTTTACCTAGCATCATACATTTGTAGTTTATTCAAAATTGCTTCTGCAACAAAGTTTAGTTTAAGATCAAAATGGGCTTAATTTGCAAAGTGTGCATATGGAAACAAACTCCTCCATGGTCCAGGTGTATCCTGAATCTGCAGGTCTGGTTGGCCCATTGCAGAGAGAGGGGCTATTTTCAAACTTTCTGTCTGGATCCAGTTCAAACAAACTTCAGAAAGTCCTGGATATTTCTGTTTGTTTATTAATAGTTGGTAAGCCCTTCACAAATGAGGCCTCAGAATAGATCTGGCTGAATTTTTTTGCTCAAAACCTTTTTTTTCCCCCGCAAACGGAAATGTCCATTTTGAACAACATTTTGGAGTCTTCCCCCAACCCAAAAAAACGCTGAAATTTTTCAAAATGTATCACTTTTCAGTAAATCAAAACTGGAATTCCAGCCCAAAATAAAACTTCTGACCACATCTATTCACAGTCCCTTTATGAAGCAGAGAAGTATTAGTTCCATTTTACTGATAAGGATACTGAGGCACAAAGTTTCAATCTGACTGTAGAACCCAGGATTTTTGAGTCATGGTCCTGAGCCTGAACCAAAAGACCCTATTTCTTCCCTGTTTAGAGTCAAGGGTTTTGGCTCTGGAGGAGTACAGCACAGAATCTGGTCCACTACATCCTTGTGTTACTGGCAAAAATAGTAATGAATAACGATATTATTATTTAATATTTATATTGTGGAAACACCTAATGACCTTAGCTGGGCTGACCACACTGTGGTATGTGCCATACAAATATACTTGGACATTCCCTGCACCAGAGAGGGTGCAAACTAAATGAGAGAAAAGGCTAGTAAGACTTCCCTATGTTTAAATAAAATAACCTTTGTGAGTGACCTGGCCGTTATGTCAAGAAGTAGAACCTTCAGGTACAGATGTTTAGCCTCGAGCAGCTAAACACAGTTTACCAGCTATTTGTAAGAGAACTGAGGTCTGAGAAACATATTCAAAATTTTGCCTCAAACATAGCAATGAGCAAATTTAAAGCAAATGTTAACTGTCCCTTTTCTATAGAACTTGCAACACATTACAAGATTTGCATTTATCTCAGTTTTGAGAGTTAATTTCCTATGCACAAAGGGCAAAAAAAATGCATTCAGCCATAATGGTCTTTACCTCATACTGAGGAACACCACAAGAAAGAACAAAAATAAAGTCTCCAGAGGAAAAAGCAGTGTGTGAGTATACATATGTGTATATCCTTTAGAACATGCTTCATCTGGTTAAAAAGGCTGCATTCAGGATTGCCTCAATACCTCTTTGCTATACCACAGCTGTAGCAAAGGGGTCATAGAGCAGGGATGAGTGCTCCCTAGTGAAGAACTGTGACATAAAGGATCATTAAGGTGGCAGCAGAGATGTCCCCAGTACATCAAGTGGTTTGGAGAGGCAAGGGTGTGAAGAAGGTTAAGGCGGGGGGGTGTCAGTCAGAAAATGGAATGCAGATGAAAGGAGTTTTGCCAAAAGCACATCTTGTTATTTCCCCACCGATAACTCCCCACTGATGCAAGCCCCATAGGCACTATATGGCAGCAGGCACATTAATCTCCACAAGAGGCCATACAGGCCCTAGCAAACCTGGACCTGGTGAAAACAGGTTGTCTCCCCTCACATCTTGTTCCAGCCATTGTGTTAGCTCAGGCATGAGTTTGGAGGATTATATGAGTCACCCCTGCAACAGAGAGAGGGAATGTCTCTGAGTACAAGGAAAACAACCACCAACCTATAACTCCCGCACACACCAAAGTGAGGATTCAGTCCATCTAACCTACTTGGCAGTTGTTTGCTGGAGAAATGGGCCTTATCAATTCAGTGTAAAACTTTTAAAAACGATGAATTACTCATAGCCCCTCCACAAAAGCAATAAAAAGAGCTCACCAGTCACCTAAAGCTGTATCTTGCTGTGTAACTGCAACACACTGAGCTGCTTCTTCCTGGGGCCCCCACACTAAGTTGCTTTCTTCTGAAACTCAGTTTGGTGAACAACTTGGTGAAAAACAAGGAAACACCGTACCAAGTGCTGATAGAGAAACATAACCCCTTCCATTTCTTATGATTCTACTACAGTGCCCTTTTTTCTCCCTCTTTCCTTCCTCCTCCCCTCCTCCCAATGTTTACCTGAAACTGGGTATGCACTTGATCAGCATTTGGGACCAGGTTTCCTTAGCAATCAGATTACAATTAAACCGCTGAGCAGCAAGCTCTGTCCCACATTGAGCTTTTCTCCTTCTCCCAGGGAGCGTGGGTGTATAAGCAATGAGAGGGCCGTTTAGGCCTCAGGAGAGGAGCTCTGTTAATTGAACCTGTATACTATCTTAAAAAGCAAAGGGACGAATAGCTCCCTACTTCAGACCACCACACATTGGTAGACAGGTGCAGTCTTTGGCTCATAAAAAAGTCAGTGCTTCCATGGCAAATAAAATTAAGCAGGCATGTAATCCTGAGAATTTAGACCAGGGAATTCCTGGACATTGTGCATCTAATTTCCTTTTGCGGTTGTGACACTCCCAGGCTGTTGGATTGAGTAGTTTCCATTGCGATTTATCATTCCATGTGTGCGACAGGTCCCCTTTGGTGCTCTATCCACAGGAGATATGAATGCGAAACATACCCAGTTAGAGAACTTTAGCTCAAGATACAAAAAGTCATACTTCCAGCCGTAACCATCCCTCATTCAACTGCTGGTGTCTCAGCCACAAATGGCGGTCGTCACAACATGAGAACGGCCATACTGGATCAGACCAATGGACCACCAAGCCCAGATCCAGTCTTCCGGCAGCAGCCAATGTTTGATGCTTTAAAGGGAATGAACAGAACAAGTAGTCATCAAGTGGCCTTGCAAACAGGGGACTTCAAACAGAGGAGTTTGAGAGGGAGTTAGTGTGAGAAAGAGTTTAGGGTGTTTTTATTTGTTTGTCTGGGGTTTTTTTAGGGAATCACTATGGTGAAGATGAGTCATATTGCTTCTGCCAGCACTACTTCTGTCTCCTCCACCTGCACCTGTATCCTGACAGACAGTCAGACCATGGAGGTCTCCATCCAGATCCTGGTGCAGACTTGCAGTGACTGTGGCCTGCATTCCCCACTCACAGACAGTCAGGCTGGGGAGATCATTCAGTGTGAAAGGTGCCTTCTGGTAGAATCTCTCAGGAAGCAGGTGGGAGAGTTACAGGAGAAGGAGACTAGGCTCAGGAGTATGCATGCCATTGAGAAATTCCTTGATAGCATCCATAAGGCGACATCCAAGGCTGAGGAAACTACTCAGATATGGGGGACTGCTGCCACACCATCAAAGGAAGATGGGTTGACTCTCAAAGATCGGGGATGCTGGCAGCTAGTTACTTCCAGCAGCAGATAGTGCTCCACCCCTGTTCCCATCCGACCCTCCATGGTGTTAAAGAACTATTATGCAGCCCTGGCAAAGAGAGATGACAGGGAAGAGGAGAAGCCATGCACACCCAAGGCTGGAAGGACTTCAACCACCACACCAAAGAAGAAACGCAGGGTAATGGTGGTTGGGGACTCTCTTCTGAAGGGGACAGAGGCACCCATCTGTCACCCTGACATGGCATCCTGGGAGGTATGCTCTCTGCCAGGGGCCTGTATCCGAGACATTAGGAAGGAATTGTCAAGAATCATCCATCCTTCTGAATACTTCCATGTGCTACTCATCCATGTGGGCACTAATGATACTGTGAGATGTGACCCTCAGCAGATCAAAAGTGACTACAGGGCTCTGGGCGCATGGGTGAAGGAGTTTGGTGTGCAGGTGGTGTTCTCTTCAATCCTTCTGGTCAAAGGTAGGGGCCTGAGCAGAGACAGATGTATCCTGGATGTGAATTCCTGACTGCGAAGACAGTGTTTCCAGGAGGGCTTTGGCTTCCTTGACTATGAAGCAGAGATGGACTCCACCTATCAAGGAAGGGGAAGAGCATATTTGATCATATACTGGCTAACCTAGTGAGGAGGGCTTTAAACTAGGCTTGAAGGGGGAAAGTGACCAAAACTCATAGGTAAGTCACAATGAGGGAGATCTGGGGGAAGGGATGGAACCTGGAGGGGAACAGAGGCTGTAACAGCAGAGATAAAAGAGAGTCTAGTCAGAACTGGGGTGGAGGGGAATCAAATCAGTGTCTTAGGTGTCCAAATGAAGCCATAATACCTGAGGTGAGTAGGGAAGAAAGACACTGGGAGAATATCCAAGGAGGAAGATGCAACAGGAGAGATTATTGGCCGGGGAAAGTAAGACAATCAGCCCAGTATCTTAGGTGCCTGTGCACAAATGCAAGGAGCCTGGGAAACAAGCAGGACGAATTAGTAGTACTGGCACAGACAAGGCATTATGATGTAATTGGAATAACAGAGACATGGTAGGGTAGTTTGCAAGACTGGAGCACTGCCATGGATGGGCATAAATTGTTCAGGAAGGACAGGCAGGGAAGAAGAGGTGGAGGAGTAGCACTATATGTAAAAGAGCTTTATGACTGCTTGGAGCTCCACTATGAAAGTGGAGACAAACCTTTTGAACGTCTCTGGGTTAAGTTTAGACAAGAGTGCAACAAGGGTGTTGTCATGGTGGGTGTCTGCAACAGACCACTAGACCAGAAAGAGGAGGTGGATGAGGCTTTCTATGGACAACTAGCAGAAGTTTTCAGATCACAGGCCCTGGTGCTCATGGGAGACTTCAATTACCCTGACATCTGCTGGGAGGGTAATACAGCAGTGCACAAACAATCCAGGAAATTTTTGGAGAGACTTTGAGGACAACTTCCTAGTACAAATGCTGGAGGAACCATCTAGGAGCCTTGCACCTCTTGATCTGGTGCTCACAAACAGAAGAATTGATCAGGAAAGTAGAAGTGAATGGCAACCTGAATATCCATGACCATGAGATGGTAGATTTCAGGATCCTGATCAAAGGAAGAAAGTAAAGAAGCAGAACATAGACCCTGGACTTCAGAAAAGCAGATTTTGGCTTCCTCAGGGAACTGATGGGCAGGATCCCTTGGAAGGCTAATCTGAAGGGGAAAGGCATTCAAGAGAGCTGGTTGTATTTTGAAGAAACCCTACTAAGGGCACAGGAAGATACCATTCTGATGAGCAGAAAGAACAGAAAATATGGAAGGTGCCCAGTGGGGCTTAGCAGAGAACTCTACAGTGAGCTGAAACACAAAAGGGAAGCTTACAAGAAGTGGAAGCTTGGACAGATGACTAGGGAGGCATATAAAGATATTGCTCAGACCCGCATGTATAAAATCAGAAGGGCCAAAGAGCAATTGGAGTTGCATCTAGCAAGGGATATGAAGGATAACAGGAAGGGGTTCTTCAAGTATGTCAGTAACAAGAAGAGGATCAGGGATGATGCAGGTCCGTTACTAAATGGGGCAAGTATCCTTGTCGCAGATGATGTGGAAAAGGCTGAAGTGCTCAGTGCTTTTTGTACCTCAGTCTTCCCAGGCAGGGTGAGCTCCCAGGCTACTACACTGGGTAACACAGAATGGAGAGAAGCAGAGCGGCCCACAGTGATGGAAGGTCAGCTTAGGGAATACTTAGAGAAGTTGGATGCGCATAAGTCTATGAGGAATGAACTGTATCCAAAGGTGCTGTGGGAGTTGGCCGATGTGATTGCAGAGCTGCTAGCCACTATCTTTGAAAACTCGTGGCAAACAGGGGAGATCCCAGATGATTGGAAAAAGGCAAATGTAATGCCTATCTTCAAGAAAGAGAAAAAGGAGGACCCAGGGAGCTAAAGACCAATCAGCCTCACCTTAGTCCTTGGAAAAATCATAGAGCAGGTCCTCAAAGAATTCATTCTAAAACACTAGGAAGAGAACAGAGTGATTAGGAGCAGTCAGCATGGATTCACTAAGAGCACATTATTTAGTCAGGGGACTGCATTTTTACTACTGTATAGTGAATTAGGTGAGAGTTTTAAAAAAAGTTTTGCATTATGTTCAGTGGGCCAAATCTTGACATCCCTACTCATCCTTTGAAATCATTGGCCCAGATTCTCAGGTTGATGAAAACTGACATAGCTCTACTATGGAGTGACATCAATTTGCATAATCTTGCATCAATTTGCCAAAGTAAAGATTGTGTAAAAATATGACTTGGCTTCTAAGAAAAGGGAACAAGTCTCTCTCGAACTTCTATTTGAAAGATTAGGTTAAGAAGAAAATACTGCTCAGACATTGCTACAGTTAATCTACCCTACTTACCTGGTTTCTAGTTACTTGCTAGAGAATTTAAAGGCAGAAGATTTAGACAGGTATGAATCTGACCCATTGTACTTTCCCAGTGCCTTAACTTGTGTTTAGTTTGTAACTGGGACTCATTTAAAGTGAACATGTTATAGCAAGTTGAGGGTTCAATTTCTTTAGCACAAAAAATTTTGTCTGCAAGCCAAAACCTGCACTTAATATATGGGAAAATCCAGATGTTCTTATAAGATGACACTTTTTCCCTCAGATAACAGAAAGCCAAAGAAAGTCTGTTTCAACACACTTTTTACAACATGAAGACAGAAAGGCAAGGATAGCTTGAATAGGTATCAAGCATGTCCTGAAGAAAGAAAGGGGTGGGGGCTACTCTTGGGAGCTCAGTGGCTGGCAAAGCCAGATGGCTCGACAATTCCAAGTTTGGGTTCATTTTGTTATCATGTATCTGTGAAACCTTCTCTTCTACAGCTTCTCACATCCTTCTCCCCTTGCTGTCCAAAGGAGAAACTATGGATGATGCTGAGCTTCCTCTAACCCTGGTGAAAGTAGTGGAGACTTGGTGCAGACATATCTGCTACCAGGCTCAAGTCTTACTTCAGAGGTGCCTAGACTTTGGGCTCCCTCTTTGCAGAGAGTGAATTTCACCTCTGTATAATATAATAGACACTTGTTAGCATTAAGGGAAGATAAAAACATGCACTGAGGGAAAACTAGCTTCCCATGCACCTTGGATGGGGTGGGAAGGTTGTTATATGTAGTGATTCTACATAGCCTGTCAAAATCTCCCCCATGAGACCTGACTCCAGTTCTCACTAAACTCAATGTAAAGACTTCTATTGACTTTAAAGGGACTTGGATAAGACCTTTAACCAGAAGGCTGTGCTTGTCTTCCCTCCTAGTGAATACTGCCTTTGTTTGCCAATGGATACACAAAGCACACATTTTTTTTTTCAATTTTCTGAATGCCATAGACTGTTGTTTTCCCCCAAAGCTGGCAGATTAACTAGATTTGCTTGTTTTAAAACATTTGGCTTGTTTACATTTCACCTCACACTCAAAACAACACAGACGGTGTACTTTGCAGATGTAAAAGCCACAAATGATTGGGGGTAGGGGAAAGGAATCCTTCACATGGCACCAAGAAATGGACCTCTTGGGCAGAACTACCACTCTAACTTGCTTTAATCTCCTTGTTATGTAGCATGAGTGGGGAAAGCCAAAAATCTACACAGAAGATTTTAGTGTATTAACTTTGTGCTGATACCTGCATTCCTCAAAGCCTCCTTATCCTCCTACATAACCAAACCACTGCACTGGGAATGGCAGGCTTTTGAAATACTGGTTTGGCTGTTTGCCCATAAGTTTATCAGTAACATTCCTCCAGGTTTTGTATACTGCTGACAGAGTTCTGGGGAATATCAGCAGAAAAGATAAGAGACTGAAGGAGGTGGAAGTTGCCAGTATTTTCTGGAGCCGCAGGAGTTTCATGGTGCAAGGGGACTCCACTTCAACACAAATGGTTTAAGAAAAACGGATTATTTCAGTGCATTCCAGTGAGCCACTTGGGTGGGAAACACTGGCAGATTTTGCCTTTCCCTGAGCACAAAGATGGTTCCAGGCAAGCACCCTTGCTGGCACCAATAAAATAAGTCCATAGTGCAGCAGAGCTGATCACAGATGAAGATACAAATTGGATCTTTTCCTTATGGTCCCTGGCTCTGTCCTGACCCTATCCTACAGTTTCCTAGACTTTAAGGCCAAAGGGAACTTAGCCTGACTTTCTGCAGATTGTAGGCCATAGAGATTTACCCCCACTTGTGTATAAGGCCCATAACCTCTGAATGAGTTACTGAAGGCCTCAGATCTAATGTGTTGAGTGGACACACACTACAAGCTGTGACAATAGCACAAGAGTAGCTATAGCAGCTCCAGACAGCCATGGCCTGACCCAGGTTCAGTTAAGGACTGGGGCTCAAGGGGAAAGGAAACACAGGAATCATCAACTCTTAATAGGCTGACACCAGAAATTCACTGATGGTTTGGTTTCTTATATTAAGATGTGTGTAGTGGTTTTAAATGGTCAATAAATATGTGTGCAAGCCACAGAGAAAGTGTATGGAGATAAAGGGCCAGTAGCTGCTAATAAATCTGTGTAGCTCCTGCAGACATCAGAAGTTGCACATGTGGAAGTATAGTCCTTTATGGGAGTTGTAGTTCAGGTGCCTCAGCCTCTCATCAAGGGATACCCAGCTGGACTACTACTGCCACGATGCATCATGGTTTTCTCTGTTAATGAGGAGAGGCAAACCATTATAGCACTCACAGGATCACTCTCTTCCTTCATGTGATGCTGTCATGTACACTGCCTTTGCAGCCATCATTAAGTCTTCCAGTTGAGACAGTACCTGGCTGTCTAATGTAATAAAACAACTAGTGGGGGGAAAAAAAAGGGACAGAAAAACAAAGAATCCTTCTTAAAAACCATAAAACAAAGAAAATTAAAAATCCAAAATACCTAAAGAAAGAAAATCCTTTCAGGCCTTCTTTATCCACCATAAAAACCCAAAAATATGTTACAAGAGATTTTTCTCCTATTTTCTTTTTTAGGTTATCTTTAAGTGCTGATAGTACACTTGATGTGTAAACCCAGAAAAAGACATTGTCTTCAGGATCTTACCATTTAAAGAGAAGGAAAAGGGCCCTACTGAGATAACCATAGCAGCACAGAAAGAATTATTTTGGAGGGTGGGGTCAGGAAAAGTATGGGCCCCTTACTGAATGAGGGAAGCATACTGAATGAGGGAAGCAACCCAATGGCAGATGATGCTGGAAAAAAGTGAGATAGTCAGTGGTTTTTTTTCTTCAGTCTTCACAGACAAGGTCAGTACCCAAACTAATGCACTGAGCAGCAAAGTGTGGGGAGAAGATGAGTACCCTTCAGTGGTAAAAAGAATAGGTCAAGGACTATTTAGAAAAGCTGGATGTGCACAAGTCCATGGGGCCACATGCACTGAATCCAAGGGTACTGAGGGAGTTTTTTATGACCTGAAGTGAAAGAGCCATTGCCCATTATCTTTGAAAACCCGTGTTGGTTAGGAGGGGTCCTGTATGTCTGGAAAAAGGCAAATATAGTGTCCATCTTTAAAAAAGAGGAGGAGGAGGATTTTGGGAACTACAGACCAGCCAGCCTCATCCCAGTCCCCAGAAAAATAATGAAGCTGGTCCTCAAGGAATGCATTTTGAAGCACTTGGAGGAGAGGAAGCTAATCAGAAACAGTTAGCATGGATTCACCAATAGCAAGTCATACTTAACCAACCTGATTGTCTTTTATGATGAGATGACTGGCTCTGTGGATGTGGGGAAACAGCAGACTTGCTATACTTTTACATTAGCAAAGCTTTTGATATGGTCTCCCACAGTATTCTTGCCAGCAAGTTAAAGAAATATGGGTTGTAAGAATGGACTATAAGGTAGAGAGAAAGCTCAAAGTCTAGTTGGCAGCTGGTAATAAATGGAGTGCTCTAGGGGTTGGTTCTCAGGCCAGTTTTGTTCAACATAGAATCATAAAATATTAGAACTGAAAGAGACCTCATAAAGTCATCTAGTCCAACCCCCTGCTAAAAGCAAGACTACTCCCACTAAATCATCCCAACCAGAATTTGATCCAAGTAGGTCTTAAACATTTCCAAAGATGGAGATACCACCACCTCCCTAGGAAATCCATTCCAATGCTTCACCACCCTCCTAGTGAGAAAGTTTTCCATAATATCCAACCTAGACCTTCCCAGCTGCAGCTTGAAACTATTGCTCCTTGTTCTGTCCTCTGTCATCACTGAGAATAGGCTAGTTCCCTCCTCTTTGGAGAACCCCTTCAAGTAACTGAAGGTAATTATCAAATACCTTCTCAGTCTTCTCTTCTGGGATGTATCGCACCTTCAGAAAGTTTGCATATGATACTAAGCTGGGGGGAGCGGTGGATACGTGGGAGGGTAGGGATAAAATTCAGAGTGAGTAAGACAAATTGAAGGATTGGTCCAAAAAGAATATGATGATGTTCATCAAGGACAAATGCAGAATCCAGCATTTAGGGTGGAAGAATCCCATGCACTTCTACAAAACAGGGAGAGACTGGCTAAGCAGCAGTTCTGCAGAAAAGGAGCTACGTTTGCAACAGACAAGAAGCTGGATATGAGTGAAGAGTGCATCCTTACTGCAAAGAAGGCTAATAACATACTGAACTTCATTATTAGGAGTATTGTCAGCAGATCAAGGTAAGTGATTATTCCCCTTTGTTCAGCACTGTTGAGGCCACATTTGAAGTATTGTGTCCAGTTTTGGGACTCCACCATTGAAAGCATTTGAACAAATTTGAAAGAGTTCAACAAAGGACAATGGAAATTACTAGGGTGTTGGGGTTCTTCAGGCTAAGGGAACTGAACTTATTTAGTCTTCAGAAGAGAAGAGTGAAGGGAGATTTGTAGCAGCCTTTAACTAGGGGTTAAAGTAGGCTGGAATGCACCGGAACAGCATTCTGGGGCCCACTATTTTGGGGCGTTCAGTGTTCCAGGGCCCCTAAAATTAGAAAATGGAGCTGGAACGCTGCATTCCAGGGCCCACCATTTAAAAACCGCAGACCCTGGGACACAGCATTCCAGGTCCATTTTCTATTTTTAGGGGCCCCCAATGCTGAGCCTCTAAAAATAGGAGGCCCCAGAACACCACTCCTGCACGTTCAGGGAGGCAGGGAGCTGCCCCAGCCTGGGCTGAGGCTCTGGTCTGAGCCTTCTCTGACTGAGTATGCTCAGGCCAGAGCCTCAGCCTGGACCGGGCCCGCTCCACAGTGCATGTTGGCCAAGTAAAGGGACCCGGGGGGGCACTATTCTCCCCAGGACTTGAAATTGGGGGGGGTGTAGGGGAAGGTTTGAGGGGGTGCTCATTAATTTTATATAACACTATTACTTGCTGACAACTGGGGGATGTTGGGAAATTCAGGGGGTGTTGGGGGGAAAGTTAGGGAAATCCCTAGTTTGGGGACAGGCAAGCCAGTCTGTCAGAGAAACGGTACGGGTGAGGGAGTCAGCCTGGCACAGCAGGGGAAGATGGCGTGTCATAGTGGGGTGTTGGGGAAGGGTTGGGGGACCAGCAATGAGATGGGGGCTGGGGGCAGTAGCTGGGGTGGAGGGTAGGTTTAGGGGAGCAGTAGCTGGGGTGGGGGGCAGGCTTTTGGGTGGTAGTAGCTGGGGTGCATGGGGGCACACACTGATGCAACAGGGGACCAGGCCAGTTTTAGGGGGGGGGGCTACAAATTTAGGAAGGTTTTGGGCCCTGCTAAATTACACTTTAAGCCCTGCTTTTAACTGTCTGAAGGGGAGTTTCAATGGGGATAGAGCTAGGCTGTCTCAGTGGTGTCAGCTGACAGCACAAGGAGTAATGATTTTAAGTTGCAATAGGAAAGGTCTAGGCTGAATATTAGGAAGAACATTTTCACTAGGAGGGTGGTGAAATACTGGAAAAGGTTACCTAGGGAAGTGGTAGAATCTCCATCCTAGAGGATTTTGAGATGTTGCTTGATAAAGTCTGGTTTGGGATGATTTAGTTAAGGTTGGTGGTTCTTTGATGAGGAGATAGGATCAGATGCCTTCCTGAGGATGCTTCCAACCCTAATTTTCTATGATTCTATTAATCTTCCACATGATAGCACAAGTCTGTCACACTGGGTCATCCCATCAATCCCTATTTTGGATGAAATTCACTCATGAGCATGCTCCCCACGCAAAGTCCATTGGTTTGACTTAACCCACATGAGTAGAACGTTTGTAGTGTTCCTGTGCACAAGAGTGGATTTCACATAGTGTGTGCTAGGTTCTGGGTCGGCACCCTGTGACTTTTGCCTTGTGTTTAGCAGCAGACATAGTTACTGACTATGAATGCATGCTAGTCACGGTTAATGGCACTGTAAATGGAATACCACCCTTAAAAGCAGTGTACAATAGAAAGCAGCCAGCATGAAATAAAGCAGATTATAAGGTTTTTTTTTTGCCTACTGGTATTAAGTAGAATTTGTGTCAGCCAACTGTAAGCATGTATTGTGAAAGCCCCGAGTTCCTCAAAAGGGATTTTTACTGTTAAATCTTTTAGCATTTATGAAATTCCAGTCAGAAGTAATCCCATGCTAATAAGTGATTCTATTTTGGACTTTAAAGCAGCATATGTAAATTTAAATTAAAATAAGGCAAATTCAGCAGTGGGAAACCAATTTATACTTTTCTGAATATGGTACCAGGTTTTCAGTTCTGTTTGCTTATTAAAAGTATAATGTAGATGCTACTGAGAGAATCCATATAATTTATGACTATATCTAGATAGATATACAGCTAAAAATGAGAATTCAGCAATGACTTGTAAATAAAAATCCTTTTCCCCATCTTCTATATTAAACAACATATTCTTAGTACATTTATTTTTTTTTATATACTTAATTAGTGGTCAACTCATGGAGAATCTGTGATATATCACAGAATTATAAAAATGTCAGGCTGGAAGGAACTTTGAGAAGTCATTGATTTTCTTCCCTTGCACTGTGGCTAGACTAAGCAAACCTAGACCACCCCGACAGGTGTTTCCCCAACTTCATTTTAGAAATCTTCAGCGATGGGGATTCCACAAACTCCCTTAGAAACCTACATGTAGAGATATATTCTCTTTAGAAACAATATCTTTATTTACCATCTGTCTTTTCCATCTGTCACCCTGGTATTGTGGTATTCTCTTTTGTTGTGCACCATGAACATTAGTGGATCTTTGTTATTTAAAACAAACAAGGAGTCTGGTGGCACTTTTAAAGACCAACAAATTTATTTCTCACATGAGCTTTCATGGGAGAGAATCCTACTTCATCAGATGCTTGAAGATGGGGAACTGAAACCAAATAAATGCAGGAAAGTGTAAGTCATAGGATCTGGTCAGATTGTAACAGCAAATCAAAGCAGTTAAGACTCAAACAATGTAGTACAGCAATTAATGGGGAGGTGGGTGGGGGACAAGGAAATCAAAATCACCTGTTGTAATGGGAAAAGAAACCATGGTCTTTATGGTCACCTACTTCTGTTCATTAAGGCCATTTAACACTGCATGTATCACATACAGAAGGGACTTTTTTGGGCCAAGAAGCAAGAACACAGCGAGTTGGTGGACAGATGAGTGAATCAAAGAAATGATCTGGTGTGTTAGGAAAAGAAAGAAATGTAATAGAAAGAGGAAAAAGATAGAGTTTAATTATTACATTTTATTTCTGGTAGCAATCTAAACTTTGGAGGAGAAGAGGACTTATCCATAAAGAACCTCCAAATCTTTTACTGTTCATCTATCACATGGTTTCAGATAATGAATAAGCAACAATTGGGATCAATGCACTCTTAGGCTATGTCTACTCTAGGGGTTTAGGTCAACTTAAAGCACCTTCAGTCGAGTTAAGCAAAGCCTAGGCTTTATTTGGAATTAATTAAGCCAACTTAAGCATTTGCTTAAGTTGACCAAATAACCTTTACTTGTTAAGTCGACTTAATTTTTAAGTCAACTTTATTTAAGTTGACTTAAGTCAAAGTAGCCTGGTATTAGGCTTAAGTCAATTTCATTGGCCTCCTGGCCACCTGGGCTACGTCTACATCAGAAAGCTTAGTTCAGACTTCCTTAGTCAGAACTAAGCAGTTCCCAGTTAGTTTGAACTAACCATAGGTTAGTTCGGCATAACCACGGCTTTTTAGTTCGAAATAGCCACGCTTTTTAGTTCGAACTAAAAAATTAGTTTGAACTAAAAAGCGCAGTTAGTTTGAACTAATCACTTAGTTCAACCTTTTTTAAATTCGAATTAAGGTGTCTACATTGCACTAGTTCAAACTAAAGCTTGGACTAAGTACTAAGTTCAAACTAACTGTTCAGACTAACTAGCTTGAACGAAGCTTTGCCTAGTTCAAACTAAGTAATTTCTTACTTTGAAATAGGCAAAGCCTAGCACACATATGGACTAAATTAGTCCGGACTAAACATGCTTAGTCCAGACTAATTTGGCAGTGTAGACATACCCCTGGAAACCTTCCTGACAACCAGGAAGTGCCTGCCCTGCCCAATACCCAGGGCAGGATAAAGGCCAGCCCATCTTGCTCCACAGCCAGAGGTAGCCTGTACTCTGCCTGTGTGGCAGCCATGTCTGAAGGCAGAGGCAAGCAGGTCAGGAGGCAAGCCCCATCCTGGACCCACCAGGAGATCTAGGATCTCCTGGCTGTGCTGGGGGATGAGCCCATACACTCCCAGCTCCGGGGAGGCCAGAGGAACCGGAACATGTATAGGACCATGCTGGAGGCCTTGGTAGAGAGGGGCCATGCCCGCTCCACTCATCAGGTGCTGGTGAAAGTCAAAGACCTCCGCCAGGCCTACCACAGGGCCCGGGAGGGCATGCAGCGCTCGGGGGCAGCCAACATCACCTGCAGCATTACACGAAGCTGCATCCTTTCCTGGACCAGGAGGCTGATTACGACCAACCAGCTAGCACTGTTGATGCTGTCGAGCCCCCTTCTCAGGACAATGATCAGGAGGAGGACTTGGTGGATGAGGGCATGGTGCTTAGCCAGGTGAGCACCAGAACCTCAGCACAGGGCACTGCACCAGCCCCAGGCAGTGCCAGTCGGAACTCATACTGGGGACCCAGGAGGAAGCTCCCTCCATCCTGGATGAAGGGACATAACACTAGGCTCCTAGTGCACATGGCAGTGAGTGTTCCCTCCGTTCAGACCTGGTAGGTCAGGTAGGTGGGACAGAGACTATGGGGAACAGAGCCCAGGGACAGGCAGTGTCTGGGGGGGGCATCGAGGCTTTCCCATGGGGCAACAGGGGCAGAGGGCCATGTGGCGGCGGGACACAGAGCGAAGCAGGGTGGAGATCTGACAGGCAATGGGGTGGGGGCACTGTCAGTGTGACAGCCAAGGCCAGAAACACGGTCCTGATGCTGTTGGCACATGGCCTCCAGAGAGCTCCCTGGGGCAGGGTTGCCTGGGGCTCATCACCCTGGGCAGTGCACACGCCCCATGCAGCAGAGCATGGCGGCATATTCTAAGGGGCCCCTGTCCCAAAGGACGGGCAAAGTGAGAAATACGGGGATGGGCATGGGACAGCAGCTGCTGTCAGCCTGTACTCTGCACTAACTAACGGGGGGAACTCTTGTTCTTTGCTTCTGTCCTACAGCCCTTGCATCTATAACACTGAACATTGCTGGGATGTACCCAACCCTGACCCTGAAGAGGAGGGGGCATAAGTCCAGGGAGGAGATGCTCGAGGACTACCACTAGTTGGCCAAGCATTCTGAGGTAGACCTCTGAGCCTGGTGGGAGTGGGAGTGGCAGGAGAAACACGCCCACTGCAGGGTCGAGCAGGCCCAGATGGACCGCCTGATTGACCTCATGGAGTACCAGACCCATGCCCTGGATTTCCTGGAATGGGGCCATGGCTCTTGTTGGGCTGAGGATCCCCTTGCCCAGGACCCCAGCAGCAGCCCTCCCCACCAACAGCCCAGGACTCAGGGTGGCCAGGAGAGAGGGGCACTTTTGCTGTGCAGCACTGTGGGACAGCTGTCCACCACGCACCACTTCCAAGGTGATATAGCATCTGCCATTGTGGACATGGCATTTTGAGTGTGGAATCTCTAAACTGGTTTGACAAGGTCCACTTTAAGCCGACTTAAAATAGACTTTATTAATCCAGCTTAACTGAGCCCTCTAGTGTAGACGTAGCCTAAGAGAATAGAGCTCCTCTCTTTTGACAGTTTTCACAAGACACCCATGGATTATTAAATATCCCATTTACTGCTTGTCTTTGAATGGTTGCATGCTTTAACTTATTTCAAATACTAATAATTGTATCTCACATGTAAGATACTCCAAAAATTATTCACTGTAGTGTCTGGAGACAGCAAATACAATACTAAAGTAACAAAGACTTGGTCCATGATCCCATAATCAGATCCCTGGGGGAGGATTCTTGCCTGTGCATGGAGTTTATTTGAAGTCTCCACATAGACACAGAGATCTGATTTCAGAATCGGGCTTTTTCATCATAAAGCTGTGCTTTGGAATGGCTTATAACTTTCCCAAACACTTTCCCTAGGGCTGAAACTTCCCACATGAAACCTTCTCAGCAAACAGATGAATTTATTGGAAAGTCTGAGTAAATCCATTCAACTGATTTAGTGCTATTGGAATGTACATAAACAACCAAGGCAAAAGAAGCAATCCTTTTCTTTCTTAAAGTCATGTAAGATACTTTTTTTTCTGCACAAAGAGAAATAAAAACAGCAGTGTGTCACAATCACTGAAGCTGGAGTCTCCAGATCATACATTGTAACAGCCTTGTCCTCTCTGACAGCAAACATCTGTCATTGTCCTCTCTGACAATTCACTCCTATGCAGAAAACAGGTACCAGGCTTACACACCACTTCTGTCTTGTTGAGGGTTTAAGTGGGCTATAAGTGATATGCAGGCTTACTGCTGCTTTCTGCAGAGGGGCAAATTTCACCCTAGGTAAACAAAGACAAGTGTTTCTATTCACCACAAGAGAACACAAAAATCTAGCTATTTTAAATCCTGTACTCACCATGTTGTTGTGTTATGTAAATAATAGCGAACCTTTTGTGAGACAAAGCAACATCCTGCTTGAAACAGGAGCCCCAATATATACCTTGGATCACAGTAAAAGTCATTAGTGTCTCCCTCACTGGGGTTTCTCCTGATCACCATGGAGAAATTTCTTAATCTGGGGAAACAACATCTTTTCGAGTGACCCTATGTTACAGTTTACTGTGGAACCAGATGTGTGAGGCTTTATTCAGAACTTGATGATTTGAATACTTTGCCTTCATGAAAAATTTAAATCTCTCAGGCTATGTCTATACTGCCAGATTAGTCTGGACTAAGGAAGCATAGCCTGGAATAATTTGGCCCATGGCCAAACTAGGTATTGCCTAGTCCAAACTAAGATGTTTCTTAGTTTGAACTAAGCAATTCTGAGTCTGAATTAGTAAGTACTGGTGGTTAGTCCAGACTTACTCTCCTAGTTCAAACTTTAGTTCCAACTAAGCATATGCAATACTCAGAAGTAATGGTTAGTTTGAATTTAAAAAGTTCGAAGTAAGTCATTAGTTCAAACTAGCCGCACATTCTAGTTCAAACCAAAAAGTTAGTTTGAACTAGAATGCGCAGCTAGTTCGAACTATAAAGCTGCGGTTAGTCTGAACTAGCCCAGGGTTAGTTCAGATTAACCTTGGATGTTTTAGTTCAGACTAGCAAATCTGAACTAAAATTTCATATGTAAACATAGCCTTATTGATATTTTACAATTTCCTCACTGAGCTGAATAAACTTACCCAGCTTTTGGTCAAAGACAGCAGCCAATATATCAGTTAGTTGATGCTATAATGGTTGTGTACTTCCTCTTGTTGAAGGAAGCACATCCCAAGCAGCTAAGTTCCACATCTGTTCTGATGCCAGAAGATGTGACAGCTGCCATCTTGGCTGACATGCTAGATATTTCCAGAGAAAAAGACTATGACCTGTTATAGCTTGATCTAAAGAGCCAAAATATTGTAGTTAGAGCCGTAAAAGTCTTCCGTCCTCTATAGATCAGGTGCACAGGTAGACCTATAATACACTCAGTGGGTTACATTTATTCACATGATATTCTGTATCACTGTAGGACAGATACTACTACTTTTTGTCATTAGACATACTTCATTCCAATGAAGAGATCCAGCAAAAGACCTTGAGAATGAACGGTGTTTAGGCATCAGCCTTGGTGGTTAATTTCACCCATAATATAGTTCCTTACTCTGTGAGTAGTCCTAAATGAATGAAAGTGAAATTTTATTGATGGGACTACCCATGGAGTACAACAATAGCCTGCCTGAGTAAGAGTGGTAAAATTTGGAGCTCTATGAATAAACTATGATCAAGACAACTACTCTAATCCTGGAGAAGGAAGAGTTCATGGTTAAAATGGCCCCTCTAATCTTGTCTTTCCACTTTGCAGTCATTCCCCTGAGTCAGCCTCCCCACTTATGTAACATGACTTACAGAAAAGCTGGCCAGTGAAAGAAAAAGCTTATCTGTGTATTTCTGGGACATCAGCTGTGACTTATTTTAGAAGCATAGTGCGCCCATTTTTTTGATATCCTTTGTCTACAGCCATGTGTTCAATCTGTAACTGCGTCACTCCCTCTACGGGCCATAGTGTTGGGTGCTTTTTGTAGGATTCCTTCCAGTCAGATAGAGCAGAATTGGTGATTTTGAAGCCTTTTTCCATAGGGAGAACTAACTGTAAGAGACAATTGCATTCACTGAGTGAAAGGTTTCTTACGTAGAAGGGAATTGGCGTATTAGGATATCATTGATGCTTTTGTAATGGAAAACAAAATCTTTCTATCTTAACATTTTTGTATTTTTCCCATTGCAGTTTAGAAATAGCATAAGAAAGTTTTCTGTAGATAAAAGGGTTTGAACACTCAGAAAAGTCTGATCCAATACTCACTGAATACCCCAGTAGTCTGTCCACTGACTTCATTAGGGGCTAGATCAGGTCATAATAATCAAGTATCATGTTGCTGAGTTGGCTGGTCCTTGCTCCTGCAAAGAATGAATTTCAGGTTCCTTGGTAAAAAATAGACATCCAAGGGCTAGGGCACTACAGACTGGTAATGTGATGCTTCACCCTAAGGTAAGACCTGAACCATATGAACACAAGATTTATGAGACTATGCTGTTAAGTGGGCTGAAATCAAAATAGTCAGTTTAGTAAACAAAACACTAACCAGAAGGAAAAGTTTCACAGGCCCACATTTTATATACTTAATTTACAATATAGCTTCTTCAAACCAACTTCTATGACTCTACAGAACTTTTAGTACAAGCCTGAACTACAACCAAGGATGAAAGGGGACTATTGAAATCAATTCCAGATTAGTATATAGCAAGGGAATCCTGCTTCTACTGGAAGAGAACTAAAATTCCAGAATACTCTTTCTGATTCTTAGCAGGCTGGGTGCTCAGACTTTCTGAGAAACAAGCCCCTTGAATACGTCTTAATATCAAAATTGCATTTGAAAACCTCTCAAATATTAAAGTAGTGAGTATTGCGATTGCAAACAAGAACAACATTTATCTAATATGAATGATCTGATCTAGGATAAACTTAGTGTGGTATGTAAAGATGAAGCAAACTTGGAAGACAGCTCTTGATATGAGTTCTGAAATCCATTTCATCTAACAATTTATTGACTGATTAAGCTGCCAGACAAAAAAGGATGCTGTTGATGGATGCTATGCTGTTTACAGAGCTGCTGCAAAAGCAGCGAGAAAGGATGCATCGGCTGATGATGAAGAGCTGTAGTAGAGGAATGACTGATTTGCCTTGCAGAAGGCATTTCATTGTTGTCATGAAGTCATAAGGCACAAAACACAGATACTTCGATCAAACAAACATGAATGGTGTTTCACCTGCAAAGTCATTGATAAGGGTGGTGAAAGTGCTGCTGTAACCATGTCAGTTCTAGGATTTTGGTGAGACAATGTGGGTAAAGTAATATCTTTTACTGGACCAACTTTCTTTTGGTGTGAGAGAGAAGATTGCAAGCTCTTCTTCAGGTCTGGGAGAGTAACTAGTAGTGTCATAACTAACATCAAACAGAAAGTATAGCATAAAATAGTTAGGATGTATTTTAAAGGCCATTTCACCTTGAATGGTCCCTGAGTTTAGCGTAATTAGTTAACACACATTTTATCTGTTTAATCTTGTATTTAGTTGTGACACTCTTAGTGCCCTTCCCAGAGTTGAAGAAGAGCTCTGTGTAGCTCAGACTCTTGTCTTTCTCACCAATAGAAGTTGATCCAAAAGAAAATATTATCTCACCCATCTTGTTTCTCCGCTAGTGAAGAAAAACTTACAGGGGCTGTCATGTGTAGTTGTAGTCATAGTTGTAGGAATAACTGCTTAACTTTATAGAGAAAAAGAGTTATTTTTTTTTTTTTTGTACCTAAGATAGTCTGAAATTTCTTTGGAAACCAACTGAAAAGACTTTTCCATGGCTGAAACAGATAAGAATATTGGCCTTGAAGGTTTTCAGCAGTTATCTGAAAGAACACCGACTTCTCTATTAGCATTATTCTTCAGAGCTCTCAGACCAGACTTCTACAGGCTAAAGCTAGTGTGGTTTCATCTAGTTTACATAAGTGCCTTTTTTATTTCTAAAACTCCAGGCTGCAGTTTAATGAGGACATGAAGGTTTAGAGACATACAGTTCTATGAAGAGCCAGTGAAATGGAGGCAACCAGAATTCCTGCAGGGGTTCTTCGTATGGCACAGCTACACTTCATTTGCACAGTATTCCCACAGTTTAAGGGCAAAATCCAACTCATAATCTAGACCATGGGTTAGGCTGATCCAGGTCATAGAATCTAAGTTTTCATTTAATAATATAAAGGCAGAAATATTCCAAAATGACCTCAAATTTGGAGTGCTTTGAATCTGAGCAGGACAAACTTTAGACAGTTGGGTCCATATTTGTAAAACTGGATGCCCAAAAATTATAAGTCACTTTTGAAAATTTGAACCTGATTGTCTAGTCTTTATAGTTGCAAAGATAACTTTCTAAATAAGAACCAACAGTAAATCAATGCAGTGATGTCTACCTGAATCTATTAGCATCTTGAAACAATAGCTCGCAAAAGTCTGACCTGCTCCCATTCACCTCAGTAGACTGTTGGATCCAAATCTAATGATGAAATCTAATGATCTAATGATGGCCATTTAAATGTCAGCATTGATAAAGATTTCACTTCTGATAGAAGACAATTCAAAGAAGAGGGATAATTATGAAAATCAAAACAAACTAAGATGAGTGGCATCTCATTTTGGCATCACAAGTGAGTGGAGTTTCGAACCATGCTACCAACTCTAGGTTTCAAATTTTGGATAAACTGCGACAGGACTGAATGGCAGAATATTGAGAAACATGGACTGAAGGCATAGCATCTGCACTGGTGTTTCTCAAGCACCAATGAGGAGTGGTATTAGCCAACTCTTGAGTACCTCCTAAACCAATGTTTCTCATCATGTGTTCCACAGAACGCTAGTGCTCCTCAGACATACTCCAGGTGTTCTGTGAGCTGTTGGGGCTGGGGAAGAAGGAGCAATTTAGTGCCCCAGCCATAGCAAAGCTGCCAGGCATGTGGCAGTTGACGTTGATGCATACCTAGCAGCATTTTAAATCTCCTGCCACTGTTACCAGCTTTTGTAAGAATGTTTTCATCAGATATTCCATATAAAGTAATTAATACCTTTAGGTATTCCTGGTCTACTGAAGGTTGATAAACACTATCCTAGACTATAGCATGTGGTTGTATCAAAGGGAACCAGGGGAGAACTTTAAACTTGCAGTATTTTAGACAATATACTGTAATCCCAGTATTGAATGAAACACCAAGCATTCTCAGATGCACTTTTGCACCCACAACTATTCACAGTGCAGTGGAGGTCTTTAAAACACAAACAAATTGGCTATAGGTACAATTAGTTAGATGGCAACATGACACAAAAAGCATCTGCCATTGTCTTCCCAAATTCCAAGTACAAAACGTGGAGAAGCCTCTAATAATTGATTTATACAGCCTAATTACAAGTAGAGTGGAGTTGAAAGGGACTAAGATTGACTGTGTATGTGCTACTGCCACATTGCAAAGAGAGGTCTGATTGTGTCACTTATGTACCCGTGCTACCTTTGATCAAGTTAGCTTGCTAAAAACATCAGTGAAAACATGGATATCAGCATGGACTAGCTGCCTGACTACAAGCCCACCTATGATGTTACCATGCTGCCATAATGACACTGCTAATTTTAGTGAGCTAGCTTGATCAAAGCTAGCTCAGGTATGTCTACATGTACAGCTCAGACATACCGAGAGTTCACAGATTTCATGTAATGCACTGGTTCTCAGCCACTGTGTCGGGACACATTACTGTGTCATCACACAGCAGTACGTGTGTCATGGAGAGCTGAAGAAAGGCTGGATTTGGCCTGGGAGAAATGGGCTAGTGTGTTTGGTAGGATCTCAAAATGCTGCCAAGCATGTCATAACCTGCAAACAGTTGAGAACCACTGGTCTAATGAGTCCTCAGTACACTTCAGTAAGTTAACTAATTACTATTGTAAGGCAGGTATAGAAGTTATGCCTAACAGCTACTAAGGGGGGCAACTAATCCGCATGGGTTTTGTATTTGTATGAGCATAAGCAGCACCATTAGGTATTAGCATATAGGCTCATGGATGGGTGCAGGGCATGATGGTTAATGGTATTTGGGTTTATTTGAGCACAAATCTGTCAATATATCTGTGGGTACGTCCACACATCTTTTTTATTTTGAAGTAACACAGGTTATTTTTAAATAAAAAAGATTTGGTCCACACAACGTTTTCTTATTTCAAAGTGACAGGATCTGTCATTTTGAAATAAGAAACGTCTTTTTGAAATAGCTTAAAGCACTTTGCTTTCGAAATGGCGGTTATTTAGAAACCGTCGTTTCGAAATAAGGCCATTTGGACATGTTGTTTTGGAACAAATGCGGTTCCAAAACAACAAGATTTGACCTTCCTCCCAGGGTGCTAAGCACTCTGGGAGCATGGGCCACCCTCTCAGCACCCTGGGGGAGACATGCCGCAGGCTAAGGGGGGCTGCCCCCAAGCCCGGCGGGGAGCACCGCGGCAGGGTGCCGGGGCACCCGGCTTTCCCCGCCGCCGGGGCTGGTGGCAAGCCCCGGGGCGGGGTGCCCCTCTCCTGAAGCAAAATAGCATGTCCACACATAGGATATGCTATTTCGCTTTTAGGGTTTCCCTTATTTTGAACTAATTTTTTTTTTAGTTCAAGATAAGGGGTTTCGAAATAAAGGTTTTATTTTGAAATAAGTCATTTCGGAATGATTTATTTCAAAATAAAACCTTGGGTGTAGACATAGCCTGTAATTTTACTGAAAAGAAACATAAAATACTGTCTTTTGTAATATGCTACTCTTTTGAATGTTCAAATGCTGTTTAGGTTAGTTGAAGGGCAAAAAGTCACCATTAGCAAAAGAAGTTGAAAGAGGGGCCACCCCCCCACTTTCAGCCTCGTGAAAAAAAGAAATGGATGGGGGGGTTAGCTGTGTTAAGACTTATGCCTGAGGCACTGCCTCACCCCCTGCCCTACTGTGAAAGGATAGATCAGTGACCAGGCTTCTTGTACAGACTTTCTTTAGTTGTTTTAATTGAAGGAGCTGTTTGCAGCTGTTCTTAGTTTAAGAGCTGAAATCCCTGAGAGGAGCCTTCCTCTCGCTGAGCTGAGATCGCTGAAAAGCAGACAGGAGATGGCTGGACAGAAGGAGTGACCAGCAGATGGGGCCAGGGGATAGTAGGAGCGGCCAACAGAGGGCTGGACAGCATTAGTGACCAGTGGGCAGAGCCGGCGGACAGTGGGAGTGGCGAGCAGTGGGCTGGACAGCGCGAGTGACCAGCAGTTGGCACCAGCGGTCAGTAGGTGGAGCCAGTGGATAGAACGAGTAGCCAGTGGATGGCTGGACAGCGTGAATGATCAGTGGGTGGTGCCGTCAGACAGCAGGCAGAGCCAGTGTGCTGTGTGAATGGACAGCGTGAGTAACCAGCAGGCAGAACCGGCGGACAGTGGACAGAGCCAGCACACGATGAGAGCAGCCAACAGAGGGCTGGATAGTGTAAGTGACCAGTGGGTGGAGCCAGCAGACAGTGGGTGGAGCCAGTGGATGGTGAGAACAGCCAGAGGAGGGCTAGATGGCATGAGCGATCAGTGAGTGGAGCTGGAGGACAGCGGGCAGAGCCAGCAGAAGGTCAGAGCGGCCAAGAGAGGGCTAGATGGCGGAGTGACCAGTGGGTGGTGCCAGTGGATTGCTGGCGTGAGGGACATTCTCTATACACATTGGGGTGGAGACGGTGCTGCATTGAGTTTTGTGAGAATTCTCTTCTGCCCTGGTTCTCCAAGTCAGGAGTGGTTTTGCTATTGTGTCTTTGCATTCTTTTAAGCATTTTGGGGCTTTGGTGGAAATCCTGTTCTGCACTAATTCTGCAGATCAGTCCTGGTTTTGCTATTGTGTTTTTACATTCTTTTACTCTACTATTAAAGGTCCTGTATACCACACTCAGACTCATGCTTGTGAGTGGGGAAGCATTACCCCTTTGGGGTGTCAAGGGAATAGTGCATGATTTCCCAGAAGCCTGGGCTGGGGCTCAAGCCGGCTGGTGCTGTAACATTCTTTGGAAGCCCTAAATATAGAACCCGCCGCTTGTTCTGCCATCTCGCCCTGGCAGAAGGGTTACACTATTATCCCCATTTTACTGATGGGAAAACTGAATCACCATGGTCTTATTTCCAAGGGCAGGGTTTTTTTTGAAGATCTCCTACTGTTGCAACTCCAGCAGGGCAAGCCACTGTGATTTCACTAATGTGAATAGGCTTTCTCTTAGTTTAACCACAAAACCAATTAGACCTGGTCTGAGCAGGGTTAGATAACATGGTAGTAAGAGCACAGTCTCATCACTAAGGCTCCCAACAGTAGAAAATATGAAGAAAAAATAATAAAGAAGAGGAAAAATGGTATTCCCCAAGCATAAAGGAAGTTAGGCATAGAAAGAGGATAATAGTTAAGTGGGACCTTTCATTTGGTCTTGGAATGGCCAGTCAATCTATAGAAAAGACTTGCCTTCAGTACCTCTACCATGGGAAAGCCACAGCCTCTTCTGCAGAATGACTTGCCCCAACAAAGGAAGACTTTCCTTTCTAGGTCACAAGTCCAAAGCAAGCCAAGGGCCTGCAAAGTGCAAGGAAGTCATATGCCCCTAAAGCAGTGGGAAAAGATTGTCTATTAATTGAAGTTTTCCTTGTGCAGGGTTTTTTTCCCATGTAACATCTGATAATAGCAGTAGCCTTTTAACTACTCCATGGGGTGTATCTACTTAAGGGATGATGTATCACTGTTTTTATCTATATCTTGAATTGTCTGGGCCTGGCTGAATGGGACTTTTGCCAGTTACTGCAGTGACCTCTGGATCAGGTCCTTCATGCTTAGAGGTGAGTTTTTAGAAATTTTAAGGGATGGTGCAAGGGACCATATAGGTATATTTTCTTGTAGTATGGAATTGGATCTGGGTTACATCTTTCACAAGCTGCCAATCTGAATTAGTGAGATCTTGGAGGATGCATTTTCCCAAGAGCATTCACAACTCAACTTGCAATTATTGCTTGCTCATACTTACTGTCTGTCACATCACTGTATGTCAATAAAAACATTTGAGCAGTGAACAGCTTACTGTCTGCACCTGAGGTGGACGTTAAATAGAAGCTACTCCATTAGTATTAAGACGTATGTGACCTTTTCTTTCCACTAGTACTGAGATAGGTGAGTGTGGATGATGCAGTGAGCTAAAAATGCCCCCTTGGGGACAGACATAGAGTCATTGGGGCCAGCCACAATGTTGTGAGATGGCTTATGGAAATCTCTATTTGGAGCATGAAAGCATTTTCCCAGTTAGTCAGTGAGTTCAGTCTATTAATTTGTACCTGACAGGGAACATGAAAAGATCAAGATAACAAGGTAAACTTCATTCTTCCTGGCTAGAATGTTTAGCTATCCCTGTCATTTTGCTGTCAATAAAACCTGAGGAATAAGAAGCCTCTTTCTTTCAAGCTGAAATCCCAAAATAATGTTTCTTCCCTTGAGATCTGTTCACTGTCTAAACAATACTGCTTAAGGACACCATGTGCCCCAGATGCTTTTTCCTGCCTTCCCTTGACAACTAAATCTGACTCCCCAGAAATTAACATTTTATTCCCATATTATGCTTTGTACAATGCGACATATATTAACCAAATCACCAGCATATATTTTCAGCTGTGCTACTCTATAGGAACCACCTGGTCTGATGAATGTTCACATACATATTTAAAAACCAAAAACAAACCAAAAAAATCTATCTTTTAAACATAAGCAAGCAGTATCACCTTATCTTAGCAAGACACCTTGAATACCACCAGTGAATTTTATTTCACATCCACTGAAATAACTAGATGAAATGTCACACCCACTTTGTTTTTTCCTTTCTTTTAGCATTTCTAATGCCAGATAGGTGGTATGTATGGTATTTTCTGACTGAGCAGAGCATTGAAGCAGACCCCTGTAAGGAGATTTGTCACAAGGACAAAAAAATATTTATGCTGGGGGTAAAAAAGCCCTCAGTTCTTGTGACTAAGCGTCAGCATTGCCAAGTTACCAATCATTTTCCCTTGCCATAAGAAGAAGTAATGTTTGAAAGGCAACCTAAATTGAGTGATGCTTTCACATTTGGAGACCAATATGTTTTCAGGAAATAAAATAGATAATTACACATTCACAGTGTAAACAAATATTTTCATGCTTCACAGCTTTGTGGGAGTGGGGATTATTGAAGAGTTGATGAAGGAAGTAAGCCACAGAGAGAGCTGTGCTCAAGTGGTTTCATAAGCCTGTCATGCAGGAGGTGCAGAGGATCTTACTGAGCTTGTATAAACATTCCAGAAAATATGGCTGAGATGGATAAAGTATTTTCACCAACAAAATCAGTTAAGTGCAACTCATGGCTTTCCTCCCTTAAATTTAACCCCACAAATGCTAACTGCACAACAGATTCAGTTTCAAAGGGGGAGGTAGAAGCTTCAGGAAGGAACTACTGCATGGATGTTAAAGTACCATAGGTGCCAATGGGATGGATGGTAGCATATGTTCTGCCAAACAGGAAGGCTATGTTCACACGCAGCTGCTTATTTTGAAATAAGTTATTTCAAAATAAACTAATTTGAAATAAGATTCTTGATTCGATTTAATTTAAATCAAATTAAGGAAAACCACCAACTCAAAATAGGAAGTCCGGAGACAGGACATGCTATTTCGAATCAGGAGAGGGGCAGCATGGGAGGTGTGGCAACATGGCCCCCTCCCTGGGCCATGCCCCCACCCAGTATATAGAAAAAGGAAGGCACCCTGGGAAGGAGAAGGGCAAAAGTGTTAATTCAAAATAATGGTTATTTCAAAATAACATGTCCAAACAGCATTATTTTGAAACAACCATTTTGAAATAACCATTATTTCGATTCAACCTAGGTTTTATTGTTTTGAAATAAGGGTCGTTATTTCCAAATGACGGGGGCTCGGCATTTCGAAATAAGGAAATGTCATTCAGACACAACTTTTTAAAATCAAAACAACAGTTTTTGCAGTAATTGCAAAGTGTAACATGGCAGTTGTCATTATCTTCAATGCAAACAAGTTAATGTGTGTGAATAAGCTGAAAGAAAATTGCATTTAAATTCTTCACTTTTGTAATTGTTGATTGTTTTTTTTCCCTATGAATGATGCCCAAGAAAAGGCCCATGTGCCCCCAGAAACTTACTCTTTCTTCACTGCTACCTCTCCTAAGAAAGTCAATACCCAGGTCTTTCAGCTGATCCTCAGAGTTATATTTACCAATGAGGACACAGCACCATGTGACTTACATGAGCAGTCACAAACAAAGAAACACAGCTGGATTTTCAAATAGGTGAGAAGGGAATTCATTCAGTGAAGAATCCACAAAAAGGGGGTGGAAGGTAACTTCTTTTGGAATTTTGTAATTGCATTTGTATAACAAATTTATGATATGCCTCTGGGCCTTCCACAAGCAGAAAAAAACTGTGTTAAATTCAAATGATTTGCTAGGAATTATTTGCTCACCAGTATAAATGATTTAAAAAAAAATTACAGCAAATGAGCAGAGGAGCTAGCTTTTCATTTTAAGCCTTTTTTCTATGCACACACTCCCTGCCACCACTAAATTGACCCTAGGAGATGTTATCTAGCTCCTGTCACAGAGGAAGTTATTTTCTGGGAGCTTTGTGTGTATCTAAGACAGGAGTCAGGAAATATCAGAGCTTTCACTTTGCTGAGCTGTTCTGAAGTTTTGTGGAATGTCAGCTCAAGAAAAGACGGCGGCCTAGAAATTCTAAGTTGGAGGGATTCTGTTGGCTGCTGTGATTTTTAGTGTCTCACTGAGTATGGGAAGTTTGAATTTTTAAATTAGTCAGTCCTTTAGAAAGTTCAGTGTCCTAGTCACATAATGTTTGTGAGGTCTAATGCAGGCATTAAGGCATCCATGCAGCTAGAAGGGATTGTCATATCCTGAACCTGATTCCAGGCAGACATTAAACCCTATATATAATACATGAGTCAAATTTTCTACCGTACTGTTCCCTTTTTTCAGCACTCAGGCAGAGTATAGGGACCTGGATCTGGCTGCAATGCCCAGCAGAGAAGTCTTCCATCAAACAAGGACTTCCTGATAGTGTAATTGTGCTGAATCCAGGCCCCGTTCCTGCAGGCCTCCACCCAACTTGTGTTACTGATGAAGAGAAGGAGGACGAGGCGTGGTAGACCGCTGCTGTTCACAAGATCCAACTAAGACAATCAGGTGCTCTGGACACACCATGATAGTTCCCCTTTGACTCTACCTCCATGTCAAGGTCCTGCCCCTCATTCTTGTGGTGTGCATCTTGGAGTTAACTCCCATCTTGAGATAAATGATGTAAGTTATTGTTCTCCATGACACTGCACCAAGAGGTGTGCAGACTTGCAGAAGTGCCTGTATTGGTGCTGCTCTATTCTCTTTCAGACTTTTCTTCACAGTCATGAAGGCTAGAAACTTACTGTTATCTTAAATGAAAGCTGAGATCCTGATATAATCATGTAACTCCAGGAGCTAAAAGTGTATCTGCATTGGTCTTTCACTGACCACATGTGCTCCCTGTAACATAAAAGCAAGTAATGTAGCATAATCAAAGTATGAAGGGTTTAAAATATCCATTGTGCAGGGAACCTGGCCTCATTTTACCCTGACACAGGAGTTCCTGGCTTTCCAGTGTTTGGAATTTGTTTTTCAGTTGCAATGATTTTACCCCTGAAGTTATTGGCATGCATTTACAGTCTTCACCGTAGCTTAGCACAGGGTTTGGCTTGTTTTTTTTTTGTTTTGTTTTGTTTTTTTGTTTTGTTTGTTTGGTTTTTTTTGGTCTGGCATATGAGCTATGCTTTTAGCACAGATTGCCAAGACCTCAAGAGAGGACACTCATGGGGATTTGAAAAGTAAGTTGGTGCAATATTTGCTTTTGCAATGCGAAGTATGACATTATGCTATTTGTGTGCTTGCCAAAGTCCACTGCCTCTTCAATAAGAAAGTATCAGAACGAGGGAGGCATCATAAAACAAACAGCAAGAGGAATTCTAAAGAACACTTTAAATATTATAAGGAGTGTCTATTAATGAACCTATTAAAAAACTATCAGAAAGAGATTTTAGAAGTGGGACTAACAACCATCAGGCGGCTCTGTACTGAGACCAGCACTTACCATTTTAAGCATAACATCTCTTTGTTTCCGTGTGTTCTCCTCTGTCGGTATCCACCTATTTGTCTTACACTTAGAATGCAAGTCTCTGGCGCAGGGATTGTGTTTTTTTATAGCACCTAGCAAAGTGTGGCCCTAGTACATGTCTAAGGCTCCTCATCACTACTGTTATATAAATAATGATAACACATAATGGAAAGAGAACTTCAAGGGTTTTGAAAATACAGTCAGTCTTCCCTGCAGTATTACAGGAGAAATCTAGTTGCATTAGCAAAGAGTCATTGTGTCCAATATAAGCCCAAATGTGGAAAGATTTAATTTTAAGGGTAGAAAGGAATAAAAAAAATCACTGTGGCTGGAAATGCAGGATGATGCTTTCAGAGTAAAATCATTTGGAACAGAAACAAGCTTAGATTGGGATGTAATTTGTATTTGTATTTCTATACCAGGCAGAGCTAAAATCATGGATTTGAATTGTAGCTCTTCCCTAGACTAGTGACAACCAGAACCTCAGATCCAACCACTTCTGCATTTCTGCATTCGAAATCCATTTTCAAACCCAGACCCCTGCTAAGCAAACCAAATATTGATTTTTTGGGGCCCGATCTGAGATGGTAGAGCTGTGCCTATTTACACTATCCAGGGAGCTGATCCTTCACAGTCAATTCAGTCCATTGCAGAGGTAGTTTTGAGCTGGAAAGCAGCTTTAAATCTGGTTCCAGGAACTGATGTGAGGTTGGGTCAAGCTCTTCTCTAGGTATTTTCTAACAAACATGTTTAAAAGTTTTAAGCTGACTTGAATATCAAAAACCAGCAAGTAAACTAGTTTCTTTTATCTTCCCCCTTTCTTTCTCCAATCTTCTGCGTTATTTCTAGCAAATGAAATTTTTGCACTCCATTAGGCCATAATGTAAGCTAGAGGCTTTTGTCTATGGGGCTTTTAATTAGACAAAACTTAAGAGTTGAAAACCGTTGACTGGTACTTTTGTTTTTAAATATTTTCATTGTTTTGGTGTAAAAAACCCAAGAAACAGAATCACCCAACATACTGAGCCATGAATATTCCACTACCATTTCATGTGAGCCATTCTACTTATGGTTTCTTGGAACAGGGACTGTCTCTCATTACACATCAGGATAGTGCCCAGCACAATCAAGTCTTGATTCTGACTGGGGCCTTTGTATGGTCCCACAATACAGTAAATAATAATCCATGTAGCTTAGGCCATAGTTAACAAATATCTCTTCCTCTTCTTTGTGCCATGTGTGTGCACAGAACTCATTCCCTGCCTTCCACCTTCGAGGAGTACCTATGTAACTATATGAAACCAGATGGTTTATGCACAGTCTGAAGTAAAAGATGCCCATGTTTTGAGACAGATACAAAGGTAGTATGTAAATGCATCATTTCCTTTGATTTCACATCTCTGATGAACAACTGAAACTTACCCTTCTCTTTTCTTGTCTCACTCTGAGATATTACATGTTCTAGCACCACATTCTACTTCCAGGTCCAGTTCAATCATCACTTACATGAATCTGAGTTTCTCCATTGTCTTTAATGAATATAGGATTGGGCCTCAGTTCTCTGAGCCACAGTACAATTCTTTCTCATGACCTCCATAGACTTGAAGACCAGAAGGTACCATCATGATCATCTAGTCTGACCTCCTGAACACTGTAGGCCACAGAACTTCACCCATCCAATCCTGTAATAGCCCAACCTGAACTTATGACTGAATTACTGAAGTCCATAAATCATGATTTATAAATGTCATGTGACAGAGAATCCACCATTTACACTAGTTTAAACTTGCAAGTGACCTTCACACTATGCTGCAGGGGACAATGAATCCCCTCCAACCCCCCTACGGTGTTGCTGCTTATCTGACCAAAGGGAAAATTCCTTCCCAATCTCAAATATGGCAATAACTTAGATGCTGAGCATGTTCGCAAGACCCACCAGCCAGACACATGGAAAAGAATTCTTTGTAACAACTCAGAGCCCTTCCCTTTTAGTATCCCATCACTGGCTGTTGGAGATACTTGCTGTTAGCAATGGCAGGTCAACTACATACCATTGTAGACAGTTTCATCACACCACCCTCTCCATAAATTTATCAGTCTCAGTCTTGAAACTACTTAGGTTTCTTTCCCCTCACTGTTCCCCCTGAAAGGCAGTTTTACAGCTTCACTCCTCTGATGGTTAGAAACCTTCATCTAACTGCAAGCCTAAACTTGTTGATGGCCACTTTATATCCATAATCTGTATTTAAGTAACTACGTAAGCGCTTTGCTCAATTGGGTCCATAACAAAATGTATCTCAAACTATTCCAGCTTACTTATCAAATGGTGGCTTCCTCTTTGATTGTGCATTTTTCTTTTTATTACATTCTAGGGTCAAGTATGTAGAAACGTCTCCATTGGTTTCAATAGGCATTTTATTAAGTCCTTCAAAAGATTATGACTTCCAGACGAACTGAATGTGTTCGAAACTCCTCACAAGTTTTTAACACTTTGCTCAATCAGAAGTGGGACAACAGGTACCTAAACAGCATCTCTTTGGAGTGACAGTCATTTAGAATAAAACAGATTGAAAATTAAAAGAATATTATAGATCCTTTCCTCTCTGCTGTTATATAGTAAGTAAATGAAAAGTCTTTTGAGTGATATGATGGTAAACAATAAATGAGGATACTGTATTTTTAATAAGCAATGACTACATACCAAATAACCTTCCACTGTGTAACACTCTTGATAATTTATGTTAATAACAAATTATTATAATATCTCTAGCAGGTCATAATTAGACTAATTAATTTTCTATTGCAAATAGAATGTTTCTGCAGCATGATGACAAGAGAAAAATTATGGCAATCTAATGAGATGCCTGCATGTCTGAATGATAACTGGGTGTATGTTTCTCCTTTAAATGAGGCAGTTCAGACTACCATATTTCACATTAAGGGTCATCATTAAGATCAGCATAATGAAGAATGGTAATTTCTTGAAAAGACACTAGTTAATCTTCCTAACTATGCAATTTTCAACATTAGTTTTCCATATTTTTTCTATCAATCTTCAATACCAAATGAAAGCTTTATCTAAAAAAGAGAAAAATAATGGCCTTATAGTGATGTCAGGGATGGCCATCCCCAACCCATAAAATTCTATTTAAAATGCCCTATTTACAAATTTGGTCTTTGCTCTCTATACAACATTAAGCATGGGGGGAGGGGGATCGCTCTGGCATCGCTCGATTCCAAATAACCGTGTTTTGTTAAATAGATACAAAAATGTTAGACATAATTGCCAACTGCACACTGTTGCTCTGATAGGGTTCTGACAGCTTCTACAATAGAAGACAGGGAGGAACATTATTTAAAGGGACATTACCCCATCCTTATACACTACAGGTGCCTTGATGTTTAGGTGCTCAATTTGAGACTAAGTAGGGGCCTGATTTTCAGAGAACGAGCAAGCCAAGAACATTCTGAAATTCAGAGCCTGCAAGTTGAGCATCCCCAAACACTCTTAGGCTATGTCCACACACAGGGAGATAAATTGATTTAATTTGAAGTGGTTTAAGTTAAATTGATATAACAATCATTAAATTGATTTAACTAAAATGATTTAACAGGTCCCCACAAAAAAATCAAAAAAAACAAATTGAACTAGCATGTCCAGGGACTGGACTTGCCAGTTTGATTTAGGAGAGGGGCATCCTGGGAGGTGTAGCAACATGGGCCCCTGGCAGGGCCATGCTGCCACCCAGTTCCCTGCCTGGGTCTCTCCAGGAGAGCCACTGGCAGGGGAAAATCATCCCCAACTCTCTCTGGACTCCCCAGGGTGGGTGGGGAAACATCCCCCAAGACTGGCTACATCCTTGGGCTCAGCCAGGCATGGGGGAGAATGGACTCCTGCATGCTCAGCTCCACAAGCACTGGCCAGAGCAGCGGGGGAAGGGGATCCCTGCGTGCTCAGCTTTCCTCGCAGCTGACCGGGCTGCAGGGAAAGCTAGGCAGCAGGCAAGAGACCCTGCATGCCCTGCTCCCCACGCGCTCGTGGGAAAGTGGGGGAAGGTACCTGGTGCACCCCGCTTCCTCCAGAGCTGGTCAGGCATGTGAGGGAAGGGATCCCTTCATGCCCAGCTTCCCTTGCACTGGCCGGGCTGCGGGGAAAGCTGTGTGGCAAGGAAGGGACCCCACACACCAGCTTCCCCAGCTTTAGCAGGGCAGTGGGCAAAGGCACTCTCCATGCCAGGTGGGAAGGAAGTCAGGCGACAGGGAAGGGACCCAGCGCACACGGCTTTTGAAGTGCCGGCCACGTGGCGGGGAGAAAAGCCCCCCACATCCAGCTGCAGCACACGTGCCAGTGCTGGGGGAAGGGACCCCCGGGCTGGCTAGAGCCGTGCTAGCCCGGCTCTGGGGAATGCTCCCCTGGCTTGTGGCATGCTCCCTGGACAATGGGGAAGAGGGGACCCTTGTCCCTTGCTTTTGCAAACTCTGGGTCATGTGTGCCAGCCCATGCACGTCAATAGTACAATTCTTGTGACTAATTCTTATTCATGGAAATGAGTGTTTGAAGGGTCAGGACTCTCCTCTGGATTCTTGTGCACATCAGTACTTTGACCAGCTCACAATAACTAAGGCGACCAGCACAGCAGGAAGTCAGATCATGTCTGCAACAACACAAAAACCAAACACATTTAGTAGGTCTCATTCTGAGACTACAGTTCTTGGTAGTTCCCCTTCATCTTTGATTCTGGACAGTAGATTGGGCAAGTATTTTACTGATATATTGTTATAATACTAAGTTTCCTGTAATGAAAGAAGGGAGAAGGCTGGCTCTACTGAGGCAAGAGACAGACATGGCTTTGAGTGACAGTTCTTAGGGGCGCCTAGCCCTCCTGAAGATCAGGCTTGCTCCCGCCTCTTCAACTCTTTCCTAGCAGCTCAGGCACTGTTGGTCAACCTGCAGCTTAAGTCAGGTAGGCAGAGTGCACTTTAAATCCCTCTGCAAGCAGGCACTGGAGATTTATACACTTTGGAAAATGGTTTTCAACCTCCTTGAATGAGATGGGGGTGGAGGGCGCCAAATCAAAATTTAGCTTGGGGTGCCACAACCCCTTGAGCCGGCCCTGGAAGGAAGGAGACCCAATAACTCAATGGGATCCACTAGGTATCTTAATTTATTAACTGAGGAGTGTCTCAGACATGGGCAGAGCTTTTTGAAGGAATAGGGAAGAAAGGCCTACCCTAATTGGCTGTGGTGGCCCCACCTCCTTTCCTGCCACCTGCCCTCTGTGCTGGGAAGACAAAATTTTTAATGCTCCCTGTAACCTGGTTCTCTCAGCTGCTCAGGAAGCAACCTGCATGGGGCATATAAAGTTCAGCATGCCATGCCCTTAGGCAGTGTGAGACTGACATTAGCCTTCTTAGCAAAACAAAAGAAGAGTCTTCTCCAGTCAAGTCTCAAGTTTCAATTTCACTGCCTAGCTGAGAAACAAAAGAGGAGTCTTGTGGCACTTGAAAGACTAACACATTTATTTTTGTTAGTCTTTCAAGTGCCACAAGTTTCTCTTTTGTTTTACTGAACTAGACTAACACATTCAAAAACAGGGATAATACTTGCCTTTCTCAGAGTATTGTGTAGCTTATTTCATTGTTTTTCCATAGATGCCTGGATGGAAAGTTCTTTAGAAGAGCTAAGTGCTTCCATAATTAACCTTTCATTTATATGCACTTCTTCTGGATCACAGAAGACTGGGATTTTACTGGACTCCTCCTCCCACTGATACTGTCTGCACCCCTCACTCCTCCTGCACAAACTTACTGTGTCTCTCCCAAGCTTTCTAATGGGGGTCTATTCAATATAAGCCCCAACACTTGGGTCTGTCACTGCCCCAGTCAGCCAGAGAGGAACCAGGCTAGTGAGTGAATCATCCTACAGCAGCCCCAGTCCCACACTGACCTGGTTCTTGCCTTTGGAGGGACACAGAGGCAGCCACATCTAATGCTGGGAGGGGAATGGGGAAAATAGATGGGGCGAGGGAAGAAAAGTAGAGGAGGAAGTCAGCTAGAGATCCATGTAGTGACAGTGGTGAGGGGTAGGGGAAGAGGCATGGGGTTGGGACTTTGGATGAGCTTGGGGGTCAGCAGGGGGGCAGGGAGCTTGCCTTCCCCAAGGAGAGCTTCAAAACCTGTCCATGGTCTTAGATACTTACAGCAATGGGCAGGAGAACAAAACCCTAAACCTTCACCTTCAATTTTGCTCCGTGTTTTTACAATCCCTAGGACAATAGGGTCCTGGTTCATGACTAAATAAGAGATACTGGTAGATAAATAATAAATAAGCCCCAGTCTGAGCCTACCTAGCACAGGACATCCAACTAAGTGCAAAGCATTATTGTCTCAGGAAAATTTCACTCAGGGATTATGTTGGAAATTAAAACAAGTGAAATTCAAATGACATTTTTTAAAAATAATGAGTGAAATTAACCTTTGGGACAAACTAGCTAATGGAATTGGTAGATTATCTGTCTCTAGAGGTCTTTCAATGAAGGCTGGGGGCTTTTCTAGAAGATATGCTTTAATGAAACACAAGCTGTGGAGCTAAATACAGAAGTAATTATATGAAATTCTCTGGCCTGTGTTATACAGATGGCCAGGCTAGATGATCTAATGGTCCCTTCTGACTTTAAAGTCTATGATCTAGAACTGGAAAATGGTACCTTGAGACATTAAGTATAAGGGCACCATTCTAGTGCCTGTCCTTGTTCTGAGGAAAGAGGTCTTCCTACTGAACCACCAACCCCACTTTCCACCTGTTGTGAAAGCTTTCCATAAAAGCAGTGACCTGGGCTAATTAATTATGAGATCTAAGTAATCACTGTCATTGTTCTACGAAAAAAAATTACCTTGGCTACTGGAACAGGGGAAAACCGTTACCCACTGGCCGGGAGGTAGCCGGTCACCAGCACGCCCCCTTCTGGCCCAAAGAGGTCTTGCACAAAAGGCCACCCAGGAACAAAAGGGACGGGCCAAGAGAGAGGGAGGATGATATAAGGGGGCAGACCAGTTAGCCCAGGGGGAAACAGAGAGGCAGACGGCTGCTGGAGCTGGCAGACCTCCCTCTTTGGGAGCAGCAAGGGGACGACCAACAGCGAGATCTCCCTCCCCAGGAGAGCCAAGGGGAGGACTGCTCGCTGGCCGCTCCCCTAGAGATAACTTCCCCAGACAAGGACCTGGACAAGCTCCCCTCAGCGGAAAGCCTGGAGGAAGGGAACCGGCCTGATGCTCATGAAGACGTCATTGAGCCTCCCTCAGCCGGAGACGGCAGCAAGCCAGCTGTCTCGGGCCCCTGCGACCTGGAGGAGCTCCCGCTGGCAGATGGAGCAGAAGAATTGCCTGCACTGCCACCAGAAGATAGTGAGGGGCTGATTAGGATGCCCTGGGGGACTTATCCTGAGGACTGGGAACACAGTGAGGAAGGTACCCAAGAGGGAACTGGGAGGAAGTAGCCCAGGGACAGCTGGTGAGTGTACCACTGCTATACAGTGTCAGTGTTTCAGCCGGAGCCCACTGACCCAGTGGCATGGCACTGCCACTGACAGGGGCCTGGGCTAGAATGCAGTGGAGCAGGTAGGTCTGCGTTCCCCTCCCTTCCCCTGCAGCCATCCAGGGTCCCGTGTGTTTGCCTTACCCCTGCTGGGGTTGAAGGCTCTGAACTCTCACTGTTGTGGACTTGCCTTACCCCTGATGAGGTTGAAGGCCCTGAACTCTTACTATTCTGTGCTACTGTGTATTTGCCTTATCCTGCTGGTGGATTGAAGGTCAAAGACTTCTTTTTAGACTCCGCCTCATCCTAGCAGGGCTAGAAGGCCTCAGATCTAGGGGGAGTTGGGATGGGTCCCGCTGTGAGCTCTGCCCCACCCACCAGGAGGCGGGGCAGCTGAGGGCTACCCCATTTACACTACTCATTGTATAGGTATGGCAGAAGACCCACATGCTGATGTAACTCTGGTCAAAGTGTCAAATGCAGGACATTCAGTTAGGCGGAGTCTGCTGAAAAACATGATATAACAAGCTTCCAGAGGGGTAGCTGTGTTAGTCTGTGTACAGCAAAAACAACAAGAGTCCAACAGATTTCTTCAGGCATATGCTTTCACGGACTCCAACCCACTTCATCAGATGCATCTGATGAAGTGGGTTGGAACCAATGAAATTTTATGCCCAAAGAAAACTGGTAGACTCTAAGGTGCCACAAGAATCTTGTTGTTTTTGATAAAAAAAAGTGTTTATCAGTAGAACCATTTTGTACAACTGTAACTTTAAAAAGGAAATCCAGTTCTGAAAAGTTCAGTGAGGCCAGTAATCCTGATTAATATACCAATTTGCTTGTAGAATCATAATTAACAGAAAAATTTTACTGCTGTCTGCAGGCTCAAGCAAATGGATGGTTTGACTGGGTCCCATGGGGTTCAGTCTGAAAACTGTGGGAACAGTATGCTCTCTTTGCTCTCCATCCTGGGTTGTCCCTCACGATGCTTTGCTAGTAACAATCAGTAAGCCTGTCCAGGCTCTGTTATCACCTAGCCCACTAGCATGCAGCATAGTGAGCAAGACTGCAGGAATGCTAACTAGGGTTATCTTTCACTCTGTGATGCTGTTAGCAAACTACACTTACATAGCCATCTACAGGCAAAAACCCACCCAATTCAGATATATGAGTACTTTGCCTAGCCAATCACCAACCAAAAATATAGAGGCACCAGCAAATTACCCCACATCCTAAAAGTTTGTAAGAACTGTACCAAAATTTATCTCCAAAATTATATTAAGTTTGCCCCCCACTCATTGTAGGAAAGGCATGCAACAGCTTCTGTTACTGAACTAGGATTTCTAGACACTCCAATTTAGGAGCACACTGGCTGAGATAAAACATTAAACAAATTTATTAATTACAGAAAAATAGATTTTAAGTGATTAGAAGAGGCAACTGTAAAGAGATAGTCTCCAGATGAATTAAACATAAGATCTCAGTTCTACCCGCTAATAAATGCTTGAATTAGCAATGTCTCACCCTTACTAGCTGGTAAAAGCTGTTTCTTTAATACACACTGAGCACCTTTCCCTGCCAGGGACTCCCCTCCCTATTTTCAAAGTTTTGTCTTCAAGATGATTTTTTCAGGTGTTGAGTTGGGGAGAGAGAGAAGTCCCGTGATGATGTCATGCACTCCGTTTTATAGTCTATTTCAGCTTGCTGAAACAATCAGGACTGGTGACCTCCAGGGTCATCTTAATTGGTCAGTCAACCCTCATGCTGAACATGCTTCCTTCAGTGAATCTTTCACTATAAAACTTCCTGTTAGTGGAATCAACACTGGTTGGCCACCCCATTGCTGTGCCTGAAAGGCTGTTTGTAGGAGTTTCCCACCTTGCAACATATTCTAATATCATATTTAACAATGTTTTATAAGTTCATGTACAATAGTAGCACATACAATCCAAGAAGATAAATGTTCAGTAGATCAAGATTTTTAAAACAATACTAAATAAGGCATATTTTGTAACAGACATATAATTTTAGGAAACTAGTGAATATGGGAGTTTTGAAGTGTTATTTTCAGACACAGATAATGCTAATCTCAGTCTTGGCACATTAGTGCCATCCCAAGTCAACACCATGCAGAAATTTGATAACCCACATTTAAAGAGGCATTGTCAATGGTGGGAAGCCCTAAATTTGACCTTTCCTCCATAACACGTTTCCAACATATGTACATTTTCTTTAAAGTTTTATTTTTAAAGAAGAAAACAAAATAGAAGTAGATACATGGGTAACAGAGTCCATGAGAATCAGCAAGGAAACCATGTGTAGCTTTAAGCTTCTAAGAAGTAATGTAGTGTTAATTTCAATGAAATATGTGGATACAGAAATCAAAGGTGTGAAGTATTTAATGTGATGAACTGACAGGATTATACTTAGCCTGGTTTAGGATTTTGAGGACAGAAACTTTGGCCTGCTTAGTCCCATCGCAAACAAGATAGAAAATTCATGCCAAAATTTTATTAAATGTATAAAGTTAAAAAAAAATTGCAGAGATTACTGAATAATATTAAAAATGTATTAAAAATGTTTCCATTGTTGGATAATTTGTCCAGTGACTTTTTATATATTTATTTAGTGGTATTTGATCAATTTTAACACAGAAATCTGAGAGGAAAAAAATTGCATTTGCATGCACTTGGGATGATCTGCATCACTTAAAACAATCTTTATGTCACATAATATATTCTGTTTCACATGTATCAGATTATTATTATTTACACTGTTATAGCCCTGAAAATGAACTAGGTGCTTTTCAAATACAGATGAAGTGACCAGAGATGGAAAAGCAAGGACAAAAGCTAAGAAGGATAGAATATCCGGGAAGGGATAGTCTGTGTAGAAGAAGCAGAGTAGAATAGATCCAAAAACTCCTTCCAATTATTATTTATGTGTATTAGAATTGGCTCTGGACACTCCACCCAAGGCTGAGGCCCCATTGCACTAGACTGTTTACACACTTATGTTAAGTCCTGAGGAGCTTATAGTTGGACAGAACGTTTGATGGAAACAGAGGCAAGAAGAACTGATGCACCTTGACCATGACTACACAGCAGGTCAATGGTAGAGCTAAGTGCAGGACTTCTCTTTTCATCTCAGTTTTCATTCTCTCACAATCTTATGATACATTTCAAACTCAGCCTCATTTCAGTGAAGTAATTTGCATATTGCACCTGCACTCAGTTCCTGCTCCTTTACGTCCAACATTGAGTAGTTCTTCCTCTCTATATATTCACCTACAACTCAAGTCTTCTTTCCCAGACCTACCAAATGATCAGAGAAATAGAACCCCAGATCCCAACACTCTGAGACTATGGAGAATTTTGAACCTGGAGTCGAACTCTGTGGCTCTGTCTTTCTCTTCAAGTTATACAATAATACATCTGGGCCAGATCTTCAGCTAATGTAAATAAAGTCAATAGGGGATGATGATTTAAGGCAGCTGAGGATGTGGCCTATGCAATCATTCTATAGTGTGGAAGAGATCACCAGGGACAGCAAGTACAAGATGACTGAATTCATTTAAAACATCACTTTTAAAACAATGTCTGATCTTTTGTTTCTAATATAAGTCTCACAGCTCATCACTTACCTTTTCATAATCCCTTCAGCAACTCCTTTTTCCACCTAACCCTTGTATATGTCACTGGTCTTGTCTCTGTTCAAAGGCCCTCCCTCAGCTGGAAACACCTTTTGAAACAGGAAAGAATGTTGTTTGATGCAAGCTAACTAAATACAGCCAGTTCCCTAGAAAAACAGGATGAAAAACAAAGATTACTTCTTAATCTTTACCCAGACTGAGTTCCTCCTGTGTGCTTACCTACTTTTTAATAGCTTTGATCAGAGTGCATTTGCAGTAGTTTGCTATGAAATCTGTGTCAGGAAGCCTGGAATAAGGTTTAACAAAGCAATCTGGAAAAGGTAAGGACCATCCATGATCTGAAGAACCACATTCTGACCTTTTACTAAACATTTAACTCCTCTCTGTTGTTTTTCATTGTCTTTCCCTTCCCACTGCTCTCCAAGAAAGCATGACTATTCTTCTCAAGCAATGAATTCCAATATGCCATTGTTTCCATCGCTCTTTTCTAGGTTGTGACCTCGTCTATCTTTGTTACTTCCATTATAGGAACTAGCAGCATCTCTGACTCAGGTTATTAGCCAATTCAAATCTTGCTCATTTTGGGATGCACAAGGTGCTCTGGGATACATAACCCCACAGCAAGTGGGATTTGAAGGCAGCAGCAGCAGCAGCAGCAGAGGCGCCCTCCCAAAACCACTGGCAGAACTGATGGCCTCATGATGGGAAACATCAATAGCTGCTTGGAACCCCGCTGCTTTTGAAGGTTTGCAGAAGGGGGGAGGGCTGTTTATTGATGTGTCAGAAAGAAGAAGGAAGAAAAATAGCTACTGGAGTTTTCTAGTAGGGTGGGGGACATAGAAAGTCATTGGAGGGTTGTGAAGAAGAAACCTCTTAAAAATTTGGATTACAGATGGGCATCAGCTACAAAGCTGAGATCCAGATGTTTTTACCTCTAGGGTCTTGACTTGGGTCAACATCTAAGTCAGAAAAGACTTCAGAAAATGGATGCTGTTTAGCTGATATGAAACAAACCAAGGACTTTTTCAGGCCAAGTTCTGATGAACCAGCCAAGGATAATCTCCATGCCAGCCCCAGAAGACTTTGCATATTATACCTGTACATTAAAGAGCTAAATATTGGCTAAAACAGCAAAGGTTGTGCACCTTCCCCAACTTGTCTCAGCAAAGTCAGTAGGCCTACTTTTGAGACTCACTTTCACTTGTGTGAAGATATGCAGGACTGAGTCCTACTTCTCCTGTACAAGTCTCCATACAAAAAGATATCAATCAGAGAAGCCCTGGTTGTGCTCCTCAAAGGGGAAAGAATTTATCCCTTACAGAAATACAAGCATGGTTAGAATATCAGGGCACGAACCTTTATAGACAGAGAAAGTGATGAATTTTGTCTTTTCAACCTTTTGCAAGAAAGTGAAACTTCTGTATTTCTGCCACCACTACTTTATGTCACTTGCCTAAGGTGAACTCAACCTACCCCATAGCTACAGTACAACAAGTGCACAGCATGGACACCAGCAGTTGAGAGAGATTTGTAAAGACATTTTTGTGGTGGGGAGTGGAGAGGGAAATAGGGACATGCCTTTTAATAACACTGAAATGCATTCAGATAAGTGAATACTTGGGAGAGGGAGCATAAAGATGATAAATTCTTTGCCCTTCTCTATCACCTTTAATTTGAGAATATGAAAAAGCTTCACAGTTATTTGCTAATGTAGATTTTATTGGACTCATCCTTTTCAAAGAAAAACAGTGGGGTATTTTCAGACTTTAAATGAAACACAGCAACTCTTCAACAGTGCACAAAAGTACCATTTAGAGGCCTGATCCACAGCCCAAGTCAAAGTCTTTTTATTGATCTGTATGGTCACAGGATCACACTGTGGGGCATGAAGTAAAGAGACAAGTTCACCCAATTAACCATTGCATCACTCTAATTTTACACTAGTGATTCTCCAGGAAGCCAGTGCTATCAGAGTCACAGAACTAGTGAAATGCAGAAATAAATCAGACCCTAGTATCAGTTAAAAGTGGATGGTGACTTAAGGTACCTGGCTGAATGTTCTGACTCCCTGTTTGAAGTTATGACATTAGGTAGAGACCTGCATGGATACAAATATATGGATCCATATCTGATCTGCATCCACACAAAATGGTTCGCGGATATCCGTGTTGTATCTGTGGATGCAAATATAATGTGGATATCTGTGGATATCCACATAATTGCAGGGCTCTAGCTCTGTGCAGGTAAAAATATGTGGACCTGCATCTGATCTGCATCCACAAGAAATGGTCTGTGGATATCTGCATTGTATCTGGTGATGCAGATATCTGTGGATTTAATGAGGATATCCGCAGATTAGCAGGGCTCTAACATTAGGGTTAAGACCCTTATTCTTTTCAAAGAGCACCAGACATTAAAGGTAAAATTTTCCATAAAAAAGGAAAGAAAAGAAAAAAATAGCCTTTGTTATATTAGTACTGTGACTCTGAGCCAGGAATAGTAAAGCAACCAGGAGGCCAAATGATCCAAATTCAAACTTTAGAGACATATTAGAAGAATATAGAAATGGTAAGTGGGTCATTCTTTGTAACTTGCCAATAGAGCTTTGAAATTGAAATTTAGATTCTAGTGTTGGAAAATTGGTAGAAGAAAATGTTGCCCAGGCAGGTTGTGGAATCTCCATCACTGGAAGTATTTAAAAGCAGGTTATATGAGTGCCTATCAGGCACAGGTTAAGGCGGTACCTGGTCCTGCCATGAGTGCAGGGGACTAGACTTGATGACCTCTCTTGGTTCCTTTCAGTTTCTATGATTCTATGATCATATTTGTCTGTATTTGCCCATATATTGTTAAAGGCTAATAGTGTAAGCAGATGGTTTCTCTCTGACACTATGGGTGTGTTCACATGGCAGTCTTATTTCGAAACAACAGAGGTTGTTTCGAAATAAGAAATGCCACGTTCACACGACATACCGTCGTTTTGAAACAACAGGTTCTGTTGTTTTGAAACAATGGCGTTGTTTTGAAACAACTTAAACCCCATTTGGTGATGAAACAACATTGTTTTGAAACGATTGTTTCAAAACAATCCCGTCAGAACATGTTATTTCGAAATGACAGTGACTTGTTTTGAAATAACTGTTGTCCAAACATGCTATTTCGCTTTGAGCTTTTTTCCTTCATTCGAATTAACATTTTCTTAATTCGAATTAACTTATTTCGAAATAACACCTTATTTCGATACAAGTTGTTTCAAAACAACTTGTATCGAAATAACCCCCTGTGTGTGAACATAGCCTATATTCTTTTAATTCAGATGTCTGAAGGGAATATTGACACACAGGTGAAACTTGGATGTAGTAATATTGTTGTCTTTATTTCTTTCTGAAGTTTGTAATAAACTGTTTGTAAATGGCTAGAGATGGGCAGTTACCTTATGCTAATCAATGCAGTGAATTACTAGTGTGTGCATAGGAAATAGGAGATTTTACTTCAGTAACACAGTGATCACCTGTTATCGGCTCAAGAAGTATCTGCTGCCCAGAGGCTATCAATAAGCCTACCAGAGGTCAATAAAATAATTGTAGGGCCCTGATCCTGTCAGCTCAGCTCTGCTTAAACTTCATTAAGGAAAAGTACACATGCAATTTAGGCTGACTTAAGGACGCATAAGTCAACATAAATTACTGCATGTGCACAATGGGCTTTCATTAAGTTGACTTAAGGGTGTTCTTAAGTCGATTAAATAACTACCAGTAGTTAGGCTGACTTAATGGCTAAGTCGATTTGGCAAGTCAACTTAAAACTGGTGTGGACACCCTAGGTTGATTTAATACACTAAGTCAACCTAGGGCAGGGACAAGGGAACTGAAGCTCCCTGAGACAAGGGATCGGTGGCTCCCTTCTCCCCGGGACCATGGCTTCCCAGCAGAAGGGAGCGCTGGCTGCCTTCTTGCCAGGGACCTGTGGCTTCCTGGCAAGAACGGAGCCACGGATCCTCTTTTGCCAGTATTTGGTCCCCTTTGTACAGGAGAACCCTGGCAGTGCCCTTTTCCCCTGGAGCCCCAGCTTCCTGGCAAGAAGGGAGCCATGGCTCCCTACCAAAAAGGGAGCCATGGCTTCCCAGGGAGAAGGGTGTGCAGACAGGGGTCCCAGCAAAAAGGAAGCCTCTGGGGCAAGAAGGGGCCCATGGCTTCCTTCTCATTGTGACCCATGGCTTCTCAGCAGGTTTTTTCTGCTGGGAAGCCGTGAGTCCCAGCGAGAAGGGAGCTCTAGCTCTCTGCCATGTCTATAGTTGAAAAGTTAAGTTGACTTGTTAAGTTGATTAACAAGATTGACTTTAATACAACCTTGTTAATTTGACTTAACAGAGTCAACTTAACTTTTCAAGTGTAGACATACCCCTTGATATTTGACATGGACTGCCTAGTTAGACTATAACCTGATTAATAATCCTCATTATATTTGACTTGGCTGTCCAGGGAGTTCAGGGCTGGATTGCTTTAAGGGAGCCAAATTATTTGGCTCCTGGGTAGTGAGGAAGATATTGCAGAAGCTGTTTTGTTTCTGGATTGGTGAATGTAATTATTAGAAATAACCACCAGCTTTGGCGATCATCTGCTCCATTCTTTGTAATTTGTCCGGATCAAACAATCACAATGGGGTCCCCTCAGCAAGCATAGTCATAGTACCCAACTGATAATGTGGTCATATGTAGTTCAGTAAAAACTGTCAAATGCTGAGCTATTTTAAAAAATCTGGCCCCAGGTCTAAGTGCTGAGAATTTAGCAATATGGGCCTGCTTGACCATATGTGGTCAAGATCTTGGTTCTACCCCTCACTTGAGAGAGAGTTCCCTCTATGACCACACTGGCCCATGGAGTAAGAAGAAATAATGCCACTTACCAAATCACAGACATCAGAGAGATGCTCCTTGGAGGTCTTCCCATCCAAGCAGCAATACTGAGCTAACTGTTTAGTTTTCAACAGACAAAATCACAATAGAAGGCACCCTATAACATTTGTGTGGCTACTAAAAATAGCATCTTTCCTTTCCAACTATGGACAGCTGGTATGATTGTGACTGGAAGCCATGGCACAGATCCATTAGCTTTTGAGAAGGCACCAGACTAAAGCAAACTACAGAGATCCTTACTTCTGGCAGTTCAGTCACGTTCACTGCATGCACAAAGTCCACTGGATGTGGGGAAGCTGATGGAGCAATCTCACCATCTTTTCCTCAGCCTACCCTCTTGTACTCCCTTTTTAGCACAAACATGCACTCTTCATTCCCTGCTGGTGTTGCTGAGAATGCCAATAATCAACATGTCTTCTGATCTGTTCTCTTCTGCCCTCTCTCTTTCAGATACTGCCAGCATCAGAAGGGTTGTGTAAGGGATTTCTGAGCTAGTTTAGAAAATGCTAGCATGAAAAGTCAAGTCTTTTTTTGTTTAATACTGCAGAACAGACTCAGGGGTTCAATTGATAGCAATTAAACAACCATCAGTTATTTCTTAGGAGTCTCAGTCTCCCTGAATAAGTCCCGTATGACTGTCTCGCTGAACTTCCTGGCAATTGCTGGTTTGTCAAACATCTACCTGTTGCCAACTTTCCTCTTCCACCAGTTTCACTGTGTTCATGGCTTAGGAAGAGCTTATGAAATGGAGAATGGGCTGCATTTTGCTATTTTTTACAGCTAGTCTTATAGGTCTAGTTCAACTCTTAGTGTTGATCCTGCATCTCTTACTCATGTGAGTAGTCCAGTTAAATCAATCATTTGCCCATTCACAAAGGTATGAACTGCAAGACAGGGCCTTTACTGTTTCCTGCAGACTGGTCTAAACTAATATCCATTAAACTGAACCAGATGCACATGGCTGATATTCTAGTACTATGTTTCAAACTATTTATAAACAGCTCATGCTGAGTTTTGGATTTACAGCTAGTGCTGCTGGCTGAGAATATTCTTTTCTGCTCACCTATAAAGCCTGACTGATTAAAGCTGCTACCTGAGTAGGAGCCTGAACCCAGGGGCTCAGGCATATGGAGTAGAACAGGATTGCGCAAATGTTTGTTTTCAACTCCCCTCTATATACAAGTGCACACTGCGCTGCATAAGCAGAGGAAGCATATAGTTTTCAGCTTTGCTCCCAGAACCCAGACACTGGCATTTTGTGAATCTCCAAAGCATGCTGGGTCATGGCAATCAATTAGTTTTAGTTTTGTCATGTCAGTCTCCAGTGAAATGATATTTATGATGTTGAATTGCAGTCTCTTGAGTCAGGCAGTGAAAGACTTTTGGGCACCTACAAAAATAGGTACCTTGGTAAGGAATGCTGGTGTCAAAGCCCTGAGAATTGATACATTAAAAACACCTGCCATGTCCAACACAAGATAAGCCAGTAATCAGATATAGCAAGTTACAAAGGCAACAGGATTTAATAAAAAGCCATATCCTCCTCACCACTGCCACCATCACCCATGACATAATTAAACAGGGCTTGTCATAGTTCAGGACAACAGCAGCTGTATTTCCTCACATGAGGCCAGCAAGACTATCCACTGTCAAGCTTCCAGATCCCTATCTGTTGCCTTTCCCAGGTAAAGACATATATCTCACTCCCTATGACTGAGATATTTCCAGGCTGCACAGTTCCCTGATTAAATCTGTGTTATCTCCAGCAGAGACAGGCTGCTCAAGTCAAATCAGCTTGTTTTCTTTCTAGAGATGGTACGCATGTGTAGGTTGCTACAATTATAAAGTACCACACAACAATGTCTATGCAGGTCTTCTTTATTCTTAAGGTAAAGAGCATGACTGAGAAATTATATATTAAAGGAGTTAAAGAACCTGCACTCATGCTAATAAGTTTACCAGCGTTCACCCCAACATGAGTTCTGGCAGGTGTAAGCTTTCAATCAGTCCACCCAAGGGGATTACTTGTGGTTACAGCTTCTGTTCAGAACAAGCACTCAGTTTTATGATGCCTCAGTAGGGCCTGTCTTTCTAACACATTCAGAGAGATTAAATAACACCCTCAGGAGGAGAGAACTAGGTCTGGGAGAAACTGCAGTGAAGAATGTAGTGAAAATTCCTGTACTACAGTATAGAGAGACTTTTTGGCTATGTCTACACATCCACAGATATTTCAAAATAATATTTTTGAAGTCATTATTTCAAGTTTTTTCTTGAAATAATTATTTCAAAATAAAATTACAGTATTTCAACATTTTTATTTTGAAATAGGAGTCCAGGGAGGACTCTCTATTTCAAAATAGGTCAGAGTTTTTATTTCAAAATAGAGAGATCTCGCTGGACTCTGTTTTGAAAAAACAGGATGCCAATACGAAGTATAGGGCTACTATTTTGGAAAAAGCCAATCCCATGGCTTGGACTGGCTTTTTTTGAAATACCTATTTCAAAATAATGACTATTTTGAAATAAATCAAGGTTTTATTTTTTTTTTCCAAAATAGCATTCCATTTACAAAAAAAACAGAGCTATTTTGAAAAAGTAAAATGACTGCAGGGACAGGAAATAAGTCAATTTAGAGAGTTCGCATTTGTTTAAATCAACCTTATAAAGTTGACTTAAGCCAGGGGACCCACTTAAAGTCACCTTAATAAAGTTGACTTCAAGTGGGTCCCCTGGCTTAACTCGACTTTACAAAGTCAACTTAAATGGCTACCCTGGCTTAAGTCAACTTTATAAAGCTGACTTTACTGGTTACATTTTGTTAAGTTGACTTAATAAAGTTGACTTAACCCTTAAAGTCAACTTTAAGGGTGAAAGTCATTAAGTCAACTTAAGAAAGTGCTTAAATTGACTTTATGAACTCCAAAGGTGGTCAGGGAGTAGCTTAAGTCAACTCAAGCCTCCACTGTAGACATAGCCTATGGGAAGACATCACTGGGGAACACGGGAGTTGAGGTTCAATGTTTATTATGTACAAGGCAAAGTTTGGACTGGCAGAGACCTGACGAATTTGCTGGCAAGGCAATGTGTCAGGGAGTGGTCACACGTTATAGCAGGGGTTGGCAACTCTTGACAACTGTGCTAAAAGTAGCACGGGGCAAAGCCTGAGAAGCACATAGAGCCGTTCAGACTTCCCCACTGGCCCCACTCGCCTAGTGCTGCATCAGCTGCCGCAGCTCCAGGCCCCTACTGGCCGTGCGTCCCTACTGGGGAGTGCGGCCAGCAGAAGCTGCACCACGCAGCCCCCGACCCCCTGCTGACCCCACCCCCTGCTGGGCAAGGCTGGAAGGGAGCGGGGTGGGTATCCCCCCACTTCTGGCTCTGACCACAGAGCCAGAAGCTGTCTGCTGGCAGGGGCGAGAGGTGGCTCCGTCCGGGCCTGGAGGCCACAGGGAGAGAGGCAGTCCCATCTGGCACCTGGAGGCCACCTGCCAGTGAGGGCGGGAACTGGCCCCAGGCTCAAACTGAAGGCCTGGTCCCTCCCTATTTTGGCCCCACCCCCAGCAGCTACTGAAGGTGAGATGGGCAGGGCTGGCACGGGGCTGGCAAAAGTTGTGATGTCAGCATTATAGCATAGTGCACCTCTCATTTGATGAGGCTGAGGGGTAATCCTGAGAACTCCAAGAGACTGTCGCAATGTGCAGATAGATCATCTAATGTTAATATGGGCATGACTACATTGATAACTCTGAACCAGCTTGGAGCAAGCTAGAGGATTCCAGATGTCCAAGTGGAATCAAACTGAGGCCACAACTACAATAGTGAACCTACAGAGGCACAATTGTACCAATGCAACTATGCTGCTCTAAAACCACCTGTGTAGTCACTAGAGTCCTGTGGCACCTTAAAGACTAACTAATTTCTTTGGAAATAAGCTTTTGTGAGCTGCAACCCACTTCATCAGATGCATGAAGTGGAAGCTACAGCTGAGAGGTATACATACACATGCCAGGATGAAGGAGGGCTAGTACCAACAAAGTCAGTTCAGTTAGGTGGAGGAGGCCCATTCACACCAGTTCATTAGAAGGAGAATGTGTGAACCAGAACAATTATTTTTTGTAATGAGATAACCATTCAAAGTCCTATTCAGACCCAGTCTGATAGTGTCAACTTTGCAAATCAGTTCCAGCTCTGCAGTTTCACACTAACATCTGTTTTTAAATTTCTGTTCTTGAAGTATGGCAACTTTCAAGTCTGGTACTGAGTGTCCAGGGTGATAGAAGTGTTCTCCTACTGGTTTATGGATATTGTCATTTTTTATGTCTGATTTGTGTACATTTTTTTTAGGAAGGACAGTCCAGTTTGGCCAATGTACATGGCAGAGAGGCATTGCTGGCACATAATGGCATACACCACATTAGTACATGTGTGGCTGAATGAGTTCCTGATGGTTTGACTGATGTGGTTGGGACCCGTAAGGGTATCACTGGAGTTGATGTGCAGGCAGAGCTGGCAACAGGATTTGTTGCAGGAATAGGTTCCTGGGTTAGTGTTCTTGTTGCATGGTGTTTAATTGCTGATGAGTATTTGCTTCAGGTTGGGGGGCTGTCTGCAAGCAAGGATTGACCTGCCTTCCAAAGCATTCTCACCTTCTAATTAGCTAGTGTGAATGGGCCTCATGTACCCTAACTGAATTGACTTGTTGGCCTCCTCCACCCTGGCATGTGTATATACACCTCTCAACCATAGTTTCCACTTTATGCATCTGATGAAGTGGGTTGGAGCCCAGGAAAGCTTATGCCTGAAGAAATCTGTTATTCTTTAAGGTGCTATAGGCCTCTTGTTGTTTTTGCTGTACACAGACTAATACAGCTACCCCTCAGGAATGTGTAGCCACTCTCTGCCAATGGGAGAGGTCTCTCCCATCAACATAATAAAACTACCTCACAAGCGGCAGTAGCTATGTCGGGGAGAAGAAGCACTCCCACTGATATGGAACTGTGAACACTGCCACTTAGGTTGGCAGAACTTGTGTCGTTCAGGAGAACATCACACTCCCCAACAAGTGACATAAGTTTCGGTGACATAAGTGGTAATGTAGACATGACTTGAATTGTTAACTACTTGAGCATTCAAGAGCTATGCTGTCTTTCCAGAAAACCCAATTCACATTTATGTATATACTTTTATACCTCCATCACGATAGTATCTGAGTACCTCAAAGGGAATGAGCTCTGGTCTACACTGAAAGCAAAGTTCAGCATAATGCAGCTTACCTTGACTTTCTTCAGCCTGTGTCTCTACTGTCAAAACAGTAAATTTGAAAAAAAAAAATGGAGCTGTAAGTCGACCTGCTAACACCACCCCTGCAAGTGGTGTAACACTGAGGTTGAGACTTACAATTCAAATTTAGGTCCACGTAGTCAGAGAGTAGCTCTAAACTTGCTTTTCCAGTTTCTCTTCTCTATTTCACCATAGCAACATAGCTCTCCCCTTCCCTGCTCCCCAGGAAGTTTTCAGTTAATTCCTCTCTCTGCATGAAGCACTGTGCCTCTCTGTTGTGTCTGTGGCAGAGAAACAGCAAGGGAAGCTTCTCCTGAGTTTTTTTTTTCTTTAGAGAAGAGGGGAGAGGGAGTGAGCAGAGGACAGTTGCCTCCTCCCAAGCCCCTGTGCCTACTACTCACAAATCAATGCATTTCAGGAAGTAATGTGAGCAGTGGGGATGCAAGACCCCAAGCAAGCAATTTGCTGTGATCACTCACCTTCACCTTCTGTAATTTGACAGCCTCAGATCAAATTATAACACCACCTCCCAGTGTAGACAAGCCCTTAGTCTCACTATACTCCTGCATGTGAGGAAAGTGTTATCGGCCCCAGTTTACAAATGGGAAATGAGGCATAGACAAATCAAGTGACTTGCCCTAGGTCACATATGAAGTCTCTAGCAGAGGCAAGAACTGAATCCAGATTGCCTGAGTACACACAAAATATTACAAACTATATACACTTGAATTAGACAGTCTCCTTCTGTGGCTACCTAAAATGTCTCCAATGAATCAACTAGTTAAAGTCCAGCTCTACTAGCAAACACAATTATACTGGCCTGATGAGTAGCATCTTAAGACTAAATAGTCTTTGTGCTATATTCATATACACCAAAGCTTTTGTACCAGGATAGGGGTGGATAGAAATCATAATACTGCTCCCTGGTTTCACTGAGAAGAGAGAATGAATGAACCACCTTAAGGGATGGTGGTTCAAAAACAAAATCTTTATTTTTAGGCTACTTTTTGAAGCTGCGCCTCCATTTTTAGCACACCAAAGTTCATGTTCCTCCTCTTCACCTGCAAGAGCATAAATTATCTTTAGACACAGCAGGAAGCATCTTTACTTAAGTGACAGCTGTGCAGCAGGGGAAAGAGAGGCAAGTAGTTCAGCTCTAAGCAACTCTGTCTAATTCAGCAGAAACAGCATGTTTTGATGTGTCACTTCTCTCCCGTGGCATATTGCTTTGTCTCCTCTCTCAGAACACAATGGTATTGTACTTATTTATACCAGTAAATCAGACCTCTGAATTTCCTACACAAGGTCATACTCAGTGACACAGTTAAACATTTTCCCGTGTTTGGCATCATTGCAGATTGTCTTCGGGGGCTGTCAGTGTGTCTTTACACAGCTTGTCCACACAGCAAGCTCTCCTTACGAATCAAGAATGATTTGGAAAGACTGTAGGCTATGAATTCTTTTTATGCGAGCCTCCACTGAAGTTAGTGGGAATACTGTCCAAGTAAAGACTGCAGGACTGAGATGTGTGTATACATTTTAGCCATTTTGGCACAAACTCTGCAAGATATTTAGAGTCCTAACTTCCACTGATTTCAGTGGGGGTTAACTGATTTCAGTTGAAAATAGAAGCACATATATCTTTGAGGCTCTGGGCCAGAATCTCTTAGGCTATGTCTACACATGCAAGTTAGTTCAAATTAAGGAGGCTTAATTCAAACTAACTTAGTCCTGGTTTCCACTATGCTTTCATTAGTTTGAACTAAAGAATTCCTTAATTCAAACTCATGAAAGCTTAGGTGGAACTAATAAGACCTGATGATTAGTTCAAACTAAGTCCTTAGTTCGATCATTAGTTGGAACTAAGCATGATGTAGACAAGGATTAACACAGTTCAAACAATAAATTTGAACTAAGGGCAGTTAGCTCAAATTAACAAAGTGAATTAATTCAAACTAACATTAGTTCGAAGTAGTCCACATTGTTAATTTGAACTAATAAGTTCAAATTTAGTTTGAACTAAACTTGAACTTATTAGTTCAAATTAACAAATTTGAACTAAGCTTTCCTAGTGTAGACATAGCCTTAGGGAATTATTGATGAGTCAAGTCATGAAAACAAAATCACGTTGGTCAAAACAAAATAACATCATATATACAGAACTTGCTAACTGTGCTTCCATGATCTGTTGTCTCCCAAAATTGTGGAGAGAAACCTTGGATGTAATTTTGCCATCCACTAAGGGGTTGTGAGGCTAGATGCATTCATGTTTGCAAAGTACATACCTTGGACATATTGCTAAGAAAGGGTACAAAAGAACAGCACCAGCAAATAGAGACTAAAATCAGAAAGAATGAGGGACAAAGGAACATAAAGGGCATAAAAGGCAATAAAAAAGTTATTTAAATATAGCATGAGCAAGAGAGAGATGAAGGAAATTGTAGAATCTCTATTCAGCTGGGAATGAGAGCTAATAACGGCAGAGAGCAAGAATGCTAAAGTGTTTAACAAATATTTTTCTTCAATTATCACTAAAAGGGTTAATTGTACACAGGCACTTAACACAATTAATATTAAGCACAAGAGAGGAAGGAACATAAGACAAAATGACAGAAGAACAGGTTAAACAAAATGTAAATAAATTAGATGTATTAAAGTCAGCAAGTCCTGGTGAAATTCTCTGAGAATTCATAGAGGATAGGTGAGGGACCAGATGACAGGCAAAGAGTAAACATAGTAAATCACCTTAGAACAGCAACAACAAGTACTTAGTTAATTACAGACTAGTCAACATAACTTTGATATTCGAAAAGCTCCTGGAACAAAATCTTAATCAATTAATTTCTAAGCAGACAAAGGATAATAGGATTATAAAGAAGAGCTAGTATTTATTTATCAAGGATAAAATATGCCAAACCAACCTAATTTCCTTCTCTGACAGAGTTATTGGACTGGTGGACAGAAGGGAAAGAATAGATGTGATACATATTGATTTTAATAAGTCTTCTGACACACCCTATGTTACATACTCATAAGCAAAATAAGGAACTGTCATCTGCGTAAAATTATCGTACTGCGGATTCACAACTGGTTTGGAGGAACATTCTCAAACAATTATCAGTGGTTCACTGTCACACTTGGGGAAGTTATCTAGTGGGTTCCTGCAAAGATCTATCCTGAGTCCAATACTATTCAATATTTTCACAAAAGACTTACATAAGGAGTGGAGAATATGATTATAAATTTGCAGATGCCACTAAGCTGGGAGGTGTTGCAAGCACTTTGGAAAACATGATTAGAATTCAAAAGGACCTTGAGAAATTTGAAAATTAGTATGCAGTCAACAAGATTAAATACTATATAGACTAGTGCAAAGTACTATACTTTGGAAGGAAAAAATTAAATGCATGGGTATGAAATGGGGAATAACTGGCTAAGCATTAGTACTGCAAAAAAGGATCTAGTTGTTATAATGAATCACAAATGAATGAGTCAACATGTGATGCAGTTTCAAAAAAGACTAATATCATTATGGGATGTACTAACAGGAACATTGTATGTAGGACAACAAAGGTAATTGTCTTGCTGTACTCTGCACTGATGAGGCATTGATTGGAGTACTGTAACTGATCCTGGATGCCACATTTAAGCAAAGATGTGCACAAATTAGAGAGAGACCAAAGTAGAGCAACAAAACTGGTAAGTTTATATAAGCCGACCTATGAGATAAGGTTAAAAACCTGGGTGTTGTAGGGCTCAAGTGTAAGATTTTGTGATGGACAGGTAGCATGGCGCTTGCACCTACCCTGTGAGTGACCCGACCGTGAACTAGTGCTGGGCTTCATGCCCAAAGCACCAGCTAGAGCCAGTCTCCTGTGAGAACTAGCTAGGGCCTGAGATAAGGTGTTTTGCTGCTTTGCAAGGCTTGGCTGTAATGTACTTATTTTGCCTTGTTTTCCAAAACATGTTTTTATTTTGCTTGCCCTAAGAAGGATATAATTATGAGAAGGGTTTGAAAGGAAGGTGAGAGTCTCTCCGGGTCTGAAGCAGACACCGTGAGTTGGAGTCTCTGGATCCGTGGGGCCTCCCACCCTCCCACAAAACGGCTCTCCTCTGGCGCCTTGTGGTGGTGAGTGTATAAATAAAATCTGTTTAGCTGCTTCATCCTGACTCAGGTGTTGTCATCTTGGTGGATCCCGTTACCTGCCTAATACACTGGGCATGTTTTGTTTTGAGAAAAAAACACTGAGGGAGGATCTGAGAAAAAAACACTGAGGGAGGATCTGGTAATAGTCTCAAAACATTTTAAAGGCTGTTATAAAGAGAAGAGTGATTGATTGTTCTTTGTCTGTACTGAACGTAGGACAAGAAGTAATGGGTTTAATCTGGACTACATTTAGTTCCCCTGGGCTACTTCCCAACTTACCTTCCTGAAGTATCAGGGCCTTGGCATCATTTTCAGCCTCCCCATGCTAAACAGCAAAGGGTAAACTAAACGGCTATGTCCACACACACATCATTATTTCGAAATAACCCATTTCAAAATGAATTATTTCGAAATAAAGTCCTTATTTCGAAATAAGTTAATTCGAATTAAGGGAAAGCCTGCTTTTGAAATAGCCATTGTTTCAAAATGGTTATTTCAAAACAAGGCTGTTCGGACACGTTGTTTCAAAACAACGTGTCTGAATGCTGTTGTTTTGAAACAACCATTTTGAAACAATGGCTATTTTGATTAGATGTGAACTTTAACGGTTTCGAAATAACGGTGCGTCGTGTGGACATGCCGCTTCTCATTTTGAAACAACCTCTGTTGTTTCAAGATAAGAAGCCTGTGTGGACATACCCAATAGCTCCTTGATGCTCAAAGAGGCTGGCAGTTCTGGAAACTCCTTCAGGTGCCTTGCAGCATGCAGCTCTGGCTACTTCTCCAGGTCTCCAGCACTGCAGTAGATAGTTGTGAACATCAATGGCTGGGCATAGAAGTCCTTCTTCTCCACCAGCTCCAGTCTAACTGAGCTAGAGGACCCACCCGTTATACTTCTTGTTTCTGTTCCACACTTCTGCTGCTGGTTTCGTGGGTATGGCCTTCCCAGCTCCACCCACCAGGGTATTAATGGCCATCCCTCCTTGTCATGTCAAAGGGAAGACAAGTCCCCTCTCTACACACACTCACATCCCTCAAGGCCAGGACTTTTCCTTTAGCCATGACAAAATGTCTTTATTAGTGTGTTCCTTACAGTGAAGGTGAATGGCTGAAGAGCCAGAAACAAGGGCATCAGCTAGGTACTGGTATCCTTTATCTGCTGGTGCCACTTCAGAGGTGCACGGTTCATTACAACTATGAAGAGGATTCCCAGGAGGTAGCAACAGAGGGCTTCCACAGCCTACTTAACCATCAAGGCTTCTTTTTCAATAATTGAACAATTTCTCACCCCAGGAAAGAGCTTCTAGCTGATATACAGAACAGGGCATTTGTCACCATCAGTGTTCCATTAGAGTTCTGCTCAGATCCTGACTGCAGAAGTGTCGATTTGGACAACAAAGTCATAGGTGAAGTAATGACTGCATAGTATGGATTCATGGCATAGTTGACCTTTCGGTGTCAGGAATACTGCTTCACATTGGGAAACCACAGGACTCATTGCAGTCAATCCTTTGTGAGTAATTTGGTTGGGGAGGCTGCAATCATGGAGAAGCCAGGGATGAAATCCTTAAAATAACCTACCAGTCCTAGGAAATGCTTGACTTGTTTCTTGGTGATTGAGTTTGGGTTTTCCTGGATGATTTGGATTTTCCTAACTAGAGGCCACAGCATACCTGGTTTCAGGATGTACACTAGATAGCTTGTATTTGGCACTTTCTGAAGTTTGCCATTTTTGCAGCTCTTTGGAGGGTTCTGACACTGGCTTCCACTTAGTTCAGGTGGTCTTCCCAGGAAAAATTGTAGATGACTACATTGTCCAGATAGACCATGGTATACTCAACATCAGACTGTAGGAGCTGCTTCATTAGCTTCTGGAAAGTCAAGGGGGTTCCAAGAAGGCCAAAAGGCATCCTGGTAAATTGTAGAGCCCACTGAGGATGACGAAGGTGGCTTTTTCCTTCAACTCAGGTTCCAGTGGGATCTGCCAGTAGCCTTTGGTCAATGTGCTGTGCTTCCTCAAGACAGTTGAGTAGCTTGTCTATCCATAGCACTGGATATGTGTCATACTTTGAGGTCACATTAAACCCTCAGATCTCTGTGCATAACCAATGGGTCCCATCAAGCTTGGTGATGAGTTTAGTTGCACTATGCCATTCATTTGCAGATCTCTCAATAATACTAAGGTCCAACATAACCTGGGCCTCCTCTTCTACAGCTTCTCTCACGTGCCACAGGAGAGATCAGGTCACCTTGCAAGCCATCTCTTTGGGGCTGGTGTGGAGGGTGCACTGGTGCAAGGCAGTCTGTCTGGGCATGATGGTGAAGGGCCTCAGGAATGCCTTGAGGATGTGCTTGGCCTGCCTCTTTTGTTCCTTGGTAAGATTATCAGCAAACAGGGGAACTGCTGGCTCAGTCACCACAAGAGCCTGGAGTCCTAGGTGTAATTAGCAGCCCTTCCCATTTGCACCACTGTTTCAGGAGCTTGATATCATAGAATTGTCTCTTCTTCCACCAATCTAGTTGGCAGACCTCATAGATAATAGAGCCAACCCAGAGAAGTACCTCATAATGGCCCTGCCATTAAATTTCTTGGATGGATGGACAACAAGCACTTGATCCCTCAGCTTAAAGATCTGAGTGCATGTTCCTTAGCTGTAGACTGTGTCATGGGCTCCTTGGGTGACTCCAGAAAAACCTCCTTCAATCAGACTGCCATACTCAAGGGGTTTCTCTTCATCCAGCCACAGCCTCAAATGGGAGGGATATGCAAGAACTGTTTCATCTACAGCTGTTCAGTAATCAGGGTGGCAGAGTGCCAACAGGCATTCTTGAGCCACAACCTGGTGTCAGGCCCCCCAGGAGATAAGTGTTCCCTTGAAATCAGTGCTGGAAGACTTTGAGGATGATGTCAAGCATGTCCAGAAAGACCACCTTTACAGACATGTGGTTGTGAGCCTCTTCATTTGGAAGGGTCCTATAAGTGACCTGGCCTACCCCTGTAAGGTGAGGAGCCACAGGGGTAGTCCACTGGGTCAGGAGCCAACCTGTGACCAAGGCAACACACTCAAAAGTTATTAAGAATGTTTCCAGATCTTTCTCAAGCCCTGTTTTCCTGAGATAGAGTGGCATCATGGACAAGGTTGTTGGGCCTCCGGGGTTAGGGATGGATGGGCTAGGCATGAGGATGGCAAGCTGCTAAGCACACTGCTGCTACAGTTCATGCTGTTGGTCCTCCAGACCTTGGATGAACTACTGCTGCTGAGCCCCCCCACCCCAGTTTCTGGAACAGCTGCTGTTATCGCTGGAGCTGGGTGGCTTGTTGCTTGCTCTTGTCCCATTTTGCCAGCTTGTCAATAACCAATATTCCACTGATGACAGGTCTGAAACAAGTTCAATCTCCATCTGTTTTAGGGGGTGGGCAATGCCCACATTCTCTACCTTTCCAACTTGTCAGTCTGGGGGGGAGGTCACACATCCTCACTGTGTAGGCAAGCTCAAAGCAGTGAATCAGCTATGTTTGGTGCCAACGTCTACAGGCAGGGCAGGGCAATTAAGTAGTCTCTGATACCATGTCCTCAGGCAAGACATGCCGCCTAAGCATTCTGGGGCTCACAGGACAGAGTGATCATCAAATACCATCTAGATGCGCAGAAGCAAGGATGAGAAATATCAGGCCTCAGGTGTATGGGGTTGGCAGCAGTGGAGAAGGTAGAGAGATTAGGGTACATCCTACTCCACCTGGATCCAGTCCAGGGCTCTTGCAGTGGCATAGTGCCCTTTCACTGGGACAGTGTGGCTTCAGCTGAAATGTAGCTATGTGGTATCTGGCTACAGCACAACAGGACTATTATCTGATTCCCATAGGCTACTTCCTACCTCCTCTCCCTGGACTACCGAGGCCTCAATTTTATTGTCATTATCCCCAGGCTAAACAGCAAGGGGCAACCCTAACAGCTCCTCAGCATCCCATGTGGTCAGCAGTTCTGGCATTTCCTACAGAACCTTAATGCTGCTATGTTCGGGCATGGGCAGCAACAGTGGGTGTGAGATGTCCTTCTCCTCTTGCAGCCTTCAGCCCAACTGACCTACAGGGCCTACCTTTTATACTGACTGTTCCTTTCCCAATCTTCTGCTTCTGGCATGGGAGGCATGGCCTTCCCAGCTCTGCCCGCCAGGGCAGGATGATGGTCCCTCTTTGTCAATCTCAAAGGGAAGCCACGCTTCCTTTCTAGTTAGGAAAACACCTTTGGGGTGATCTATGTTTACTTGATCTTTCCTCATTGCATGGGGCTGGCTTCGATGATGAGTGGAGGTCACTTCAAGCCCTACATTTTCATAACTCTATGCTATTATTAATCATGGTACTGTACATTTTGCAAAGTTTACTTTATAGAACCATTTTTGAAAGTTCAGTCCTTCAGAACACTGAATGTGGCTCCGTACAATTCCTGGCATTGCAATAGACGGGTTCACACGGCACCCACTGCAGATCAGCGATTGTACTGCTGACAGACCACCTTGTACTCCTCAGCTCCCTATTCTTGCCATGATTACTAGAGAGAAAAGGCCAGAGGTGAATCCAGCACAAAATGGATTCACGTCGTACCCTGATTTCAGTTATTACTACCTCCTCCCCCAAAGGATTAAAAGGAGTATGGAATAGGAATTACACAGATCAAGCATACAGCTTGAAGCTTCACAACAATGCAGCAGCAACAGAAAGTTGCAGAGATAAAAGCTGTAATACTGAATGTTCCCCATACCAAAACAACAACAAAAAAATTACTTCCCCAGCTTATATGTTGCCAAAAATATTTAAATCCAACATGTTGCTTTGTACATGAATTGCACTAGAAGACAATTCACTTACACAAGACAGAAGTTACAGGGGGCTTCTCGGTCAGTAAAGACTTTGTTTCTCATGCTATGTCTGTAAATATTTCCAGCAGCAACCAGACACATAATGGGTTGTCTGTTAAGTATTACCTTACTAGCATTTGTGTATGCTTCCCTGTCCAATGGGTCTTCTTTGCATTTTCAACTCCTCTTTGCATAGAGGTATAAATATATTTACATGATGTGACCTTTGTCTATGCCCATCAGAGGAAAAAGCCCTCAAGTCATGCCTGGTGGGAGGACACAGCTTTTGAGTTGGTTATATTTAGCTGCATGTAATTTGTCTGGAAGGCAAAGTTCTGTGCAACCAGGAATATAGGCTATGAAGCACTGATTTAAAAAACAACTTGACATGTTAATAATAGACATTAAAAATGAAAAAGACCTTAGGTCCACTAGTCCATCTGCTATCAGTTATGAAGAGGAAGGATAGCCTTGCAGTTAAAAGCTTGTAGTTTATTCCTAGCTCTGCCATAGTCTTTTTGCTTCATCTTGAAAAGCAACTCAACTTCCTCATTTGTAAAATTTCAGATAAAATATATGCCTACTCCCTTGGGGAGGGCGATGGAGGGTGTTGTGTAGTTCACTTCAGTAAGGTTTGTAAAGCACTTTGAGGTAATTCATTGAAAGATGCTGTAGGAGTGCAGAATATTATTAAAAAAAAAAAAAACAACCTCCTTATCACAGTAGAACTACAGAAATCCTGGAACCAACATCCTTTCTGCTGTACCTCACTGCAGTTTGCTGTAGGTTACATCTCCATGCCCCACCTTTTAACCGCTTTTTGCATATATTAGACTATGAACTCTTCAGATCGGGACAGTATCTTCTGTATGACACATCAAGACGTTGTGGGCAGTAAATGAATTGTAAAATTAATTGATACGGCCCAAATTCAACATGTTATTAATGCATGCTGGCAACTGTACCCTGCCACCTAGTATAGCTTCTTTGGTCTTTTGGCTTCTCCCCCTCTTCAGAATCCTTTGCAGAACACATCAGTGGGAGTGTACACATGTGCCCATGCCCAGCCTGACCATGTGTGAGAAGGTTAACCTTTAGAATGCCTTATTTTTTAACTCCTGCCTGCAAAAAAGCTGAGGGATTCCCCTCTCCCTGTGAGTAATCTGTGTGAAGCTAGCCACTACAACAGTAGGCTTAATAACAAAATTCAAACAGAGAGGAAAAATACTGAAAGAAACAGCTTGCATAACATCCCACATATGAATTCTTTGCAAAGCCTGATGAAGTAGGCTCCTCTTAGCCTCTTATATCTAAAAGCTACTTTTCTGCACTTATGAACCCCAACAGCATCTCTCCAGTGTGCCTGATGAAGCTCCTAGCATTCACCCAACCTCCACAGCAAGTCCCCGCTGTTAAGAGTTCCCATCTTGGTGTGGTAGTGGATATACGGACATTTCCACAAAGTAGTATCTGATCAGGCAAACCATCTGCAGCAAGTCTTTATTCCAATACATGGAATACACACATTATTCCAGAGGGCTCCCTGCACTTCCCAATCAACAGGTCATTTCCTGTACATACTGATTTCTATTTCTATAGACCCTCCACACCAAGCAAGTTGACTGGCTTTTGATTTGCACATCTTTTGCCCTGGGATGGAGGAACAAAATCATTCTCTCATGCCAGCTATGTTCACTTTTCTGTTAGCTGTCATAGAGGAACCACGTGTTACCACATGCCTGCTTGGTGTGGCAATCTGTCCCCTTCTAGTGGCACCTAGCCCACCTAGAGATTGATGAGTCTACCATTGTCTTAGCTATGACCCATGTGGCTTTCAGCTCTTGCAGTAAAGCTCATACACTAAGCTTCAGATGTCCTGGGTTCACTCCTTTCCAATGATGACTGGGTCTGCTGGCGCTACACATGGATTTATCAATTTCCCATGACATATAAACAGCTGTCAAAACCAGTTCCTCTGTCACACACATGGCTCACTTTCACAATGTGTGTTGTCCCTCTGAAGTCAGTCTATCTTAGAGGAACGACTATTCAGTTGTTAGAAAGCTAACATCTCTGAGATTCAAAAGACTTGTGTTCAATTCCATGCTCCACCAATGTCCTCCTTTGTGACCTTGTGGAACTGAGACCTAGACAGACTAAGTGATTTGCTCATCTGTAAAATGGGGATGATAACACTGCCCTATCTCTTGATGCAGTCATATCTCTTTGTTGAGGGGATAATGACTGTGAAGCACTTCGATACTATGGTAATGAAGCTAGATAAGTACCTTAGATAGATAAGCACATGCCTAATTAATTGTGTGATTAAATAAACTGCAAATTCAGGACCTATTATAGAACTATTCACTGCCAGTTAAGCATAGCATTGTGTGAACCATATTTGTTTATATTTGCCCGCTAATGAACAGAACTGGAAGACAGTAAGAAGGCGCTTCAACTAAGTAAAGAGTTGAGTAATGCAATTCACCCAGTGTCAGTGAAGTTCCCAGAGCAATAAGTACACCAATATACCATGACCTCTACAGGAATATTGTGAGTCCTGGGAACAGTACTTTTATTGGTCAGCTTTTCATAAATATCTGGAAAACTGAAAGAAATAAATTACCCTCCAATGCAAAAAAATTACTACTTGACACTGGTAGAGAGGGGCTTTTTAACACATAGCATGTTTAAAAACACTATGTACATTTGACTCATACATGGAATGCAATGATGTAGGATGAATTGCTATGTAATTTTCATATATAACTTACCTGAAATAGGATGCATAATAATATCCAGTTACCACTGAAAGAAGATTTCTGGTTTTTATTGAAATGAGGGAGCTTTACAATGATCAAATGGGTAAGCATTTGAAATTCTGGCTGGTTATTTGAATTGAGCTTATTATCCATTAGATATTCACTCACAATCATTTGTTCTTGCTTTATTCTTGCCCAGTGCTGCCAAAGGAGAGAAGTGACTCTGCAGGCAAAATGTAGGATAACTTAATGAGACAGTCTAATGCAATGAGCCAGGACTTGGCATTGGAACCTCAAATGCTAATCCCAGCATTGATACATATTCTGTGGTCCTGGCCAAAAATTGATTTGAGCTAGCCTACTTTGATTTGGCATGCGCCTCTTATTTTCTAGGGACCGCCATTTTGTATTCCAGACTCTAAGCTTTTAATTCTTTAAAAATATAAGTCTCCAGTTTTTATGACTGCTGCCATAACCTTCAAAATGAGAACCAAGTACAAACATGCAGTGATGCTTGCTGGAGCCCGAAACAATACTTCTGAGGTGAGACCTGCTCTCATTAATCTAATTAGAGTGTTAATTAGGCTAATTTGAATGTCTTCAGAGGAAATACCCTCAGACCAAGATGCTCAGTGTAAGTAAAAGTGTCATTACCTAGGCCCAGAGTTTCTGCAAAGGAAACACAAAGTGTGGAAAGCAAGATTCATGCAAAACCAGAAGGAATATTTGGGGAAAATATTTGCATCACTGATCCCGCTGTTGACAGAGGAACTGATGCTTCCATTTTAGCTCAAGAGGCTTGTGGTTTTTGGAGCAGGACGATAAGAGCTTTGTTTAGAATAGATGTTATTACCAAGATTCAGGAGGCCATGGCTCACAGCATAGCAAGAATCACAAAGTCGGTGGATATCTGTGGATTACTTACAATATTGTGTACAATAAAATACTGCCAAAGAATCAGTTGCACCCAAACAAGGAGCAACAGGCCATAATCACTGTTATCATTGTAGCATGCCAGCACTACCTGCATCCAGAGTAAAACCAGGATGCTGCCAATTTCTGTTAATCTGCAGGGTCAAACAATGATTGATCATGTTATCACATGATTTATAAGGGGTGATGTAGTGAGTTAAATACAGTGAGATAAACTCCAACTTCTTACTGCAAAACATCCAGAATCCTATTGTGAAGTTATTGGTTACCTACTGGAATTCTTAAGGAAAATAAGGAAGCTTATTGCTTAGTACAAAGGCTCCCTAATTAATATATGTTTTACTTCTGCCAGGGTTATTTTTTCCTGTTCATTTACGTAAATTGAGCTGCATTTTGCTCCAGAATTAATTGGTCCCTTAGACAAGCAGGTTTCTAGGGTCTGAGATAAAGCTATGAGGAACCCTTCCTTCTTTCTCTATATAGCTAGATAGTTTGAAGCAATTGGATCTTGCTTTAGAGATGGTGTAATGGTTTTCAGATGCAATAATAATATCATTCAATAAACTGTCACTAAGAAAGGACCCAATAGGGTCTATCACTGAGTATTGCATAGTATGGCTTTGAGCTTCACCGTTCAAAGTCATGTTTGATATTAATTATAATAATATCTCATTACAAATTGAAAATGTCACCACTGACTGCATGCAGCATACATCTGACCCATTTCCAATTAGAGGCCTATGGGTTGCAGTACAAAAGAGTACTATACTTATTGATTTATAAATTTTTAAAAAAACCATTACTAATGGAAAAAGATGTATATTCAAAAGGAAAGATGGACAAATGTATCCAAGAGTTTAAGAATTGATGAATAACATACAGTATTCCATCTCTAGCAGAATGCATCATCTCTCTCTTCCATAGGAGTGTCAAATGTGGGGGGTGCATATATCTTCCCAGTGATAGCAACAACATTGTTATCAACTATTATCCAAAAAGACTGGACAAGTCATTAGGCTGGATGCAATATATCTGAGAGAATTGGCAGTTGTGATTCCAGAGCCATTGGCTAATACCTTTGAAAACTCATGGTGATTGAGCAAGGTCATAAATGATTGAAAAAAGGCAAATATAGTACCCATCTTCAAAAAAGGGAAGAAAGAGGTCAAGGAAACTAAAGATCAGTCAGTTTCACCTCAGTCCCTCAAAAAATCATGGAACAGGCCATCAAGGAATCCATTTTGAGGCATTTGGAAGAAAGAAATGTGATCAAGAACAGCAAGCATAGATTCAACAAGGAAAAGTCATATCCGACCAAGATGATTGTCTTCTATGATGAAATGACTGACTCTAAAGATGTAGACAAAGCAAGAAACATGATATTCTGTGACTTTAGGAAAGCTTTTGATACAGTTTTCCACAATATTCTTACCAGCAAGTTAAAGACGTAGGGGTTAGATGAATGGACTATAAGATAGACAGAATGCTGGCTAGATCGTAGGGATCAATGGGTAGGATCAATGGCTCAAAATTTAGTTGGCAGTCAGAAACAAGGGGAGTGCTCCAGGAGTTGGTGCTGGGGCCAGTTTTTTCAACATCTTCATTAATGACCTGAAGGATGGGGTGGATTACACCTTCAGCAAATTTTTAGATGACACTAAGCTGGTAGTGGGAAGGTAAATACACTAGAGGGTAGGGATACGTTACAAAGTGACCTAGACAAATTAGAGGATTGGGCCAAAAGAAATGATGATGATGCTCAACAAGGACAAGTACAGAGTCCTGAACTTAGGATGGGAGAATCCCATGCATGGCTACAAACTAGGGACTGATTGGCTAAGCAGCAGTTCTGCAGAAAAGTTCCTGGGGGGCTACAGTGGACAAGAAGCTGGATATGAGTCAACACTGTGCTCTTATTGCCAAAAAGACTAATAGCATATTGAGCTGCATTAGCAGAAGCACTGGTAGCAGATTCAGGGATGTGAATGTTCCCCTCTGTTCACCACTGATGAAGCTTGGGGAAAGGAGTCCAAGGAAGTTGGTTATATTTTAAAGAAACCCTGCTAAGGGCACAGGAAGTTGCCATTCCAATTAAGAGAAAGAACAAACGTGAGGCTGCCAGAATGGCTTAGCAGAGAACTCTGCTCTGAGCTTAAACATAAAAAGGAAGCTTACAGGAAGTGGAAGCTTGGTCAGATGACCAAGGAGGCATATAAAGATATTGCTAGGGACTGCAGGGATAAAATCAGAAAGGCCAAAGGGCAAATGGAGTTGTGGCTAGCAAGGGATGTAAAGGATAACAAGAAGGGGTTCTACAAGTATGTTAATAACAAGAAGATGATCAGGGATGGTGTAGGTCCCTTGCTGAATGGGGCAGGCATCCTTGTGACAGAGGATGAGGGAAAAGCTGAAGTGCTCGATGCATTTTTTGCTTCAGTTTTCACAGACAGGGTCAGCTCCCAGCCCACTACCATGGGTGTGGCAGATGGGAGAGAAGAAGAGAGGCCCTTGGTGACAGAAGGTCAGGTTAGGGACTGCTTAAAGAAGCTAGATGTGCACAAGTCCATGGGGCCGGACGAACTGCATCTAAGAGTGCTAAGGGAACTGGCCGATGAGATAGCAGCACCACTGGCCGTTATCTTTTAAAACTCATGAAGAACGGGGGAGGTGCCAGAGGATTGGAAGAAAGCAAATGTAGTGCCTATTTTCAAGAAAGGGAAAAAGGAGGATCCGGGGAATTACAGACCAGTCAGCCTTACCTCAATCTCTGGAAAAATTATGGAGCAGATTCTCAAAGAATCCATCCTCAAACACTTAGAGGAAAATAAAGTGATCAGGAACAGTCAGCATGGATTTACCAAGGGTAAATCATGCCTGACCAATCTCATCTCCTTCTATGATCAGATGACTGGTTTTCTGGATGCAGGAAGAACCGTTGATGTCTTATTCCTTGATTTTAGCAAGGCTTTTGATACAGTTTCCCACAGCATTCTCATTGGCAAATTAAGGAAGTATGGGTTGGATAGGTGGATAGAAAACTGGCTAGATCAACGGTTTCAGCGTGTAGGAATCAATGGTTCCATGTCTAGTTGGCAGCCAGTCACGAGTGGTGTGCCCCAGGGGTCGGTCCTGGGGCCAGTTCTGTTCAACATTTTCATCAATGATCTGGATGATGGAATAGACTGCATCCTCAGTAAGTTTGTGGATGACACGAAGCTGGGGGGACCAGTAGACACATTGGAGGGCAAGGACAGGATTCAGGGAGACCTAGATAAATTGGAACAGTGGGCCAATAGAAATCTTATGAGCTTCAGTAAGGACAAGTGTAAAATCCTGCATTTGGGACGGAAAAACCCCATGCACCGCTACAGGCTGGGAAACATTCAGCTAAGTAACAGCAGTGTAGAAAAGGACCTGGGGATCATGGTGGATGGGAAGCTGGATGTGACTCAGCAGTGTGCTCTTGCTGCCAAAAAGGCCAATGGCATACTGGGCTGCATCAAAAGAAGTATTACCAGCAGATCAAGGGATGTGATCATTCCCCTCTATTCTGCACTGGTGAGGCCACATCTAGAATACTGTGTTCAGTTTTGGGCTCCCCACTACAAAAAGGACAGGGACATGCTAGAGAGAGTTCAGAGGAGGGCAACCAAAATGATTAAAGGGCTGGAGCACAAGCCCTATGAGGAAAGACTGAAAGCATTAGGCTTATTTATTCTGCAGAAGAGAAGATTGAGGGGGGATTTGATAGCCACCTTCAACTACTTGAAGGGATGCTCTAAGGAAGATGGAGCTCGACTGTTCTCGGTAATAACAGAGGACAGAACGAGGAGCAATGGTCTCAAGTTGCGGTTAGGGAGGTCAAGGCTGGATATTAGAAAAAACTTTTTTACTAGGAGAGTGGTGAAGCCTTGGAATGAGCTGCCGAGGGAGGTAGTAAAATCTCCATCTTTGGAGGTGTTTAAGGCCCGGCTGGACAAAACCATGACTGGGATGGTTTAGTGGGAGTGGTCCTGCCTCTGGCAGGGGGTTGGACTAGATGACCTATGAGGTCCCTTCCAACCCTAGGATTCTATGATTCTAAGCTTCATTTGTAGAACTGTGTCCAGTTCTCTCCACCCCTCTTACAGGCTATGTCTACACTTACAAGTTATTTTGAATTAAGGAGGCTTAATTCAAAATAACATATTTGGCCACGGAGGCATTTTATTATATCGAATTAAGCAGTTTCTTAGTTCAAAATAAGGAACTGCTAATTTCATATGATAAAAACTCCTTTTACTTTGAAGTATCACTTACTTTGAAGTTATTAGTTTGAATTAAGCCATTTTAAGCCACAGAATAGGCTTAATTTGAACTAATTTCCCTATTCTTTTGCCTGCCTTCTCCTAGTTCGAATTAGAGAGTCTAGTGAAGACTCTTTACTTCGAATTAATAAAGCCCACTTTATTTCAGATTAGGGAGTCTTCACTGGACTCCTAATTCAAAATAATAACTTTGAATTAGTGCTAATTTGAAATAATAACTTTGATTTAAATTTGAAGAAGTGATTTTGAATTAACTACTTAGAATTAACTTTGCAAGTGTAGACATAGCCACTGGAAGGATGTGGACAAAATGGAAAAAGTCCAGAAGAGGGCAACAAAAATGATTAGGGGTCTGGAGCACATAATTTATGAGGAGATTCTGAGGGAACTAGGCTTGCTGAGTCTGAGGAAGAGAAGAGAGAGGTGGAGGTATTATAGCAGTCTTTAGCTACCTGAAAGGAGGTTCCAGTGAGGATGGAGTTAGGCTGTTGTATGTAGTGGCAGATGACAGAACAAGGAGCAATGATTACAAGTTGCAATGGGAGAAGTCTAGCTTGTATATTATGAAAAAAAATTCTCTAGGAGGATGGTGAAACACTCAGATCAGTTACTTAGGTAGGCAGTAAAATGTCCAACCTTAGAGGTTTTTAAGGGCTGGCTTGACAAAGCCCTGATTGATTTATTTAGGGCTGGTCCTGCTTTGAGGTAGGATTGGACTACATGGTCTTCTGAGATCCCTTAAAACCCTAATCTTCTGTGATTCTATGACCCACAGGCTGTGGGTTGAGAGGTGGAACTAATCAAATTGTTATAGAAGAAGATGTTTGAAATCATATATGGATGGAAACTAATAACCCACTCAAATGAGAATGGGCAGTTAAAAGAGGCATATTTTTCACACTTGTTAATCTACTATTTTGATAACTGATATCAATATAACAGGCAAACAGATTCTTAACAAACCTGGTAGATATATCTTTGATAATGTAAAGGATGAAGGTTGCCGCCAGAAAATTGAGAGAGACAGAAATAGTTAGTGAATGTAGGCGAAAAAATGGTAGAAGGTGTTTACAAGGTCGGTTTATGCAATTTGGCATCAGAGGATCCTTATCTCAGCATCCCTGCTAAAGAGGGCCTTAGCTTTGTAGGTGATTTGGCTGGAGTGCCAAATTAGATAGCATTCTCTCCAGGGCAAGTGCAAAGTAAAACACAATGATGGGCTTTGCCTTCCTTGGGTTCACCACCCCCTCCAACTTTTAAGTCCTCCCAGTTGGCTGCAGCCCTCGCCTCCTCCTCCTTTTACTTCACGTTGTCCTCCTGCCTTGCACCATAACTTCCCTCTGAGCATTTCCCTTTAGCTAAAAGGATTTTTCCCTATAACCAGCAGGTGACATCACTGGCAACATTTTCAGCATCTCTGAAGAGGCTTTGTTCTGCAATTTCCAGGGCCAACTCCTACTTATGCCTATTCCTTCCTATGCTTTTCCACAGACTTTTTTTTCAGTTGATCCTCCTTGCAAGCTCCAATCCTAACTCTCTCTTCATAGGGAAGGCCCCACTGTTTATCTTACCTTGGAGACCTTGCTCATCCATCAGTTGCTGCTCTCCTTTCTACTGAGAACTGGGAGATTTTCATTGTATCTTGTCTCCCATCTCCCAGCAGGTCTCAGTTATTTGAAACTTCAAGGTCCAGTATTCCCAGGGCCTAAGTGGACACTAGCGTAACACATGTGCCTAAGAGGGAATTATTTCTTTAAGAGATCTGTTGGGGGAGTGGGCAGGGTTGCTCCCAATCCAATTTTCATCCAGAGAGTTCTGATTTCTTATATGTCTGGCTCCCACTTGAGAAGCCTTGTTATCTGTTTGTTTTTTTTCCTTATCTAGGGCAGAAAGAGTGAGGGTAGAGCAGGGGCAGCGCCTTGGGGGAAGAGGCAGAGTATGGGCTGGGCCTGGGTAATTGACAGAGGAGGGGTGGGACGTTGCATTTCTAGTTTCCAGCCACTAGAAAGGCAGGGAAACAACGAGTGACTAGAAATGAATTCTGTCTGGGTCTTTTTTCTAGGCAAATGCAGAATTGGCTCTCCACACTCAGAAATTTCTGGAATTGGGTGGTAGTCTTGGGTACACTCAATAGGTTCTCTGTGGCTGTCGGACTCAGACTCCATGAGGGCAAGTACACAGGGCAAAGGGTGTGCAGTGGGTGGATTTGGAAAAGTAGAGGTGGGGGCAGAAAGGAGGCTGTTTTCCCTAACCCTGAAGCATTTTGCAGCATGATAGTGGTACTGTTAGTCTTCCAACAGGGAAGCCCAGGCAACATCAATTAAAGAAAGGAACCTCTTAGAGGGAAAAATAATTTATTTTAATTGTATAGTTCAATGTTGTTTGATTTTAGCCAAACTGTTTTAGCTTTAAGTACAAGGAGTGCAAGTTCAGCTGTAAAAATCATTCAGTGTATATACAAAGCTAAAGCTTTCAGGGAAGGCAACAGGAGCATTCCATGTGCACAAAATGGAACTCACTGAAATTGTATACATAAGGAAAAATTAGGTATTAGGAAATACGAAGAAGAACTCAAAACTATAAGCCCATATCCTGCAATCATTACTCTAGCAAAACTCCCATTGATTTAGCTATAGACATACCTCAAAAAGTTCAGAGGTTTGACGCAGGTACACAAATCTCCTGAGAATAGGTTTCCAATGAGACTTCTGGTACTGCCTCTTTTCAGTAAGTCTGTAATGTGGTAATTACAAGATCTCAGCAAGTATGGCGCTGAGGGGAGAAGGAGGAAAGGGAAGGGATGACTGAATGCAAAATAATTGCAAAGGAGGAGAAAACAATGAATCAGACCAAAAAAGAAAAAGGCTGCATGTAAAAGTCAAAGGTTAGGTTCCAATTTTGTATGAAAAAGATTTTCTGTTGCTAATTAAAATGCCAGGTATGGCATGGCAGGCTCTCTCTCTTCATTTTTGAAGAGGTTTGCTGGTTACTTCTTAGATGAAGTCAGTTTAGTGTTGTAAAAAAAAAAATCTGTTCTCTCAAACTCAATCTAGTATTTGCCAAACCCTTCTCAGTTTACTCAAGTGAGAATTTCCCTTGAACTCAATGTGAAGGGACTGACTGAGAATTTTGCTCATAAGCAGTTACTTGTCAGAGGGCATCAAAACTCTTCAAGGCAGCCCCCGCCCAAACAATATGAAGTTCTTCAGGGATGCTCCTAAAAATGATAACTCCTCTGGAGGAATGCTAAAGAAATCTTCAGAGAGAAACTCTAGCCATGTAAAGAACTTGAAGAAGAACCTTTTCAGAAATGTGGAGTTCATCAAAGGCAACCACTATTAACAAGAAACTTCAGAAGTTGGATGTGATATGACATGAAAATCCTCTCATGGATGTGTAGGTCTTTAAAGGCAGTATCCCCTGAAGCGACATTAAGACTTTGAAGTGGCAGTATAGGCATAGACAGTAGACCATAGGAATGTGTATTGTACAGGTGGTTCATGGATAGGGGTTACCAGGTACAGTGCAGGAGACTCAGATTGATGGGATCCTGCTTGCTGTGGTTCTATAAGGCTCCGGCCAGCCATGAGGAAAAGGAGAAAGAAGGACCATTTAGTTGGCTTTAATTGGTCTTTAATCTCTCCCAATCAATTTTCCTGATGCACAAAGTAGATGTCTTGGAGTTTGAAACAGAAGGCAGGGGGGCAAGTCAAAGGACCATTCAACAGAGTTTGTACAGTATATTGTTTTGAGGAACAGAGGTTTGCCTTTCTTTTCTCTCTTTGTTTTGCATCAATATGACGCACAGAGTTGATGGAGAGTTTTGTTAACATTTCCTCATTTATTCTGGAAGGGTCTGTGCCTGTGATTCCAAGAGCTTTGAATGCCTTTAAACAGAATAGATTATGATTTTGCTGGGAGCCAATTCCTCAGACAGTAGGAACAAACCAAGCTTATATCCTTTCAAACCCTGAGCTGGAAACAAAGCAAGCAGTGCTTGTTTTTGTTAAGATAATAGGAGTCCAAGGTTATGGCTTTATTTTTACAATTGTAGGAAAGGGCTAGGCAGGGTTTCTTGGGAAACTGCAATGCGCTTCCTGCCACAGAGGGAAAGAAATAGCAATGGCCAGAGTTGAAAGTTGAACCTACATATCTAATTTGGTTAGGAAAAATATTTTTTACTTGGAATCTCTGTAGGGCTCGAGGAGGAGTGATGTACATTCAAATCTGACCAGCTTCCAGCCCCTGGGCCAATGAAGATTTGGAGGAGTGACAAAGAACATCATGGAGGGAAGAGGAAAAGGGGACTCTATAGGCAAATATCAGGGAAATTATCCCATCCAGGAATGGAGAAACTATTTTCAGAGAGTGATTTTGAAGTTCACAATAGACAGCTAACCCCCCCAACTGCCAGTCCCAGTACTACAAACAGCAGCTCAGAGTCCTGGCATGATTTAAAAAACCAACCAAACAAACAAAAAACAAACACAGGGAGTCAGAAGAAAGTGGTTTGTAGAATGTTGTGTTGGAGAGTCGTTTATAAGCCTCCTGATCATAATCCAATTTATTCGTGATGATGACTGTACTTCCTTTGTCTGCCTCCTTAACAATAACATCAGAATTGTTTCTGAGGCTGTGGATGGCATTGCGTTCTGCATGGCTGAGGTTATGATGTAAGGGGTGTTGTTTGTCCACAATTTCAGCCATGGCACGGTTGCAGAAACAATCAATGTAGAAGTCTAGACTCTTGTTCTGACCCTTTGGAGGAGTCCATGAAGAATATTTCTTCTTGTAGTGTTGGGAGGAAGGTACTTGTGTGTCACTGCATTGATTGGTGGTGTTATGGAAATATTCTCTGAGTTTTAGATGGTGAAAGTAGGCCTCCAGGTCACTGCAGAGTTTTATCTTATGTGTGAGGATTGTTGGGCAGAAGGAAAGTCCCTGAGATAGCACAGATTCCCACTGAAGAATAAAAAAGAAATTATGACACCTACTCAAGAAACTCCCTAAGACAGCACAGGAACAAATAAAGACAGACACACCACCAGAACACCAACCAGGGATATTCTATCTACTACCTATAATACATAAGAAAGGAAACCCTGGACACCCCCTCATCTCTGGCATTGGCACTCTTACCACTGGCTTATCTGGCTATGTGGACACCCTCCTCAGACCCTATGCTATCAACATCCCAACCTATCTTTGAGGTACCACATACTGCCTGAGGAAAATCCAGTTCATTGGTGAGCTTCCAGAAAACACAATTCTGGCCACTATGAATGTAAAAGCTCTTTACACCAACATCCCACACAAGAATGGATTACAAGCTATTAGAAGGACTGTGCCAGATAATGCCACAGAACAACTTGTGACTGAACTTTGTGACTTTGTATTCATCCACAATCATTTCAGATTTGAGGATAATTTATACCTCCAAGTCAGTGGCACTGCTATGGGCACGCGGATGGCCCCACAGTATGCCAACATCTTTATGGGCGACTTAGAACAACGTTTCCTCAAGTCTCATCCAAAAGCACCTCTCCTTTACCTACGTTACACTGATCACATCTTTATCATCTGGACCCATGGCAGAGATGCTCTTGAAGATTTCTACAGAGTTTTCAACAATTTCCACTCCACAGTCAAACTCAGCCTGGAACACTCCACACAGGAGATCCACTTTCTGGATACTACAGTACAAATTAGGGATGGACATATCAACAACCAGTCTATACTGAAAACCTACTGATTGGTATAGTTACCTACATCCCTCGACCTTCCATCCAAAACACACCACACAACCCACTGCCTACAGCCAAGCCCTACGATATAACCACATTTGCTCTGATCCCTCAGACAGAGACAGACATCTTCAGGATCTCTATCAACCATTCTTAAAACTACAGTACCCACATGGGGAAGTAAGAAAACAAATTGACAGAGCCAGATGGGTATACCAAAGTTATCTACTGCAGGAGAGGCCCAAAAAAGAAAACAATAGAACGCCACTAGTCACTTCATGCAACCCTCAAGTCAGACCTCTCCAACAGATCATTAAGGACCTACAGCCTATTCTAAAAGATGACCCCTTGCTCTCTCTAGCCTTGGGAGACAGAGCTCTCCTCACCTACAAACAGCCACCCAACCTTAAACAGATATTCACCAGCAAGTACAGACCTAACAACAGAAATTTTAAAACAGGCACACACCACTGCAACAAACCACATTGCCAGATTTGCCCACATATCTGTACAAAATATACCATCATAGGTCCTAATCAAGCCAGCTACTCCATCAAAGGCTCATTTACCTGCTCATCTACTAATGTGATCTATGCGATCATGTGTCAGAAATGCCCCAATACCTTATATATTGGACAAACAGGACAGCCCCTATGCAGAAGAATAAATGGACATAAAACTGACATTGGAAATCACAAAACAGAAAAGCCGGTTGCTGAGCACTTCCATCTCTCTAATCACTCTATAAATGATTTGCTAACAACTGTACTCAGGAACATCAGTGGGACATCAAGACTTCAAAGAGAAACAACAGAATTGGAATTAATATACAAATTAGACTGTATGAAAGCTGGATTAAATTGAGACTATGGCTTCTTTTCCCATTATATCAGGTAATTCAACTTCAGCCTTCCCAGGGTTTGAAGCTTAACAACTGCTCTGTTTTGCTGTTACTGTATGACCTGATCCCATGTTTCACACTCCCTTGCATTTATTTTCATTCCATTCTGTAAGTTCCCCCATCTTTGAAGCATCTGATAAATGGGATTTTCTCCCACGAAAGCTCATGAGAAAAATAAATCTGTTAGTCTTTGTGTGACACAGGATTTTTTTTTTTCTGGATTAGACTAACCTGGCTGCCCCTTTGGAACTTGGCATGATTTTTAAAAAACCATTTGCTTCTCTCAGTCTCAGGACCCTTTTCTTCAATCTCCTGTACACCCTATTTACTTCAGTGGGGTCCACACAGAGATCAGTCCCCCTTCCCCCAGAGCAGATATCAGGGTTGGGTCTTTTAGGGCTTGGTTACAACTTACATTTTATTTAGCATGTAACAATGGAAAGAGACTATTCAGTTTTTCTTCTTGCCTTTCCTTTATTCACAGAATGTTGCAATGTTTGTTTGCACATCCTGTGAGGGTTATAGTTTAAATTTAAACCAAAACCTGTTTTCACAGGAATTTAAAAATTAAAAAAAAAACCTAGAGACATTTCCATTTGCAACTTATATTACACAAAATTTAAATGTGGGCTTAAATCTACCTAGGTTAAATTGACGTACATGTACCTCTTAAATAACGACAAAGCTGAACTGTGAACTGTGAATTTAACATACATGTTAAATTATCTTACAATTTCATCATTTTTTTAAAGCCATGAATAGGATGCTCCATAATTGCACAAGGACATTTTAGAATAAAAATGGGTTCATCAGATGCACTATACCAATGTAGAAATCAGATTTTGCAATTATGTACTTAGCCAAGAAGCTGGAATCACTTTATGTAAATAATATGTTTCTTCTCAAGCAACAGGTTTTAAAAATACCCTAACAGATATCATTTTAGCAACAGATTATATCAGCCCCAAAACAATAATTTTTTTGTTATTGTTCTATAAGAAAAAAGAAAGCTTAGATTGTGGTTTTTGTGACCCTAACTCAACAGTACATGCTCACAATCCTGGTGAAGTTCATGAGTCATATTCTGATAGACTTATTTGTAGAGAGGAATCCTAGTGAAGTTCTCAGTGTGTGAGTAAGGCTTTCAGAATTGGTTTCGATGAGAATACAGTACTTGCCTGAGTAAAGTAACTTTCTCCCCTTCCCTGCCCATTTCTCCTCCTATAATTCTCCTTCTTCCCTGTCATAGCCACACATGTACCTCCTCTGCTCTCCCCCTCTAACCCTTTAACTGCTCTTGTGGCCCCATCGCATTTCTTAATCTACTCTCATTCCTTCCCTTATAATTTTTCATTCACTACTGAGGTACCAGCTTCCACATCCAGTCAGCCCATGATGCCAGCCTCTAGTGCCCCACATATTGCATTTTCAAATAAGTTGCTTCATGCTTTCTCCCATTCTGTCCTTGTTTGGGAGATGCTCCCCACCACCATCCTTAAAACTAACTCATTATCCTCCTTCAAATTCTCCTTTGCTGTGTGACATCTACTAAACCCTTGAAAATGGTTAGGCTGCTTGAGTACTGAGCACACTGAAGAATTCAAGCTGACCAGCACTGCCTCATTGTTTCCTTATGTTTTCCTCTCTACATCTATTGTCTTATATTTCCCTATGCTGGATTTGAATGAGCTCTCCTCTGACATCTAGTGATGAATCGGTAGGAAAGACTTCAGGAACAGGCCATATATGCACAGACACATCCGCTGTGCTCAGGTGAACAGCATGATGGAGCTGTTTTGCTAACATGATCGCTTTTGGCTGCCACGCGGTTACTGATCACTTTCGAACTAAGTGTGGGATAAAAAAAATCATTGTCCTTATAGTATGAATATCGGACAGCAGCAGAAATGTACTTAACCTGCCTTGATTGAGAGGGTCTCTCAAACTGAAATCATGACCATTGCTAATGGAGGGTGAGGTGGGTATCTGGTGATGTGAACTGTGCCTAAAGAGTCCTAAACAAAATGTCTGATTTAGGCACAAGCCAAGTAAGCCATGGCCTCACATTATGAGGGACCTCTAAATATGTGGAAGATAACTAGCAAGATTTAGCATAATTGAAGTTGCTTTGGCTTAAATAACCTTTTATATAAATTCTGAACCTTAGCCTCCTGATCCTGATCCACACCCAATCCCATCAACTTCCCTTCTAGTACTGCTAGACTACTTGTATCATCCAAAGGTTTCCCAAGTTACTGCACAGAGACATAAGCTGGTTTTCTTTTGTATTGTTAAGAAGAACGACTAGCTACTGTTGCTGCTACCTCCACCTGGCAAAAGGGCTATACCTAGATTTTAAGTTCCTTGGGGAAGGGACCATGTTTTTGTTCTGTGCTGTACAGTGCCCAGCACGAAAGGATCCTGTTCCATGACATATGCTCCTAGGGTATGTCTACACTGGAGGCTCTGTTAAGTTGACCTAGAGAGGCCACACTGAAAACTCCTGTTGACTACCAGAGTCCACACTGGCAGGTGCTAGATCAATAGAGGAGTGGTGCGGGGAGGGGGCCTAGAGGCCAGTTAAGTTGATTTAAGGGCTTTTCCCATCTTCTTTGGCTTAAGTCGACTTAATAAGGTCAACTTAAGCATTAAGTTGGCCTTAACAGGTGGTTTTATTAAGTCGACTTAAGGAAGCACCAAGTCAACTTAATAAAAGCCCAGCGTCCCCACAGAAGTCTGTAGGTCAACTTAACCTTCCATATGTTGATCTAAGACTCCAGTTTAGATGTATCCTTAGGTACTACTGCCATGTAAATAATTAGCATTAATCAATGTGATTTGGGGTGGCAGAATAAGGCCATTTATTTTAAAGAAGTACAGAAATAGTTGACACAGTGAGAATATTTAGTGCTTTATTTCCCCTAGCTGTACCGCCCCCCCCCCCCGCCACTTCTTGGGAGCAGGCAACACTCACCTCTGTGCACAGATGACTAACGCTGCTGACAACAAGAAGATCCTGAGTATCTCAGGAGTGATGTTAGATAGGTGGGAATCTGCTGTTCCCCTTCTGTTGCAGTCCCTTTGCTCCTGTAAAAATTTAAGATTTGTGGTGCCTTCAGCTGTCTGGACCCTATACATGCTCAATGGCATGCATCCAGGTCTAAACCCATGCTAATAACAATAATAATCTATGGCATGAGTCTAATTAAAAATATGAACTATGCCTAATATAATTAAATTAGAGTTCAAACACATTTACTTAACAAATTAAGGCAATATGGCATAACAGGCTGAAATTAAATATTACTACTATTTTAAATCCACAGGTGCAGTTGAATAAATCAATTAACAAACAGATTAGGTAATAAAGGAAATTTGGCTAATTGGTATTTACTCTGCCACTATTTTCCCCACCTCTGGAGAGTGCACTCCCTTAGAGTCCAGAGCCCTGCCTGTGTGGGCCACTTGAAGGTTTGACAAAGGAGACAGCACTCTGTTGGTTCAGTGGATCAGTTCAACCAAGGTATGAAAAGCTGAAGATTCAGAGTTGGCCTACCCAAATGTCAGATTGGTCCAAACTAGTTAGTGCCAATGTTAGTTTGGACTTCTGCGCGTAGCCATTAGTTCGAACTAACCATGCGTTCTAGTTCGAACTAAGCATTAGTTAGAACTAGAATGCACGGTTAGTTCGAACTAAAAAGTCAATGGTTAGTTTGAACTAGCCCAAGGTTAGTTCGGACTAACCTCAAACTTCTTTAGTTTGGACTAGCAAGTCCGAACTAAAATTTCAGATGTAGACATAGCCATTCTCACTCCAAAAATGGAGTCCACCATGCTTGATCTGGGCTCCCTGGAGGGAGAAGAGTCAATCTCCCTTTTCCCAAGGCTTCATGGCAGTTGTAAAACAAACAAAGAGTCTTATCTCCCAGGCAGGATTTGCAGAACACAGGGTCTTCTTGAACATAAAACTCCCAATTAAGTTTTGAGACCCCGCAAGTGCAAGACACCTATGTAACCATCAGGAACAAAGGTTCTATCTTACCATAAACAGAATAAAAATTATGATACAAACTGAATAAAAAAGGCAATGAAACAAAAGAGTAGCACTTCCAACCTCAAAGAAATCACAGCAGTACGCGATCAGTGTGTGTGTGTGTGTGTGTACGCACACCTGTGTGCGTGCTGCAAATATCTAAAGACAATGGAATGTCAATGTTCTGGTTTCAATTTCTTCCCTTATCAGTTGTCATATGGTACACATCACAATACTCTCAAAATGAGGTGGTTATGTTATGGGTGGTTTTTACCAGCGCTTGTTTAATCTTCATGCTTCTACTGATAGCTTTCAAGCCAAAGAACAGATGTGTGCCACAAATATTGACTATACTAGGTTCTCTATACTACTCTGCCTCAACGCTTACCGACAATATCCAGTGTCATTCAGTCTCCACACTGCTTCAATTCATGGCATCTCTGCTGGGCTCCGTGATTTGCAATAGAGATTCCTGCCACAGTTAGACTAAAAGGGCAGGAATCATCTTTGTTTTGTATTTGTATCTTGTCCGGCACAACAGGGCCTTGATTTATTATTAGTCCTCCTTCCAGGTGTCACTATACTATATAAATAGCAAATACTAATGGAAAACTTCAGCCTGAAAGGTTAAAATTTGACAGTTATGAGCAATTTAAAATAGGGGCTTATAATGGAAAATGTCAGGTAACCTTAATGATAAACAGTGCTACAAGCCTGTCCTATAACGATGGTTGATTTTTGTTGTGATGTGGACATGTTCACTGGGAATTGGTTTAAGAGCAACATGATGGGCATTGTGCTATCAAGCCAATGTGCACTATCACATCTATAATCTGTCAGGAGTAGCTGCTACAACCTACTCTTGAAGCGTCTGTGTTTTCCTAGACGGTTTCTGATGTTTATAATAATGCAACGCATAGCCCAAAGTGTGTATGTTTAATTTTTTCTTCTTCTATTTTCACACCAGATATTTTAAGAAAAAAGGAACTGACTCTTCTTGGCCCATAGTTCATTGTTTAGCCTTGTATTTTGTGCATTTTCTATAATGTGCTTAGCTTCTCCAACTTCTTCAACTAAAATATAAGGCTGGTTTCTAAATCAGGTTCTTCCACCATGAGAAAATATCACTATGTTATTTGCCTGTTGGTGCTGTTGCCACTGTAATCTAATTTGCTGAAGATGAAAACAATAAAGTCTCAAAAATTAAGACAACAAACCAGCTTGTTAGAAAAGCTGAAGAAAATGCAAAGCCACAAACCTGCTTTTCTGTTTTTTTAACACTCTCCCATATTTATTACTTCATTTTATCTGCCTTTTAGTATAAGATCCAATGCTCCGTAAAGGAAATGGGAGTCTTGAAACTGAATTTAATAGACTTTGGATCCGGCAACTAGTGCATTTGTCATTTTATTTATTTATTGCTTTTATTTTTTATTACAAAGGGGTAGCCATGTTAATCTAATTCAGCAAAATAAGCAAGGAGTCCATATACTTTTAAAGACTAAAAAATGTATTTATCGCGTGGCCTTTCATGGGAGAAAATTCCACTTTGTCAAAAGCTTTGAAGAGGGTGAGCTTATAGAACGGGAGGCATTTATTCCAGGGGCCTCCCATCTTAAAGCTAAGCATTCACATGTTTGCAAGATCAGGGTGATTGCTGGTTAATTTCTTATAGATGTAAAGATAGCACACAGGTATTAAAGAAAAGAGGTCCCACTAGTACAAGATAAATATCCCTTGTATTTATGTGCTACTGAAATTCAACGATTTCTCCTCCTTTTCTGCCCTTCTGTTGGTGGCACTGAAAGCAGAAAGAAGCGTTCCTCTCTTTAATGTATTTACAGAGTAATTCACTTGCAGCCCAATCACACAGAAAGCTCTGTCATGGAAAAGTGGGAATGGATCTTACTAAGGTACTTATATGATCCTTCATTACTGTAGTTTCTGAGCATCTCATCATCTTTACTATATTAAATTATCTTCACAATTTCCCTGTCAGGTAGGGAAACGCTATATTTCATGTTGCAAATGGGGAACTGAAGCATAGAAAGACTATGTGACTTGTTTGCTCAAAGTCTGTGGCATAAAACTTGCATTTCCCATGGCCCAGGCAAGCGCACTAGCTGCTCAACACCATCTTGCCTTTCCTGTACTAGGAGAGATGTCCTTATCAGAGATATTTATCTTCCTCATTATTAATATTATTTTTAGTTTTAAGTCACAGGTGGATTTCTTTTTGTCACTGACTGCTGTGATCATTTAACTAGGCAATTTCAGATTCTATTTAAGGACATGGAGAAAAATTTAATCCTTTCTGTAAATGGCTTGGTGGATCTATAGCACTGCATTAAATATTTACCCTCATTTTGCCAGGTATGAACCATATACAAAGTTATATTAATCCAGCCCATTGTGTTAAAGAAGTCATGTTCTTTAGCAATCTTGCACATCCCTGAAGGAATAATAGAGCGTCAGGAACAGACAGTGCACTTTTCTGAAAATTTGAAGCCGAGTCCTTTTGCAACCATACAAGTCCCTCTAGCATTTGCAACCATAAATATGTATGGAGACACCCAGGTCACCTCCCTGCCAATACAAGATTGTTCCCAAAAGAACACGTCCTAATGTTTTGTTCAGTCTAGCTTTAAAGGGTGCCAAGCACATAGGCTTCCACAACTTCCCTCTGTTGCTAAATGTAGAAGGTTGGAACATTTTTGCTTCAATAACAATGTTCAGTGCTTTTTTTCTCAGTGCTCCAGTGTTTTCAGCATTAGCAGGCAGTGGAGCCAGCTAATTCAGCAGACCTCAGTGTTACTCATAAAGAAATACCACAGGCACAGATCAGCGATAAAAGCATTGGGTTGGATTTGTCATCCTCAAGGCGCAGTCCCTAGTGCTCTGGCTTCATAATTACAGGTGCGCTGACAGAGTGGCAAGGAATAGCTCAGTCAGTAGCAGAAACCTCTGCTGTCCTCTACACCACACAAAGTGTTCAGAGGAATTACCCCAACATTTGTAGACTAACAAACTAGAATAAACTTACATACCACCCTACATGTTTCATGACATTTGTTACCTTCTTTTGGTCCTGATACATCAGACACAGCACAGCGTTTCATTATTCCATCAACCCTCCTTATCTGGTACTAGATTGGGGTATAGTTATGTCAGTCTTTTGAAATGTATTTACCTAAATTTCTCGGGTGCTATTTTGTTGACTAGGCCAGGTGTATTCTGGTTCACATCTTTTGGTTCAAGCTTCAAATCTTGCACCAGGCCCAGTGCTGCAGGCTCTCTTGCTCTTTCTGTTATACCTTTGAGAGTATTTCACCAGACAGCACAGCAGATGCCAGAGTCAAAGATCTTTTTTTCAGATATTATTCTACCTAAATTGTTACTTTCTTAATTTTACCCCATTATGCCTAGGTGTACTCCAATGGACCTGCTTTTTCCTCCATAGCATATAACAGTTTTCAGCAATGGATATGTAAATATGGTAGAATGATAGCCTTGAAATATAAATATTCTACATTAGATGAACAAGAAAAAACTCCACTAAAAAAGTCTGCTTGGAAAATTCATTAAGGTCTAGATCACAACCAGATTACATGATTGGCCATGGATTAAGGACCCTTGTTTCATGTGTATGCGGGATGCTCAGGGCTTGGTTCAGATACACAAAGTTGCTACTCCTTCTCTAGAGAAAGGTGGAGAGATGTGAGAAATGCTGAGCTTTGGTTCCACTCCCACCACCAGTTGACTGTCCAATACAGTAAGACCAGCATAAAGGGAAGAGTCATAATCTGCACCTACAATAAACATCAGAAAATTAGTCTTCCTCTTCCCATTTGGAGTGATGGAAGTAAGCCATAAGTCCTTCTCTGATGTTTCTGGGGAAGAACTGCAGCTATGCATGCCCACTTAGTGTGGTGGCATTCTTGAGACACAATCTAGCCTTAAAGCCTCACTACACTCTTACACTGTAAAGTGAAAAGCTTTTCTCTGCTTGATTTAACAGGGAACAGCAATATCTTTCCTATGATTCAACTACCTGCTACTATCTTTATGCCTTTGGGAAGTATCACAAGATAGCATGGTATTTGAAAATTGTGTAAAACTGAGTGGAAATATCAACCAGCGCCTGATTTTGAATACATTCGGAATCAATGGCTCCATGTCAAGTTGGCAGGCAGTAACAAGTGGCGTGCCCCAGGGGTCGGTCCTGGGGCCAGTTCTGTTCAATGTTTTCATTAATGATCTGGATGATGGGATAGATTGCACACTTAGTAAGTTTGCAGATGATACCAAACTGGGGGGAACGGTAGACACCCTAGAGGGCAGAGACAGGATTCAGGGAGACCTAGACAAACTGGAGCAGTGGGCCAAGAGGAATCTCATGAGGTTCAACAAGGATAAGTGTAAAATCCTGCACTTGGGACGAAAAAACCCCATGTACTGCTACAGGCTGGGGAGTGATCAGCTAAATAGCAGCACTGGAGAAAAGGACCTGGGAGTCATGGTGGATGGGAAGCTGGATATGAGTCAGCAGTGTGCTCTTGCTGCCAAAAAGGCCAATGGCATACTGGGCTGCATCAGAAGAAGTGTTACCAGCAGATCGAGGGATGTGATCGTTCCCCTCTATTCTGCACTAGTGAGGCCACATCTGGAATACTGTGTCCAGTTTTGGGCTCCCCACTACAAAAAGGACATGGACAAATTAGAGAGAGTCCAGAGGAGGGCAACCAAAATGATCAAAGGGCTGGAGCACAAGCCCTATGAAGAAAGACTGAAGGAACTAGGCTTATTTAGCCTGCAGAAGAGAAGACTGAGGGGGGATTTGATAGCAACCTTCAACTACTTGAAGGGTTGCTCCAAGGAGGAGGGAGCTCGACTGTTCTCGGTAGTAACAGAGGGCAGAACGAGAAGCAATGGTTTCAAGTTACAGCTGGGGCGGTCCAGGCTGGATATTAGGAAAAACTTCCTTACTAGGCGAGTGGTGAAACATTGGAATAAGTTGCCTAGGGAGGTGGTGGAATCTCCATCTCTGGAGGTGTTCAAGTCCCAGCTGGACAAAACACTGACTGGGATGATCTAATGGGAGTGGTCCTGCTTCTTTTGGCAGGGGGTTGGACTAGATGACCTTGTGGGGTCCCTTCCAACCCTATGATTCTATGATTCTATGATTCTCCATTGAGAGAAAGCACATTCCAGAAGTCAAGAACAAAGAGTAGAGACAGATTCTCATTCTCTGGTGGTTTTTTTGTTTGTTTTGGGTTTTTTTTTTAAACTATTTCCACATCTGCATGAGATCAACAGATCAGTTGCCTTTCTAGTTGTAAAATGCAATCATTGTGGGAGAAGAGTTCAGTACAAGCCATAATTTGTTTGCTATAGTCTTAAAACATCTAAAACGAGCAGGAAAGGATATAAATCAAGCAGAAATGGAAACACTATGCAGCTATGTAGTTTGTTTCTTGGAATGAAGGCTCTTTCCCATTTATGTTTGACCAGTAATTATAACTAACAAAAGAAATCATAAGGCAGGAGAAAGAAATATACACTGATGTGTCCAATAGTATTGAAAAGATAATGTGCAATATTAAATTGCCATCCTAGTGTAGAAGAACTGGATTATGATAGCAAAAATGAAATGTTTGAACAAAAATCAATTTGAAAATAAAATTGAAGGGGAGTGTGTTGGACTTTTGTCATTCCAGTACAGTTAGTATTTAAATCTGCAGTTGGGAAATGAAGACTGTAGTAATGTGCTAAAGAGAGTAAAGACACTTGGTACACCTCGAACTGGTAAGCAAAAAATTAAAGAAAATAAGTGTTTATATATTTCCATTTCCCAGCACAACAGGAAAGACGATGTACATGCAAGTCTGGTCACATTACAGAAATTAATCAGAGTTGCAAGTTCACTGTAGTTGCCTAAACAAAGAGATATGGCTTAGCCTGGGCAGACATAACCAATAAAAAAACAACAAGCAGTTGTGTGGCACTTTAAGACTAACAGATCTGAAAGTGCCACACAACTGCTTGTTGTTTTTTTACTGGACTAGACTAACACGGCTATCCCTTTGGAAACAGACATAACCAAGCAACCTTTAGTCTAGCAAGCTCAGGTAACAATAGTAGTGAAGTCATGGCATCATGGGCAGTGAATATAATAGGCTGGTGACACTAAGCCTCGCTTGGCACAGCTGCTGACAACTCACCACCTGATGCCTGATCCATGGTGGCCCCTTCCTGTCTCTGCTCTACCCTTTCCCCAAGGCCTCAGTACTGTGTACCACGCAGTCAGCCAAGATTCAAGAGCTGGGCACCAATGGGCCCACTGGGATTCAGAGCTGCTCTATACGCAGGCAAGGGTTCAAACCTGTGCCACTGAGAGTGAGGAGAGGGGGTAGAAGGGATGGGGAGGAGGGTTGGACCTTTGGCAGAAGAGGCCAGGTAGGGCCTGGGAAAAAAGTAGCGCAGAGGCACGATGGGCCATGCAACCCTGCCTGGAACTCTTGGTTTACACTCCAGTGGCTAATGTGTATTGCCACACCTGCTGGAACGGTTTCAGTGCAAATACTATCTGAGGTCTCTCAAGGCCTCACACCACCTTTCCAGGCCTTCATATTCCCGGGGCTCCAGTACAGGAACCCTAGGTCAGTCAATCCATATTCCCTGCACCAGATTTCTTGCTGCCAGCTCTCTGGATTTCTTCCCACCAAACCTCTCTCACACCTTCTCCCCTACAACCACCCTCCATCAGGTACCCCACTTTCAGGCCCTCCCCTGGAATCCTCCAACAAAATCCCATAACAACATGTATAAGCAAAACCTCTTCCCTCCTGGGATTTGACGTATCATTCTTCTCTAACTATCCTGCTTTATTCCCTGGTTAAATGCCTCTCAGGGCTCTCCCTTGGAAGTCCAGTTCATGCTTTTCTTTCAGGGCACACCACCAAAACCTGCTTTAGTTCAGTGGCTGCTCTGTATTTCTCCTGGCCACTTGCCAGCCTTGTGTATTAGGGGGAGGATCTCATGATTTACTTTCCCATTGGGCTTTCTTTGACCATTCTAGTCTCTAAGTCCTTGATCCTTATGTCATCCCAGTTCTCTAATGCCAGAAGGTAACTGAAGAGTTCTTCACTCCCCATCCCAACCTTTTTATTTTCCCCCCGCATGGTGAAGCAGATTTCACCAAATAGTCTACAGTGGCCACCAGATATAATTGCTACATACCTAGCAGTTTATATTCTCTTATTTTGCCTGATATCTTTCAGGTAAATTAACAAGTCCTTCCTAAAACTACTCCATTTCCCGAATAATTTTACTAAATAATGTAACGTTTATTATGTTAATCCAACTTAAGTTCTTTAAAGATTTGTCCCTTTTTCTATAACCATAAAAGGTGATCAGCTGTTTCTTCTACCTTAAACTGTGCACATAATACATCTTTCTATATGTTTATTTACTTTTAGCTGCTTTAATTGCCATTTCATTCCCTGTTATCCTAATATGTGCTGAGATTCAGAAAAATTATCTCATCTATACAAACTCTGTCAGTAGAAATATAATTTCATTCATTAAATCATTTCTACATGAAGACACAGCCTTTTCTGTTCCCATAAGGACTGATACTGAGTCCAAAAAAAAAAAAGCCCACCACTGCTAGGCATAAATCTTAGATCCAGTTTAATACTTGCATCATTTGCTAATAGTTAAGCTGTCACGTCAGCTACAAAACTAGCCATTCTCTTTGATGTACCAATGTCTAATTTTGGTATATAATTGTAAGGCAGGCTTAGAACCTGTCCCTAACAGCTTCTGAGGGGGGCAACTAATCTGCATGGGTTTAGTATTTGCACGAGCACAAAGAACATATTAGCATAAATACACTATGCGTGCAGGCCAGTATAGGTAATGGTATTTGGGGTTAATCTGATCACAAATCTGTCAATATCTGTAAAAATACTGAAGAGAAACATGAGATACTGTCTTTTGTAATATGCTACTCTCTTGCTGGATCAAACTCTGGTTAGGTTAGTTAAAGGATAAAAGCTCCCCTTAGCAAAAAAGAATCTTTTAAGAGAAGCCACTGCCTGTTTCAGCGTGAAAAAGTTAAGACAGGGATGGGGGGGGGGTTGCATAGTTACTTCTGGAGCTCTGCCCTGAAGCATTCCCTCATCCTCTGGCCCAATTATCAAATGATAGATTTGACTGTGCTTCTTACGAGGCCTTTCTTTGTTATTTTAATGGAAGAAGCTGTTTGTAGCTACTGGAGGTTTAAGAGCTGAAATCACTAAGGGAGGAAAATCCTCTCTCTAAGTTGAAATCACTGAAGAGGAGCAGCAGATGGAGTGAATGACCAGTGGGTGGAGTCAGCAGCAGGTAAGAGTGGAGTGTTAATGACCTGTGGGCAGAGCTGGTGGTTGGCAGGTGGAGCCAGGGGCAGGCTGGACGGCGTGAGTGACCAGTGGGCAGAGCCAGTGGAGAATGGGCAAAGTCAATGGCTAGTGAGAGCGGAGCATGAGTGATCAGTGGGTGGAGCTGGTGGATAGCAGGTGGAGCCCAGAGGACAGCACTAGCGGACAGAGTCAATGACCAGTGGTTGGCACCAGCTGTGGGGCTTATTGGAAGCTTGTTTTGCACTGAATCTCCAGATCAATGCTGGTTTTGCTATCGAGTTCACATATGCTGTTAGGGATCATGTTGGGAACCTGTTCTGTACTGATTTTCCAGATCAGTGCTGATTTTTGTTATTTGGCCTTTTACATTCTGTTTTTACTACTATTAAAAGTTCTGTATGCTACACTCAGACACATGCTTGCGAGCGGGGAAGCATTACCCCTTTGGGGTGCTCAGGAGAGAATGTATGATTTTCCAGAAATCTGGGTGAGGTCTCAAGCTGGTTTGTGGTGTTGCATTATTTGGAAACCCCTAGATATAGAACCCAGCCCTTGTTCTGCCATCTCACCCTGGCAGAAGGGTTACATAATATACCATCCCAGCTTTTCCTATTTGTTCTTCTTTGGATCCAAATGTATCTATTTGATAAAAGTAACTCCACTTTCATCTATATGTTGGTACACTTCAATTTTTATACCAATTGTTTCCTTTATAGCCTTTAGTTTATAAAATCAAACCTAAATCCACATCTGGACATGTGACTTTCCATCCATAACTAATTTTCCCATGACTGTTTAGTTTTTCCTTGTTTTTCAACTTCTGCAAACACATTTTAACTCAAATAGCATGCGGAATTCTAACATTTTGCACTAGAATTGCCTACTGAAAATTTTCAGCATCCTCATATTTGTGTGGTGGTTTCATCACTGCAGTTCCCATCAAATTTGCCCCAAAAAATTAGGTGTAATATTCTATTCATAGCGTAACTACCATTAGTGACTTTCTGTAGCACATGTAGGTTGTTTTAAATCTAATTTTTTTAAGTTCTGATTCTGATGTTGAACTAAAAAGTTGATGGCCATACTCACTAACTGGTCTGATTAATACTCTATATACTTGCGAAAGGGGCCACTCATCTCTCATGAATGCTTTCCGTTGGTTGGATGCAAACCTGTACTCTCTCTCTCTCTCTCTTTGCTCCTGGTGCTTCACTGACTCTTGCCTCATTAGGTGGTTGGGTCTTCAGAGGCTCAGCCATCCGACTACATGATACATAGTCTAATGCATGAAGGAGTAAAAGGTCCAATAGCATATTGAAAACTTTAGTCTTTGGGGTCAGCCCTCAGCCCCTTCTGGATTGGCTTTAAGTCAGCATCAGCCTTCATACAGAGCTGTGCCTCCAGGGCTTTCTCTCTCTCGAATCTTTAAATAGAAGCAACATGTGGGGGAAGGAAGCATGCAGAATTGTGTACCCCCCCAAAAGTTCAGTCACAAGGCATGGCTGGGCCTTCAACCTATGTGGCAGTTGAGCCAGTGAACTGTGCTGGGCAGGGAAATGCAGTTGCTTTAACTTTGCTAGGAGAGGCAAGAGGAACATCTAGGAGCTGCAGAGAAGAGTTCTGCCTTCTGGGCGAGAAGGGATACGTGGGGGTGGGTGATTCAGTTATTCTGTGGTTGTACCCCTCTTTGCCATCAGCTCTGTCTTTATGTCCTGCCCCTCACTTGGACTGCTAAATAATACTTATCTCCTTCTCAGGGTTTCGGCCACCCAGCCAGTGGTAGGTGGAGAGATTTGGGCCCATTTGACTACTCCAGATCCTAACTCAAAAATCGTATAAATTGCTGCCATGTGTGGTTTCCAGTAACAGTTGCTGTTGCTATGCTCTGAGCCACTTCTTACTTAGACCCTTCCTTTTCAGCATTACCCCAGGGTTCACTGTCCGTTCCTTCTTTGAGCAAGGTCTCTACCAGATTTTTGCCTCTGTGGAGTTTCACAACCTTCCTGTCCTTTCTCATCTTTCTGATCCCAGCCAGCAACTGAACTGACCTACTCAGGCCTCACAGCTTCTTTTAACTGAATTTACATATGCTGATTGGCAGTTTCCCTGTAGCCTTTCCAGGCAGGCCTGCAGAACCTACCTTCCCTGCTTCTTTTTTGGAGAGGTGGTGGTAGGAGTGTGAGGAATCCAACAGGGGCCCTCGAAGGGCCTGGCACACACTTTCACAATATAATCAGTAGTGTTTTCTTATCTGCCTCCCAATTACTCCCAGGCAAAATGTAGAGCAGGTTAAACCTTCCTTTTCATTTCTCTTTAACATAGTCTATATGATCTTTCCAAAAATAATTTAGTATCAAATATTACTTATAGGAATATAAATCATTTCACTGCACTTATTTATTCAGAGATACTGCTCACATGCCTTTGTGAAGATTGGAAAGATTTCCTTTTTGTAATAATGAATCATTTGGTATTAAAAATGGAGAACTTGAAACCCCAAGCATTTCATAGTGTGAAGTCTGTTGATTCTCATTTCTTCCACCTGAGTATTCTTGCTCCTACCCTATACAGCACAATCATCTGCAGATAGAGTGACCCTACTCCAGCACGTATTCATTTGGAAGATCATTTATCACATATTAAATCAAGTCAGATTGATAACATTTCTTTGCAGTATACCATTTTAAATATTCATCAAAATTTTCCCCACTCTGATCTTCATGGTCTTTTTATTGAAAATGCTCTAATCTAGCCATATATTCTTACCCTTATCGGTACTGAACCTACTTTGCACAATAAGTCTTCCAACCATAGTATGTCATATGAATTTTCAATATCTAGAAAGATAGCTGTCATGAAACCTTGTTTCTCATACTTTTTTTTTTAATTTCAGTTTCCAGTTTAACAATATGGTTTATAGTTCATTTTCTTCTCCTAAAACTACACTGCACTTTCTCTATAATGCCACTGTTTTCCAGATAAGCACCTTCTTTCATTCACCATTCCCTTCATAACAAGCAAGGAGTTCTGCGACACTTTTAAAGACTAACAAATTTGATTATGAGCTTTCGTGGGAGAAAATCCCACTCCATCAGATGCTTGAAAATGGGGAATTTACAGAATGGAAGGAAAATAAATGCAGGGAAATACAATCCATAGGATTAGGTCAGACTGTTCAGCAAATCAAAGCAGTTGTTTAGATTCAAACACTAGAGAACAGCATATAGAGGAAGGTAAGGTCAAATTACCTGCTGTAATTAAAAAAAAAACAAACAAAAAAACATAGTCCCTAGTTAACCCTAAGGGAACGATGTCAAATCTGCATATGAATTCCAGTTCTGCAGTTTCTCTTTGAAGCTTTGATTTGTTATCTATTTGTTTGAGCACAGCCATTAACAAGTCATCAATGGAGTGAGCAGGGAGACTGAAGTGTTCCCCTATTGGTTTCTGAATGTTGCAATTGCTGATGTTGTAGTTTTACCCAGGCAGGACGCAACGGGAAGTGGAATGTAAACATCCACTTTTGTGGATAATTTTCCTGGTTTTCTGAGTGGAATTTCTACTACTAATGCTTGCAACCCTCCATTATCATTCCTTGTTCCCATACGGTATTATATAATTCCAAAAGAATTCTCAAACCACTTTCAGGAAGATTATATATCTTTTCAGTACAGTACAGTACCCAACTATATGATAGGTCATGCCTCTCTTCAATGAATTTTCTCTTAATCTGGAAGAAAATTTCACTCTGATTTTCATAATTACTCACCCCTCAGAGTGTTTCCACTAAAATTTCTGCTTTTTCATTATCAGAACTTCTAACCATTATATAAGCCTCAGTATGACCTAGGACATTGCTATTATTATTCTGAACTTCATTCAATTTTCTTATTTGCTTATACATTTCTGATGTTTTGGTACCTTTATTTATCCTTCCACAACAATTTCTCAGACACCTTCTATGATTGTTTTTATAACTCTTTGTATTATTGCCTCACTGCTTTTATATTTCATTAGATCTTAACTGTTCATTGTATTTTTTGCTTATAGGCTTTTTTACATTCTTTAACAGCCATTTTGTACTCCTCATTCTACCCCAGAAGTGAGTTTTTCGTTTGAGGGGGCTTCAGTACTTCAGGTATGCTTACAGTAGTTGCTACTATTATCCTCTTTATTACATTATCATTGAAATTCTGTATATTGCCACTCATAGAGTGAACATTCACAAATTCAGTACATTTACTTGGAAATAGCTCCCCATTAGCTTTTTTAAAATTCCAGATGGGTAATTTTCCATTACCTTCAACCTTACTTAGTCCTTGAAAAGTAATAAGTACAGGGAAATGATCACACCCCATTCCTGCTTCCTCATATATTTCCCAGTTGCATTTGATTGCAATATTTGCTGTTATAATTCTTCAGTCTAAGCAAGAAAACCTACCATCTGCTGCATTAAATCTAGTAGGGTGCAATCATTTAAAATCCCTTGGTTGTTTTCATCTATTAACCTTTCTAGGCATGTACCATTACTATCAGTTGTTCTACTTCCCCATAACTTATTATGAGCTTTTAGGCCATTGTATTTGATATACGTTTTTAGCATTCTTTACTATTTCATGTAATGCTGAGCTGTCTGATTTCCCACACAAGTTACAGATATTATAAATCCTTAGAGAAGTAGTTCTTTTCTGCATTGGAAATCTCCACAGCACTTATCTCTCTACTTCTTTGTATGCCTCCAGCAAGAGGAAAATTTTCTTCTACTTAAACTGTAGGTCACCTCTCTGACATCGCCTGTCTGCAAAGTACCTAATCTCCTCAGAGCTCTGCCAACACTTACTTTTCCTTGCAGATTAATAATAGGTCCCTTTAGTATATTTCCCTCTAGTGTCTAGCCCTTACTCACTGGACACTCACAGAAAATCCTAGATAAGCGGCCTCCAAAGGAACTGTGCACATGCCATCTTGTTTGATTCAACTGTGGATCAGTTCCAATATAACTAATGGCATTGGGATATATTTATAATGAAAAAAATGAGAAATTTATTAACAAAAGATGAATATAAACAAATAATGCAAGTATATGGAGACAAAATTAGGACCAACGTCCAAAATGACATTAAATTAGCTTGAGACATAAAGGGTACAAAAATATTTTTTAGGTACATTACAAGCAAAAGGAAGGCCAAGAATAGTGTAGGTCCATCATTCAATGAGAGGGGAAAAGAATAACAGAAAATGTGGAAATGGCAGATCTGCTAAGACTTTTTTGTTTCAACTTTCACTATAAAGATTAGTACCAACTGGACATCTAACATAAAGAAATCTACTGAAAGTGTGGTAGGATATGATAAAACAGGGAAAGAACAAGTTAAAATTACTTAGAGAAGCTAGATGTCTGCAAGGCACCAGAGTCTGATGAAATACATTCCAGAATATTTAAGAAACTGACTGTGGAGGTAGCTGAGCCGTTAGCAATTATGTTCAAAAAGTCATGGAAGACAGCAAAGATTCCAGAGGGCTGGAAAAGGACAAATACAGTGCCAAACTATAAAAAGAAGAACTAAGGACAACCTGGGGAATTATAGACCAATCATCTTTGTAGTGATATGCTTGTAGAAGGTTGTGAATTTAGAGACACTCCCTAGCATGGGCCAGTATTGTGTAAATTGAGAGATGTGCCCCAGAGAAGATCTAACATGGCTGCTCCCAGGTACACACCTGGATACCTGTCTGTATGATTAAAGATCTATTCCTTATTCATTCTGTAGTATCGTCTTTAATGAACCCGCAAGATCATTACAATCTTAACTTCAGTACCCAGAAAGATAATGGAGCAAATACTTGAGCAGTTATTTTGCAAACACCAAGAAGATAAGGCAATATGGGGCCAAAGTGGAAGATTTTGTGATGGGCAGGTAGCATGGCACTTGCACCCACCCCCGTGAGCGACCCGACCATGAACTGATGCTGGGCTTCATGCCCAAAGCACCAGCTGGAACCAGTCTTTGGCTAGAACTGGCTAGGGCTTGATATAAGGAGTTTTGCAAGGTTTGGCTGTGATGTACTTCTTTTATCCGTTCCTTCAAGCTATCTCAGCCTTGGACCTAAGCATGTGAAAGGAAAAGCAGACTTGATCACCCCACCTTCTTCTGAAATGCTATCTGTGAGCATAGTTCCTGGGAACTGGTGGACTTTGCCACAGGACCTGAAACCAAGGTGCTCCGGGAACCTCTTTGGGGTCATCTGCAGCCATGTAAGGGGTCCCTGGCTGCTGAAGGGACATAAGTTTTCACCATTGTATATCTGTCTATCTTTGCTGCTTGCTAGGACTAAACACCTTAGCTTTAATAAACATCTTATATTTATCCAGCTGATGTCGTGGACTGTGTACGGTGAATCCTCATGAATCTACCCCTTTGGGGGTAACAGGCGATAAGTAACAGTTGGCATGGATTTGTCAAGAACAGATTGTGTCAAACAAACCAAATAGCTTTCTTTGACAGGGTAGTAAGCTTTGTTGATATATGATAAGTGGTAAATGTGGAATATCTTGACTTTAGTAGGTTTTTGATGCTGACTCCCATGATCTCATAAACAAGCTGGAGAAATGTAATCTATATGGAGCTACTGTAAGGTGGGTGCATAATTGGTTGGAAAACTGTTCCTAGAAAGTAATTATCAGTGGTTCACAGTCAAGATGAAAGGGCATATCAAGTGGGATCCTGCAGGAATCAGTTCTGGGACAAGTTCTGCTCAATATTTTCATCAATGAATTAGACAACTGCGTACAGAGTACTTATAAAGTTTGCACATGATACCAAGCTGGGAGGGGTTTGCAAGTACTCTGGAGAAAAGAATTAAAATTCAAAATGACCTGGACAAACTGGAGAAGTGCTCTGAAGTAAACAGGATATAATTCAATAAAGAAAAATGTGAAGTACTCCATTTTGGAAGGAAAAATCAATGGCACACAAAAATGAGAAATGACTGCCTAGAAAGGAGTATTGTGTAAAGGGACCTGGGTGCTACAGTGGATCACAGGCTAAATATGAGTCAACAATGTAATACTGTTGAAATTTTTGGGGGGAGAGGATGTAGCAGGAGTGCTGTGAGCAAGACATAGGAAGTAATTCTTCAGTTTTGTTCCATGCAGATACGCCCCAGTTGGAGATTGTGTCCAGTTCTGGGCACCACATTTCAGGAAAGATGTGGACAGATGGAAAAAGTCTAGAGAAGAGCAACAAAAATGATTAAAGGTCCAGAAAACATAATTGCATGTGAGGGAAGATTGAAAAAATTGGGTTTGTTTAGTTTGGAGAGGAAAAGACTAAGGGGATATAAAAGTTTTCAAGCACATAAAAGGTTATTAAAAGGATGAAGGAGAATAATTGTTCACACTAACTTCTGGGGATAGGTCAAGAAGCAAATGGGTTTAAATTGCAGCAAGGGCAGTTTATGTTGGGCATTAGAAAAAACTTCCTAACTGTTGGGATAGTTAAGCATTGGGATAAATGGCTTAGGGAGATTGTGGAATTTTCATTAATGGATATTTTTAAGAGCAGGTTAGATGAGCACCTGTCACAGATGGTCTAGATAATACTTAGTCCTGCCATAAATGTAGGGGACTAAAGTAGCTGACCTCTCAAAATCTCATTCAGTCCTATGATTCTATAGTTCCATGATCTCCAACAAAAATGACTGTGATCCCTCTTTCATAATGAGAAAACTCAGTACTTTTTCCTTTCTTGGTTAATGATAATGAAGCGTCTTTTTGCTTTCTCCTTATATCCCCAAAGTTCATTGTTTTGTCCCCTGGATGTGGATGACCCCATGATTTATTCCCTAGTGTACTAGCTCCAAGTTGCCTTCACATCCTCATGGTGATGTCATGTGCAAACTGGCATTGATTTTGTTGCCTTGCAATTCCTATTTTACATGGAAAGTAAGCTAGATTACTGAATCAATATCCTTTATATGGTCAAAAGCCCTGAAAAACCTTCTTCGAATCAGACTTTAAAACATATTTCCCACTATATATGCACAGCTCTTTAAATATTTTCCATACATACCTCTTGCAATGATTACGAGGATCAATATGATACAAGCTTTCATTAGAGATCTGACGTGAACCCCTTTGGATAAAATACTATGAAAGCAATGCCAAAACAGTCAGTTGTGTCAGGCTTGTTATATTTTGCTAGTGAAGACTTTGCCAGTTGACGGTGAAGGATTCTTAGGGCCATACCTTCTTTGGAGTTTGTCAGCTCCCAGAACACTGGACTGAGCCTCTAGGGGACCTACTCTATGGACTTTAGTGCAGGGACAGAATAGATTGAAAACACCTGCAAAAAACCATATTGAGAGGCTTCTGATGTGGTGTTTTATACAGGCAGGCTCCTGAGGCAAACTCAGCTCCTTGGGTGTGTAGGAGGGGAGACAGCCTGCCTCAGAAATGAAGAGACAAGGTTTATTTTCACTTTGGAGCTGTCTGAGTAGAGAGCTGAGAAGGAAGAAGAATGGCTCAAGGGAATCTCTTCTTATTTCCAAGTCCCCACAAAGGGAGACTGAACTTCTGGGAAATCTGGTGTGCGATCAGAGACCTCCAGCCCAGTGTCCAGAAAACCAGAGACCCAGCCTGGCACTAACTACCTGGAGCCAGCCAAGACTGGCTCAGGACTTTACCCCACTCACAGAGGAAAACACCACGAGGGCCCCTTTCATTTCGTTGAAGCTGGCCAGCATTCGCAACACTGCTACACTCGTCTCCAGGTTCATCCTAGGTCTCCTGTCTCCTTGGGAAAGGGCTGGGAAGTATGGTACAGTTCTGCATGGAGAGAGGTAGGAAGTTCTTGTATTAGTTTTGCTCTGGCATTTATTAGTTAACTTTAAGCTTTTCCTTTTCTAGAGCCTCTGTTTTCTGTTCCACTTGTTCCCTTGCTATTTTGGGGTGTTGAATTTCACGCGCTGGGGTTTCCATTATTGCCTTTAGTTTCTTGTCTGTTAGATTACACTCCTTGTTAAGGTGGTAATAACGGTTATTTCCCCAGGGACGGGACACCTTGTGTCCCAGGCAGTGTGGAGTCCCTTAGGTGTAGACACATGGTGCTACAGCTAAAAACCCAGGACCCAGTCCCAGGCACAGACTTGATGGGGCAGGGGGAGCTCTGGGCAAAAGTCAGGGATGGGACCCCCACACTGCAAGGGGCTCCATCCCTGACTTTGCCCCCTCAGCTGCCCCCACCGCCTCCCTGCAGGCCTTACTGCCAGCTCTCTCCTCCCTGCCAACCTTGCTGCCAGCCCATGACCTCTTCCCAGGCCTCTGCCTTCTCTCCAGGCCTTGCTGCTTGTGCCCCTGACCCTCCAAATCCCTTACTCCCTCCCAGGCGCCCGCCTCAGCTGGCTGGCCGGACCTGCTCCCTGGTCCAATTGCTCTGCCCAGGCCAACATATGTGTGCGCGCCAGGCAGGCAGCCGGGAGGTTTACAGGCAGCCCCAGCCTGGCTCCAGCTCCCAATGTCTGCCTTGCCCCTGTGGCCAGGGAACAGGGGGACCATGGGCAAATGCCCAGGGTGCCCCCTAGCTAAAATGCCTATGCCCGATTGAAGTGAGAAGCAGGGACAAGATACTCTGATCAGGAAGCATCAGAGAGAAGCTTCACCCATGACTCAGAGGAGCAATGCTGATTAGCAGGGGTATGTCTACACTTACAATTTAATTTGAATTAACGAGGAATAATTTAAATTAAATTAAAGCATGGCTACACTGGCTTTTATTACTTCAAACTAAGGAATTCCTTAGTTTGAATTAATAAAAGCTTACTTCAAAGTTATAAAACGTCGCTTAACTTCAAACTAAGGGTTAATTCAAACGCATTAGGTCAAATTAACCCAGTATAGCCATGTTTATTCGAACTAACCATTAACCATTCCTATATCATCCCAGGGTGCCTTCCTATTTCTGTATATTGGGTGGGGGCATGGCCCTTCTTGGGGGCCATCTTGCCACTTGCCACACTTCCCGTGGTGCCCCTCTCCTAATTCAAACTAGTAAGTCCTGTTCATGGACATGCTAGTTCAAATTGGGTTTCCCGGTGGGGCCATGTTAGTTTGAATTAACTTAATTCAAGCTAATCATTATTAGTTCAAATTAATTTAATTCAAACTAATCTAAGTGTAGACATAGCCCAGGAGATCTGAGGAATCTATATTACCCACTTTTCTAGCATGAGAACAGCCAACTCTGCCAGACTTTTTGGGCAGCCCATGATCCTTGTGTTAGAGTTTGGAACTTACAATTATTATACAAGGAAGACATTTGCAAATGCCCTAATTCCATTTAAATAAATGGAAAATATCCCCTTTGTTCTCCAGAGTTAATAAAATTGGCCAAAAAGAGGTTTTCAAAGGAGCCTATGGAAATTAGGTGCTTATCTCCCACTGACTTCAATAGTTTAGATTACTCAGATCCCTTAGGGTTATTTGAAAGGTCCTGCTCTGGAACATAAGAATCTCAAGACTTTGAACAATTTCATTCTCAGCCTGTGGTCTTTTGTTTGTTGTTATTCTTTTTAAAGTGACTTGGATTTTAGAAAGATGACTTTCTTAATTATTAACATTAGTAACTCCACCAAATTAAACATGAAATCCCCCTTATTATCACTAAATTAGCAACTCTTTAGCCTTCAAAAAAAAAAAAACAAGAAAAAAATCCAAACTTTGTTTTCTATGAGTCTGAAAAACAACATGAGGCAGGATTATTTTCCAGAGCTAGTATTAAAAAATAAGAGTTGTTGATGCCTGCTTTCCCTTACCAACATGTGTTGCAAAATCTGGAATTTAAAAGCGATTTTCCAAGCAATATAAGAGTGTTGACATATAGTTATTGTGCTTTGCAAAATCCTCTGATGAAATAATTCAATGCACAATTGCTGTTTGGAGGGCACATAAAGCCTGAGATATGTTAAAAGGAGTAAACTGTTATACTATTACTGCTAGCTATTCCTGGCCTCTTAACCCAGACACTGCTTCCCAAATAGTTTCCCAAAATAATGAACCTCTGGTACCCAAACCTAGTCAGGATATGCAGAATATTAAAGCCCAGAGCTTGGATTTCATGCTGAAAGAGGAGAAGGCATGAGACTGGAGATGTGAGGGCTTATATCTCAGAAAGACTAGAGAAGGGTCGGAGCCCTAGTCTACATTTACTGGACTTTTCGGCAGCAGTCGACAGCAGATATGCAAGGCACATAAAATGCCTTGCATATCTGCCAACAACTTCCTAAGCCACCAAGACACACTAGGGGAAGCTGACTGAAGCAATTTCTGGAGGAATTCAGTGAGTTCATACTTGCTGCTGAATCGTGCCCAGAAGATCACGTTGACAGCAGTGATTTTGCCGTTGTCAGTATAGACATACCCAGATATGTAGCTGGTCCTATGACTGACACACCAGTGACTATCAGACCCCTCATTTAGTTTACATGCTCATCAAGTCAGCTATCCCACTCAGCCAATCAAATTATGTTGTTGGTTGCTAAGCAGCACTCTCCTGCAGTGTAGTATCCGTGCATTTTACAAAACTCCATTGATGTCCTCCCTCATTGTCTCCAAGTAGCAAAAGCAGTTTGTTCTCATACTCATAAACAATGTTAGTTCTTTCTCCTTGAAGTCTTGCACTTAGACAGTGCAAAGTCATAAATCAACATTGCATTTGAGTTTAAGTGGCACAGCTACAGTATAATTCTTCTGCCTAAAAGAGGTTATCTATAGAACAGACCTTTGATAAATAGAGGAACAGAACCTTATATGCAAAGCTACTGAGGACATGACAAAACCAAAAAAAATTGGCTAGTAGGATCTTTGATAATTGAGGCACTGCAACAAATGAAAGTAATTCCCAGAATCCTCGTTGTTCTTCTGGAAATGCTTGTTGAAGTAGTGAAATCCAATGTTTGATGTGTCTTATCAGCTGGCTGCCAATGAATATTAAATTTAAAATTACTATCAAGTGTTTATATTTGTCAAGCTGAGAAAAATAGATTGTTAAAAAGTGATGATTAGAAAACATTGGTTTTGTGTCCACATTCACCAACTATTCCAGATTAGTGAAATTATATTCATGATGTCTGAAGACACAAAATATTATATATTTAGATGGAGAATATACTATCTATAGAAATGGTCAAAAATAAAAATGCAGGGTTTTATCCTGGGCTTTTAATATACATGGCAATAAATATTGAATGCTGACCATATTTCCTCTCAATCTGTTGAAAAACTAGAGCTGGGAGTATTTGCTGTAACTTTGCTTCTTGTACATAAATAAATCTAGTTTGCAGCACTCTGTTTTCTAACAAGTAAATCCCTACAGTTGACTACAAGCTGTTCTATCAGATGTCTTTGCAAGGTCAATGTACAGTGTAACACTAAATTTATTGCCAGCCTGTGAAAACTGAATATCATTTAAAACTTTCATCATTGCTGCAATTTGGCAAGGATTTCTTCTAAAGTTCATGTCTGTAGGGATTCAAGCATCAAAGCCATGTAGATAATACTACAGACATTTGACTAAATGTCTTTACCCATTTTTTTTAAAAAATGCTTTTCATGACTATCAGTGTTTAATATCAGTTTCCTTTAAATGGTTGCAATAAGGAAACAAGGGACGATTCTCAGTTTATTGGAGGTAAGAGTTGAGGGGCAGAGGCAGGTATTTAAAATGAGACATTTTAGCAGTCTTATCCATTGTAAAGGAGCATATGCAAAACCTGCCATTGTGTTTTCATTGTCAATTAATTATTTAGCATTTACATTCCAACCAGTACCATGTTGCACTGGTGGCTGCACTATGTGGCTCCTTCAGAGCTAGCTCCCTTGCTATAAGATAAGGATGTTAAAGCCATCCCATGGAAAGTCATTGCATGTAAAGCCAGAAGTTTAATCAATTCTAAAGCTTCAAGAGGCAAATATATTTTATTATTATTTAATGTTTGTATTGCATTACACTATAAAGAGTCCTGGTCATTGACTACGACCCTGTTGTGCTAGATGACATATAAACACAGAACAAAAAGATGACGCCTACCCAAGAAACAAAAAACAATTCAAACTGGTTTGTAAACGTGTAAGCACATTGGAAGGGAGGTTGGGGAAACTATTTCTGCCAGAAGTTTTCCCTGTCTCCCCAGAGGATTGTTTTTTCCCCGCTAACTTCAACAAGAATTCCAATAACTTTTAGAATGAAGAATCCATATTTGCTCATCCCTCTCCCTGAATGTGGCCTCTTCTCCCTCCTGTCTAGCATTTTTTCCCCTGTCTGTACAATGCCTAGCATGTTTGGGACTCTTCTGCTATCATAGTAAAAGAATAATAATATATTTTAACTTAGCCAGTTTAAATAGTTCCAAAGAGGCAGCCATCTTAGTCTGGTTCAGTAAAACAAACAAGGAGTCCTGTGGCACTAAAAGACTAACAAATTCATTTATTCCATGAGCTTTTGTGGGAGAAAATCCCACTTCGTCACAGGCTTTGAAGATGGGGGAAAATTACAGAATGGGAGGAAATAAATGCAGGGAAGTGTAAGTCATGGGAACAGGTCACACTGTAACAGCAAATCAAAGCCGTTGTAAAGATTCAAACACTGGGGAACAGCATACAGGGAAAGATAAGGTCAAATCACCTGTTGTAATGAGAGGAAAATCATAAGTCCTTATTAAGCCCTGAAGCAATGCAATCAAATTTGCAAATAAATTCAATCTCATCAGCTCTTTTTGAAGCCTTGATGTGGTATTCATCTATCTGAGCACCACAATTAGTAAATTGTAAAGGGAGTGATCAGGAAGATTGAAAGGCTCACCCACTGCTTTTAGACTGTTGTGATTTCTGATTTCAAATTTGTGCCCATTTATTCTTTTCTGCTGAGACTATCCTGTTTGTCCAATATATAAGGCAGGGGGGCATTTCTGGCATGTAATGGCATAAATCACATTGGTTTAAATAGTTATCCTCATCCTCTCTGGCCTAAATCACTCCAGTTTTTTTAGTTCAATTTATCACATGCACAGGTTCTGCTACATATCAAGGAAACTGTACCTGTACTTCCACAGTGTTCCTCTAAGGGCACCCATTCTCAGCTTCTAGTGGCTAGCCCCTCTGCTTACTATGCAGAAGGTCCTGGGTTCAATTCCCAGGGGGTTGGACTCGATGATCTCAAGAGGTCCCTTCCAGCCCTATGATATGATATATGATATACTCAGCCATTGCTGCTCATGGCTGGAGACTGGCATCTCACTGCCTTCCAACCTGAGTACATCAAGGCTGAATGGTTTCCTACCTTTGCTGTGCATTTATGTCCCAGCAACGACAGTCTATCTAAACAATCCAGTTAGCTTTCTCTTCAGAGACTAATACCAGAGAGATTGCTACAGATATGCTACCACACAGATCTTTCTAAATAAGCCTCCTTTATTCTGGAGGTAAAAAGCATTACAGAAAAAAACATTAAAACCAATAAAAGAAGGTACAGCCATGCTAACTGATTCACAAGAGTTTACCCCAATCTTAACATGAATTCTCACAACCCCGATCCTTCGAATGCTAATCTAGGAATTAGGGCCCTCCATGGATCAGGAATCCTGTTCATTTCATAGAATCATAGGGTTGGAAGGGACCTCATAAGGTCATCTAGTCCAATCCTCTTCTAAAAGTAGGGCCACTCCCACTAAATCATCCCAGCCAGGGTTTTGTCTAATTGAGCCTTAAATGTTTCCAAAGATGAAGATTTGATCACCTCCCTAGGTAACCCATTCCAATGCTTCATCACCCTCCTAGTGAGAATTATTTTCCTAATATCCAACCTCAACTGCACCAGCTGCAGCTTGAAACCATTGCTCCTTGTTCTATCCTCTGTTACTAGTGAGAACAGCCTAGTTCTCTCTTCTTTAGAGCAGCCCTTCAAGAAGTTGAAGGTTGCTATCAAACCCCCCAAAGTCTTCTCTTCTGCACACTAAATTAGCCTAGTTCTTTCAGTCTCTCCTCATAAGTCATGTGCCCCAACCCTCTAATCATTTTTGTTGCCCTCTGCTGAACTCTTTCTAATTTGTCAACATCCTTTCTGTAGCATAGCACCTAAAACTGGACACAATATTCCAGATGCGGCCTCATCAACGCCAAATAGCTGGGAATAACCACATCCCTCAGTCTGCTGGCAACACTTCAACTGATGCCACCCAATATGCCATTGGCCTCTTTGGCAACAAAAGCACAGTGTTGACTCATATCCAGCTTCCCATCCACCATAATGCCCAGGTCCCTTTCTACAGTGCTGCTACTTAGCCAATTGGTTCCCAGCCTGCAGCAGTACATGAGATTTTTCTGTCCTATGTGCAGGACTTTGCACTTTTTCTTGTTGAACCTCATGAGGTTTCATTTGGCCCAATGCTCCAATTTTTCTAGGTCTCCCTGAATCCTATCCCTGCTCTCCAGCATGTTTACCATTCCCCTAGCTTGGTGTCATCTGCAAATGCACTGAGCATGCAATCAATCCCCTCATCTAGATCATTTATGAAGATGTTGAACAGAATGGACCCCAGGACTGGGGCCTGATTTGTTGGATCAGGCCTGGAGACTGTTTAAACCCAATGTTTTTACCCAAAAGTCTGTTCTCTCTCTTTTGGCCTATGGAGAATCCATTTTGAACCAATATATGCATCTCTCTCTCCAGGGCTGATGGCTTCAAAGGTTGATGGTGGAGGAGACACATTAGCACTCTGCTCTTTTCTAAAGAAGATATATACAATGCCACAACACTGCATTAAAAATGCAGTTGTGTATACAATGTACCCCAAAGGTATTTACCCTAATTCAGTAAAGTTTAACTTAATTCAATAAAGTTTATTTAAATTCCATAGGTTTGTGCAGTGCATTATAGTATATTGCAACTCTGGCCCAGTGCCAAATGTGCTCAGTCTCCAAGGAGTCACTCATTATTCTTAGATTATTCTCTTCTGCTGAATGCCAGTGGTTTGAGCACTGGACTGAGATTCAGGAGACATGGGATCTGTTGTAGGTCCTGCTTTTGGCCTGCGGGTTAATTTTGGGTAAGTTAATTCAATTTTGGGTCTTGGTTTCACCACCTGTAAATGAAGACAATAATACCGTCCGCCTTTGTAAAGTGCTTCAACACCTATTGATGAAAAGTGCTATTCAAGGGCTAACTATTATTATAAACTGTTATAGCTACTACACCCAGGACCAAAAACGTAAATACTGGCAGGGCGTTGCTGGTGCCTGGCACAGGAGGCATATGACATGAATCCCGGCACCAGTGCTCTGAGTGCCTGGCATGGACCCTGCCTCTCCCTGCTGGGTATCCGGGGCTGCACCAGCCATGGCAGCGCTTGCCTCTCCCATCCCAGGATCTGGACTCGGCTGCCCGTGGCAGCCACTGCCTCGCCCTGCCCTGTCCCCAGCTGGAGATTGGGGGCTGGACTGGCAGTGGTGAGAGTCCAGGGCCCCAACTCTGGATTGCGGCCTGGGAGTGGGGCCAGGACTCAGGGGTCAGGGTCCAGACCCGGGCCCCAGGTCTTTTCCCAGGGCAACGACGCTCCTGAATGTTAGGAATGCATTTTTCAAAAGATAGAGACTCCAGCCTGTGTTTTGGCAGCTGCAATTCAACTGCTTTATGCAGAAGAGGATGCCGGACCTTTAGAAAGTTTTGTACTGTCGACCTTAATCACATAGCACATTTATCAAAAAACTCAAACTGTCTGTGCTTCCATATCAGCTAATTCACCATTTAAAATATGATTACTTCAGAGATTAGCTCTCCCCACTACACTTTTAGTCACAGGAGAGTCAGAACCTCTGTTGATATAAATCAGGGTCATTCCACTGATGTCCAGAGAGCATGTGATGAAATACTCAACTCACCTCTAGGATGGCACCTCCTCCTGTCCATTTTGGGGATTAGCTGCAGTAACAGACATATGGCTCCAGATATGTTACCACTTAGCTCTTTCTAATTGAGCCTCTTTTATTCTGAAGCTAAAAAGGTCACAGAGAAAACATTAAAACCAATAAAAGAACCTATAGCCATTCTCACAAATTCACCAGAATCCACCCCGATCTTAACACCGTTTCCCACAGTTGAACACCATCTCTCGACCTCTTTCTGAGTCTGCAGTCCATCTCTCACCCTATGAATTGCTGCTGCTTCTTCATGATTTGGCCTTCCAGCCAGTTCAGCCTCTGTGTTTTCCCCTTCTAGGCTACCAAAGTCTTCATTCAGCCATCTGAGCCAGTTTTTCCATTCACTGCTGCAAAGCACTATTCTCTCCCATGCTTTCGGAGTAATCAGGGCCCACCCCTTACTCCAGGTTCTGGTTCAGGGACCCTCTTGCCAGCAGTCAAGGTCTGTTCCTTCTTGAACCTTACTGACTTTCCCTGAGCCCTGTCCTTACCATCTGGCATTCCTGCCTCTCTCTGGATTTCCAAGCTTCACCATTCCCACCATCCAGAAAGCTATTTCCCAGCAGCCCCTTTACTTTCACTTTCCTGTCTATAAATCTAGCCCAGCTTGTTCTTCCTCAGTTGGGCTTCCTGACTCAGTTAGCCTCCTGTTTCCCCTCAGTGGTGACCTTTCAATTTAATTAGACCCCATCTCAATTTACATGAACCCCTTCATGGCAAGTGGGGTGTGAACACCCATGACAGAATTATACCAATTTATACCAGTTGAGTATCTGGCTCATTAAACTAGATATTCCACTTCCAGGGCCCAATTAAGGTGCCCATGGACCTCAGACTTCCCACTTTCATGGTAGCCCCTGCCCTGGGGTCCAGTCTCCCCACAAAACAGTGGCAGCCTGCCTAGGGGCCCTGTGATGCTGTGTTTGGGCATGCCGGTCTTTGGTCTGAAAGACCTACCAGACACATGGAGGATGTCAGCATTCAATGCTGGGGCTGGCCAGCGTTCCAGGGGTCCAGAGGCCAGCTCTGGAGGTGGGATGGGCCACTGCTCAGCACTGGACCTTGGCATGCAGCATCAGCTTGGCCACAAGCTGCACTCCCCAGTGCTCCTGCCCTACACTGCTGGTCCGTCAGTGGGGCAGACCAGCCAGACCACCATGGGAGGTGAGGTGGGGTACACACTAGGTGTGGCACACCATGGATCAAACCACTGTCCAGCTTGAGCTGTCAGGGCCAGTCAACACAGGCAGGCCCATGAGGTGCTTCAGGCCAGGGCCAGATTATGCAGGGCAGTGGGGCCCACCATTAGCCCAGCACTGCAGCCCCTAAAGCCCCTTTGTCAATCCAGCCCTGTCCACTTCCAAGTCCAATCACCTAATCCATCAAGCCATTCCTGTAAAGAAGCTGTCGCACTCATCTTTCCACACACTCAGTTACCATCTGAACCTGTGATGATCTCATGTTAGAATATTATCAGCAAGAGTCTTATACTAGACAAGTTCCAGAATAGATCCTCATGAGGCTTCACTTTTCACAAAGGGCCTTATCAAAAGCCCACTGAAGTCAATGAAAAGACTCCACGGACTTCGGAAGGCCCAAACTGCCTATTAAAATAACTTTATTTCTTCAATTTTTCTAATAATAAATTCCTGAGCCATTCTGATACTTATTACCTAAGCTGTATTTAGATGGCTTAAACAGTAATCCATCACGTGCAACTTTGTTGAAAGCTTTTTGAAAATCCAGATATAAAATGTCTACAGGGCTCGCCTTTGTGTAGGCTGATCATTATTCCATTTAAGAATGTAATCAGAATTGTTTGTCATGATTACCCCCTTCACAAATCCATGCCGACTCACACTTATTACATTTTACTTTTCCAAATGTATCCTGAAGCTATTCATAAATATAATCACAAAAAAACATGTCAACATATAGCTGTCAGATTTACCATTTCTGCTTTTCAGCATTTTTTGCAGAATCTCCCCTTTTCAGTGATGGAACTGTACTTGCTCTTTCCTAGACACCTGCCTCTTTCTTCAGCGTCAAACACGTCCTAAAAGTCATTAATTGTTCAGCTAGTTGATTCCTGACTTCATGTAACATAACTCATCAGTATCCCCAGTTATGTCTACTTTATCTTCACCAATTATTCTTCATCTTATAATGATACAAATATAGATGGATTTACTCATTTTTTTTAAAATTAGATGCAGGGATTGTTAAACACTTACAAGAAATGACTTATTTCTTCACTTGGCCCAAGAAGAACTAATCTTAAGGTTTTCCATTAATTCAATGAGTCACCTTTTATATCTCAGAACATATCTCCAGGACTTCCTAGAACTGTTAGAACATGCTGACAGCCAACATCCCTCCTACTGTTCACTTTCTTTAGTCTAAATTTAGGCTTTAAGCTCTTTGGATCATGGGGCTTTGGTGTTTTTTGTTTTTTTTTTAAGTGTTACTGTTAAGTTTTTGCTTGGAAGGAAGATGTGATATTGGGGACTGTGCCTTTAAAGTCTGATCTGCCCAGAGAGAGTCTGGGGAGGGAATTGTGTTGTTCTCCTTATTATGCACAGGCAGTTAGATCAAAATATGGAATAAAGAACCTTAAGCACCAATATCCAGATCTTCAAAAGTATTTAGAAAATGAAATACCCTTGAGGCTATAGGTCTAAGTTACCATGGATCACCACACAAGTCTTCTTCTCGATTCAGGACTGGGTAGGGAGTTATTTGTCAGGCTGGGCATGATCCCCTTATGTTTTCAGATCAGGGTCACACCTGTCCTTTTTGCTAACATGAACTAGATAATCCAGTCTGAAGTGATTCAAGCTGATCCAGAGCTATCATTTCAGTGTTTAGGTAGGGAGAACTGCTGGTGCATTCTGAGTGCCCCTTTGGTGTTGATGGATGATAGGTTATCACCAAGATATTTCAAACACATTATCCCTCCATATTTTTTACATCTACCATGTTGTTCAAGGCATGCATGATGCTCCCCGGCAATATTCCTAAGTGCATATTAGAATATCATCAGGATAGTGTCCACTTCTTGCCCTGTGGCCTCTTTTTCAATTCATTCTCAGCTCTGGAGGGAAACTTAGATGATATTGCCTTTGGGATGCATGAGAGTTGCCGCCATCTCAACCTGGGGAAACAGAAGACTTGCTAATGGAAAGGTTTTGGCTTTACTATGACAGAATTCTTTTCCTTTGCATGTCAAATGGCAAGCTCAAAAGAGAGAATGGGGACATTATTGTCATCTATGCCTATTCTATGCAAATCCATGTCTCCAGACATGGTACCATTTTTTTTTTCTGTCAACTCTCTAATTTACATTGAGGTTGCATTGATAAATTGCAAAGTAATGCACATTGGAAAACAATCTCAATTAAACATATAAATGATGGGATCTAAATTAGCTGTTACATTTCAAAAAAGAGATCTTGGGGTTATTATAGAACATTCTCTGAAAACATCCACTCAATGTGCTATGGCAGTCAAAAAGGCTAATAGAATATTAGGAACCACTAAGAAATGGATAGATAATATGATAGAAAATATATTTTAAGCTGACTATGTTGGTTTTTAAAACCTCTCATGGGGAAGGGCCTGGCTATATTCTGAACCTCTGCTTTATGAGCCTTTGTGCTCTTGTAAACCAGGATTTTTGATGCTGTCAGATTCTTAAGGCCTCCATGGCCAAGTTTAGCTGGCTGTGTAATCAAGCTCTGTCTGTGGCTGCTCATTTGGAAGTTGCTCTCACTGGACATCAAACTAAGGCCACCTCCCCCCACTTTGTAGAAACAATATCAGACACTACTGCTTCTCAGAAGTGTTTTGGTTATTTCTGTCCTCTGTATAAACCAAAGCCTTTGTTCTCCTCTTTTTTTGTGTGTGTAAAGTCACATCCTATCTCTAACCATTTTTTCAGGCATATTTTGTTTGTTTAATGATGTTTGAATTATAACTTATTTTTAATTGAACATCAATTTGAAGACTTCATTTGAGGTCTTTTTATAAAAGAAAATGTTGCTGTGAGGGAGGAGCAGAGGGATGAGTATATCTATGGCCAATTTCCAAAGGGATAGCCAAGTTAGTCTAGTCCAGCAAAAAACCCAAAGAGTCGTGTGGCACTTAAAGACTAACAGATTTATTTTTCGCTTGACCTTTCGTGGGAGAAAAATCCCACTTCTCCAGATGCTTCGAAGATGGGTGAACTTACAGAATGGAATGAAAATAAATGCAACAGGGTGTAAAACATAGGATCAGGTCATACAGTAACAGCAAATCAGAGCAGTTGTTAGGTTCAAACCCTGGGAGGCCTGAAGTCAAATTACCTTTTGTAATGGGCAAAGAACCCATAGTCTCAATTCAATCCTGCTTTCCACAGAATTTAACTGGCATATTAATTCAAGTTCAGCTGTTTCTCTTTGAAGTCTTGATGTCCCAGTCACATCTCTGATGACGGTCATTAACAAATCATTTATCCAGTGATTAGAAAGATGAAAGTGCTCAGCAACTGGTTTCTTTGTTTTGTGATTTCTGATATCAGTTCTATGTTCATTTATTCTTTTGTGCAGGGATCGTCCTGTTTGTCCAATGTATAAGGTGTTGGGGCATTTCTGGCACCTGATGGCATGCCATAGTCTATAGATCAGTTGATAGATGTGTGGCTTTATGGGAGTCCAAATTTGGATCTCTTTTCCCTACCACATGTTTGTGATAGATGAACCTACTGCTATATGCATCTGTATAGACAATGATAAGTTAGGGGTCTATTACATGAGGACGTGAGTGAGGTTCTGTGAGCAGCTCTGTGAAGGAGGTCAAACTAGATGATTATATTAGCACTTTCTGACCATAGAGTCTATTACAGTATGAACACAGGATCAACATCAATGCATGTCACTTTCCTAGCTCTATGTTACACACTTAAGGCAGTGAAGGAGTTACATAAATAATGTTGGTCAGGCATGGATTGGGAAATGCTTGCATCCAATACAAACTGTTTGAGGAAAGGAAAAGAAATGTTATGAGAAGCATTGTCATAGATGGTTTAGATGTTGATTGTTAGATACCTGAGTGGCTCTATCCTGCTTGCCTTGTTAGCTAAACAATGTACTGTCAGCTCCAAGTGCAGAAACACACAGCTACATAGGTCTTTATGTTCTACTTTATTTCCACTCATCATTTACCATTACTACAGCTACAGCAATCCAACCTTGCTAACATAGATCAAATAAAGGAGTCCTGTGGCACTTAAAGGCTAACAAATTTATTTATTGCATGCGCTTTCGTGGGAGAAAATATCACTTCACCAGATGCTTTGAAGATGGGAGAACTTACAGAGTGGTAGGACATAAATGCACAGAAGTGTAAGTCATCGCAACAGGTCACACCTAACCTTTTCTCTGCCACAGCACATCTTGATACCTTTAATTATTTTGAGGTACACCACCATATAGTCTCCAAATGAACTCATAAATACTCATGAGCCAATCCAGAACTCTTTGAGTAGTTTTTCAAAAAAATCTGTGGCACACCTGCTCAGGCCTGAGGGCACACCCGTGTGCCCTGGCACACTGGTTGGGAAATGCTGCCATAGATATCTCCATATCAGGAAATAAAGAAGATTTATTTTTACATTGTCTCTCCACTGTGAATTTTCATTTGAATACAGCTATCAAGTAGCTGCATTAGTGACTTCAGATTTGCTGCCAACAATTCAGACTTGCTCTGACATTGCCCACCTGTTTTCTTCTGTCCCTCTCCCCTCGTTTCCTCTGCCATCAGCTGCTAGTCTATGGAGAGGATCCCTCTGAAAAGCATCCAACAACACGAAAAAAAATCACAAAAAAAGGAAGTTGGCTGCAACTTCTATGGGTTCCATTTGTGGGTTGGGAGAGACATGAAGCTGCATCTGGTGCTCATGCTGCTGCTCAGCCAAGGGTCAGTAATGTGCTGCCTCCCTCAAGGACACTAAACGTATCACGCTGCTAGTCATTAGCATAAAAAAGAGCCAAAGGCCCATATATTTTTTTCCACCACCACCACATTGGAAAAAGACCATTCCAAAGAAGACAGATACTGAATAAGACTTAAGAGACTGGTCCCACAGAAATGACTGGAGCAAGAATGCATTACACTCCTTATCCATGCCCTTCTCATTCCAGTTAGAAGAGCCTAATCCTTTATGGGAACACAGCAGAAAAATTGATAACACTGACTTTTAGTATACCTACAGAACATCAGTGGATCTCCCTTCCCCTGCTCTTTCTTCAGAGCAATAGTATGGACTGCTACAAAGCAGATTCTGCTAAAAGCTAAACTGTGTCTTTGCCTCAGGGAAAATGAAGCCTTTCATCTGCAGGATAGTGGCTTGGTTTCATCCCACTGATTGGTAACAGCCATCTGATAAAGGGTTAGTGAATAGTTATTAATGGAAAGAAATCCACATCTACCTATCTAAGGTCTTCTTCACTGTGCTATCTATACTGAAACACAAAAATTACTTCTACAGCAACCTCTATCATGGGTTCCACTGCTGTAGCCCATGTAATGTTCTGTGGGCATACTGAGGTCTTCAGTCTCCAGAGCTTTCCAGTCTGCCACCTTCTACAAGAACTATAAAACTCGAGGGGCAGGGGTGAGAAGGGAAACAAATGAAATGTCCTTGATTTACAAACAGTTAGGTGACAACTTGCAATGACAAGATGCGAGCAGACTACCTATTATAACAAAAACAAGGCTATGTCCACACATAGGTTTTAAAGTGAAACAACAACAGTTGTTTCGCTTTAAAAAAATGGTCCACACCACATTTTGTTGTTTTGATGCGACAAGCTCCGTCATATCGAAACAACAGACTTGAATCAAAACACTAAAACCTGGTAGGTAATTGAAACAGCCGTTGAAGCAAAACGGTTATTTCCAAACAATGCCATTGGGATGCATTGTTTCAAAACAACATTGTCTCAAATCAATGGCTTTGACCTTCCTCCCAGGGTGCATGGCACCCTGGAAGGAAGGCCCACCCCCCCTCAGCACCCTGGCCAGGGAGAGGGGGCTCGGGGGTGGCGGCGACAGGGAATCTCCCATCGCCCGGCATCCCCACTGCTTCCTGGATGGCAGGGGCAGGGATCCTCGGGTGCCCTGCATCCCCCACCACTGCCAGGGTGGTGGGGGAATGGAGCCCCGGGTGCCTTGTATCCTCCACTGTTTCCAGGGCAGCAAGGGCAGGGATCCCAGGACGCTCTGCATCCCCTGCTACTCTGGAAGTGGCAGGGGATGCGGAGTGCCCTGAGCTCCCTGCCCACCCTGAGAAGCGGAGGGGGATGCCGGGTGCAGGGGGATCTCTGCCCTGGGGGCTTTTTTTCCTCTCCCACTGGCTCTCCTGGAGAGAACAGGCAGGGGATTGGGTGACAACATGGCCCTGCCAGGGGGCCATGTTGCCACACCTCCCATAGTGCCCGTCTCCTGAATTGAAATAGGAAGTCCTGTGTCAGGACTTGCTATTTTTATTTATTTTTTTTTTTTTTGCTATGTGACTTAAATTGATTCAAGTTGAATCAATTTAATGATTTTATATCAATTTAGCTTAAATCAATTTAAGTTAAATCAATTTAAGTATGTACATGTCAACATAGCCCAAGAGTCCTGTGGCACCTTAAAGACTAACAAATTTCTTTGGGCATAAGCTTCCATGAGTTACAACCCATTTCATCAGATGCATTCAACCCACTTCATCAGTTGCATCTAGTGAAGAGGAGTGAAGACCATGAAAGCTTATACCAGAAGATACGTTAGTCTTTAAGGTGCTGCAGGACTCTCATTGTTTTTTGTATGCACAGACTAACATGGCTACCCATCTGAAACCTATGATAACAAAGTAGCCAGCCTCTTTAAGGGACATCAGTCTACAGCCAGGTAGTCCCAGTCAATAACTCCACCTGGAAATGGAATGATTATAAAAATAGAGCCATGGCTCATCTGTCTCCTTCAGTACTTCCTGAGGAAGGAAAACTGCAGATGGTAAATCCTAACAATGGTGGCTGAGTAGAAAGCCCAAGTTGAAAGATTGTGGTCATGCTGACAACAAATGGAGCTCAGAACTGAAGGCTGAAAACTAATTTGTGTGGCTAATAATTCCCAGGCTGCTCAGGAAGCCAGCCCTCATGAGAACTATGAAGACCAATTGACTCATTTTGCCTACAAATCATGTGCACAGACACTTGATGCTCAAACATACATAATTCCTTTCACCCTGCCCTCCCCATTGCCTTGTTTCACTACCTCTCCCTGGATACATCTACACTGGAGCCTTAGGTTGACTTAGAAGGTTAAGTTGACCTAGAGACTCCTGCATCCACACTGGGCTTTTATTAAGTTGACTTAAGCACTTTCTTAAGTCAACTTAATAACACCACTTCTTAAGGTCGACAACGCTTAAATCAACCTTATTAAGTCGATTTAAGTCAACGTAGATGGGGAAAACCCTTAAGATGACCTAATTGGCACTTCTCTGGAGCAATATGGGACAGCTACTCAGAACACACCTTTCATACGTAAACCTAAAACCTGCTTGGGTGTACACAGGTAGTCGACAGGAGTTTTCAATGTGTAGTCTCTAAGTCCACTTAATAAGGTCAACTTTAAGTCAACTTAAAGTTGATCTTGTTAGGTCAATTTAATAGAGCCTCCAGTGCAGACAACCCCCCTGCTATGCTGGGTTTAAGGCCCAATCTTATGAAGATGCACACGCACCCTTCACAATAATACGTGAATAGTTGAATGTGAATCTACTTCAGCAGTGTGAATCTAACCCATAGTGGAAAGTATACACTGCAAAAACCACAACAAACCACCACCACCAAAGGCTTCAGTATGTCTCAGAGGTTGGCTCAACTGCCTCAGGTACATGCTACAGAGCAAAATCACAGCACAATGTTCCAGGTTGGACTGGAACCTGGGTTCTGACACCCATTCCTCTCACTGAGTTTTGGAGTCCCCACTCCAGTCCAAAACAGAAAGGCTATCCTGCTATTTGTAGCCTTTAACCTGAGCCCTGAAAGCCTACGTCAGTTGTCCCATGCTCTGAGCTTTTCTGCTGCAGAGGTGTTTTGGTTAACAATAATAAGTAAGGCAGTCCCTGTGCCAAGTTGCTTACAGTCTCATTGGCTATGTCTAAGCTAGGAGGCTTAGTTAAGTTGACTTAACAAGGCTGACTTAAAGGCAACTTTATTAAGTCAACTTAGAGAGTCCCCATTTGTTTAAGTTGACTTTATAAAGTCGCCTTAAGCCCGGGGTCCCATTTAAAATCAACTTAGCATTATTATTTATTATTTATATTGGAATTTATTATTTTGAAATAGGAGTCCAGTGAAGACTCTATTTCAAAATAAGGTAGGAATTATTACTTCAAAATAGAGAGTCTTCACTGGGCTTTCTATTTCAAAATAGGGGAAGGCAGGGAAAAGTATAGGACCATTATTTTGAAAAAAGCCAATTCTGCAGCTTGGAATGTTTTTTTTCAAAATAACTATTTTGAAATAATTGCTTTTTTGAAATAAATACAGGTTTAGTTATTTCAAAATAGTGCTTTGTTTTTTTTGTTTTGTTTTGTTTTGTTTTGTTTTGTTTTGTTTTGTTTTTTTCAAAATAACAAAGAGCTTATTTCAAAATAGTAAAATGCCTGCATGGACAGGTAAAAGTTTTTTCCAAAATAAGCCTCCCTATTTCAAAAAAAAACTTTTCAGAGTAGACATACCCCAATAACATTATGTTAAATTAATAAAGATAAACAAACAAACAGTGTAGAAAGCAGAGCAGCAGATTATTCTTGGATACTAAACCAAACCACTCAGATAATGCTGTTGCAAGCTCTTGGCCATTATTGCAGAAAATGGAAATATTACTTTGTACTAAAGGCTGCTATTTATTCTGTAGCTGATAAATTATTTGCCAGCTTTGTCTAATGCTGATCTTTTGGCATTATCCATTCAAAATAATTTAAAAATTAACACACACTCACACCTACAAAGGATGTAGAAACTATGAATACAGAGCAACATATTCCACCCCACATTGCTCTGTTTTTCCCATGGGCATGATGGAGAGAAATTACTTCTCAATAATTTCCTTTCTCCCGCCTCCTGCTTTCATTTAAATCAATGACAGGTAACGAGTACAACTGCATGTTTATTAATTCATAATGTAAACCAGCAATTTCTTGTGTAAATTCATGTAATTTAGTTACAGGATTTCTGTTTCCCCCAAACAGGACATCATTACCTGTCATATTTTATAATAGCACCATCTTTCTTCCATTACAGAAATTACTTCAATATGATTCCAGTTTTCCTGAGGCATAGCACAGGTAAAAAGCATGCTCAGCACCTATTAAATAGTTTTAGACTTGGCTAGTAGAAAACTTGCTTAAATTTCACCTTTGTGAGGGGCTACTCTTTCAAGAACACCACCCTCCTGTAAAGTTGTTCATATCAGTGTTTATTCTGAAGTTCAGTCAGCAGTCCTTAAGGTAATATGACCACTTTCTTAGATCTGGGGGACATATATTCTGAAGCACATAGGTTTTCCTCTTGTATTATTCTGTTAGGGCATGATGAAAAGCCCCCTGAAGTCAAAGAAAAGACTCCCACTGGCTTTGGATCAGGCCTATAAAGATATCATTTTTGTCTGTTCCTGCAAAATATTTAGGAGCAGAGCTGGTTAAACATAGCAGAAATTGCCTGTGAACATTTGCTCAAATTCTGGGTGGCTAATGAATTCATCACCATAAGAGTCCAGTTTTATGTACTGTTCCAAACCATTTATACCACTGAAGATTTTTATGCATGAATGTTTGCGCCTTACCTACAAAAATTTTCTTTTTATTTGTTTTTCTCCCAATCAAAAAATAAAAACAACACCATGTGATTTAGTGACCACTCATATATAGAAAGAAAAAAAAAACCATGAAGAACCCATTGAAAACAAAATTTGCAGCCAAACAAGCTATTTGATGAATCTTTACAAACAAATGTTCAGAAATCAAGACTGATTCATAAACAGAAAAAAGGAATGATAATTCATTTCACAATTGAAAATCTGTCTGGCTGTACTTGGGAGTGTGTCTCTGCAGACTACAGCTGTGTAACGAATTTGCACTGCCTGCTCCCAACCCAGTGATAAAGCATGTCTGGATCAGGTTTTTTAGGAGAAAAATGTTTTGACATTCTACTCTGCCCTCAAGAGTTTTACTGTTTTACACAAGAATGAATTTACCATCAGGTGGATAAGAATTTGTTGGGTTAATTCTTGAAAAAGCATAGCTTGTGTCAGACTTAAATGAAAAAATGTTGCCTTTTGGTAATTCATTAATTCTCCTTCTGGCTTGTGAAAAATATTTACATGTATAAAGCACAAAATGGAGGTAAAACTGAAAAGGTGATAGTGCTATGTATAGGAACCACCATACTGGAACAGATCTGATGTCAATCTGGACCAGTATCCTGTTTGATCCCAGTAGCAGCTGGCACCAGTTGCGTCAAAGCAAGGCACTATCATCCAGTTCTGCTCTTTTCATCTCAACCAAAGCTATATCACAAAGAGATGTGCTTCAGAAATGGACAACAAAAGTGATTAGAGGAATGGAGAGTGACTTCTTTGTGGAGAAAAATTGGAAAGATTAGTCCTGCCTTAGTTTAGAAATGAATCAGGGCACGTCATGAAAATAATAAGCTTTGCTGCATAAAGCTAAGGACAATATAAAGAAAATGAATGGGTCTTACTTCATAAGAACAAGGGAACATTTGATTAAACTGAAAGGCAGCAAATCTCAAATGGATTAAAGGAAAGTTTCTCAGACAGGGCAAAATTTAACCCTGAGAAATGAGCCAGAGGTAGGCCATGCTCTGCTTAAACCCTGAAGCTTTATTTTGACAGCTCACATGAGATTTAAGTAGTGCACGGACTTCAGGCTGCTCCTATGCATAGGGGTGGGGTTTATCCACAAGGTACAATTAGTGCATGGAATTATCCAGGAAAAGAGTTTAGCAAGATTTCAGACAATAATGGATATTGCAGGTAACAAGCACAAAACCCTGAATTTTCACAGCATACACCAACCTCTAGCTAAAGTCTTGAATGAACAAGCCCGTACAGTGAATGATAATCTGGGTCAATGATTGCAGCCAGTTACCCAGAGGTTGGTAAGGCATGAGGAACCTGAAGATCCTGAGGAACACAACCATTGACCCACAAAGGGGAAGAAAAGTCAGGACCCTGGAAGCCCTTTCATGCAAGAGGAGAAAAATAACCCTCCACTGAGTGACACCTATGATCCACTGCCATCCATAAATAAGGAGGTAACATATCCTCAGCTGGGTGAGAAGTAGCTATGCATTTTGCTAAACAGAGAGCACTTGTATTGAATTGAAATTGATCAGTCAATGAATCAGGATGACGAAGGCCCAGCTGCTGGTGCCCTGCAGGTTTTGTGGTACATTGTTGCAGCTTGCTTATGACATCTGGGAAGAGAAAGGACATTGCATTCTACTGGCCAGATGGGCATGAAGAGATGAGGGAATATTGTTCATCCTGCCCAGAGTGTCAGCTAGCCAGCAACAAAAGGATTCCTAAGATTCCCTTGGTCCCTCTGTCCTTGACTGAGATTGCCTTCAAGAGAATTGAAATGAACATGATCTGGCTGCTAGAAAAGACTGCAGTGAGGCATCATACCATATTAGTGATTGTCAACTATGTGATCAGGTACCTGGAGGCTGATCCTCTTTGCTTGGCAAAAACCATGACGCTAGCTCCAGAACTCTTGAAGCTCTTCTTGTGTATGGAACTGCCCCACAAAACACTAAGAGTGGTGAAACTTGGGAGACGCAACACAAATCAGACTCCTGAAAGGGGTACTGTAGCCTTAAAAGGCTGAGATCCACTGTTGTGGGAATTATTTTGGGACAGTTGTACAGCCTGTGAGATAGAGGAGTTAGGCTAAGTTATTGTAATGGCCCTTTGTGGCCTTGGATGCTGTGAAATCACAGAAACTTAAAGGATTAGGGTTGGAACAAAACTCAGGTTATCTGGTCCAACCCCTCCTTCAAAGCAGGATCAACCCCAACTAAATCTCATATCCAGGGCTTTGTCAAACTGCATCTTAAATGAAATGGCAGGAGAGGCATCTGAAGAATGCATGGCAGCTCCTCTTACACTGGATGAAGTTCAGAAAAGGGGATGGTAAGGCAAGGGCACACCCAGAACATTTTCTCATTTTAACTGTTTTGTCTTATAGTATAAGCAACAGGAAGGGCTGAGTTCAAGATCCTGAGCTGACTCAGGATACAAAAGAGATCTGGCTCAAGCCACCTGCCAGTAATCTGAGAAAATTTTAAATCATTGCAGGCACCTTGAAGAAACAATAGTTTCCCTCTCACAAGCCCAGAGTCTGTGTATAACAAAAGAGAACTCCTGCTAAAAAGAGAGATGCAACCAAACTTTAGTTTGTGAAAACCCCACAACTTTATTTAAAAGCCTGAAACCATAAGCAAATTGACTCCACAGTGCCCACTTCTTCAGTTTTCCTCTTTGCTGTGGGAAAGCCTGACAAACAAACATCCCTTCAAGTGTTCTCCACCCAGTAGATTGCTATCTACTTCTGAACAGCACTTGTGGTTAAAACCTATGAGCATTCCCTATCTGCTGGTGAAAGGCTGGAGATCACCGCAGTACCAATCACTTTTCTCTTCCTCTGATTCGCCCCAGTCACTGTTAACCATCTTTGTTAGCAAAGACCCTGAGCTGAAAGTGTGTTCACAAGGGTGGAGCTCATATCTCAGAGAAGATTGGGGGCGGGCATTGAGCAATACCTCTGTGGTTGCTGAGCATCCCTGCAACTGGCTTTTTGCAGCTGCCTCTTCTGTTTTTCTCTGCTGCCATTGGTCATTTGCTGTTGTAGCTTTATTCTGCAATCTCCTGTCACTTACTGCCATTGTTGGATTGTCACAGACACTTCTACGATCCCATTGTTTAAGGTACCAATGCCTAACCAAGGTGTTTAGTAATTTCAGTTCTTAGTGATTTCACTGGGTAGCAGGGAACCTCACCGCTAGTATGGCCTCCACACTGTTTCATTTCACCACTGTCTTTACAACAGGTCTCATGTGAAGCCCTTAGATTTTCATCTCAGGGATTCATCAATGGTAATGCTTGAACAGAAACAATGACTGTCTGTTGAGTCTAACCAGATCTGACTTTACACACTGCAGAAGTGAAGGTCCCCATCCAACTTGGCCTGCCAAGGTGCAGCATCAAGGAGCATGTAATGCCAGGGACATGAGCTGCTGGAAGCAGGGTGAGGCAGGGCATGCCCCAGGGAGAGCCCTGGTGGAAGAATTGGCCCCACGAGAGTAGTGAGGAACAGCAGCACTGGCTGTCTCTGATCAATCACTGAAGGTTGCAGGTTTAAACCTGACGGGGAAGCAGCGTTAGTGTGGCCGGTGTTGCTAGACCTCACTGGTGGCAGTGGAATATGAGTGCAGCTACATTCACCTCTGAGGTGAGATACAGGGAGGTCTTTGCAGAGTGGATTGGGAAGGGAGGGCAGCATCAGGAAGACACCCCAGCCCTGGGAGTGGCAGGTGGTCTGGAGGGGACAGTATAGGCCATACTGTCACTCCCACATGCTTAACATCATAACCCTTTCTCCTATAATTGCTTGATAGGAGTGTGCAGGCCCACTTTTCTGGTTATTACTTTCATGTTCCCCACCACGCATCCTCCAGCCATGAGTGAAGAGTGCCATGGAGTAAGTAGCCTTCTGCTGGCTCCCTACAATGTTTGTGCGTTGTAAACTAGAAAAAAATGACTCACAGACCCATCAGCCATACTAACTACCTGCATATGTGACTGGTCGGTTTCCTTCTTAAACAGAGAAAATCCCACTTCATCAGATGCTTTGAAGATGGGGGAACTTACAGAATGGGAGGAAAATAATTGCTGTTACGGTATGACCTGATCCCATGACCTACACTCCCCAGCATTTATTTTTCTCCCATACTGCAAGTTCCCCCATCTTCACAGTGTCTGACAAAGTGGGATTTTCTCCCACGAAAGCTCATGCGATAAATAAATTTGTTAGTCTGTAAGTGCCACAGGACTCCATGCTTGTTTTGCTGAATTAGACTAACACAGCTGCCCTTTTGGAACTCTGCTTATTCTAAACTCTCTAGAGAGCTTTGTCCTCAAAGCCCTGTATGTTAACAACCCTAACTGCATGTCAAGGCAGAGGAGGACTCTATGGGACAGTTTTTTTCTCAAGGAGTTCAGAAATGTATGGGCTGATGGTTAGTGGATATTTATGAAGCTAAATATATAGAACCCTTTAATGTTAGGTTGCATATTCTAATTCATTTTACAGGTGCACAAAGCATAGAAGACCAGGTGTCTAAAGCAACTGTAACACTTTTAAATAAATAAATTCCTAATTGCCTCAGGCACCCTCACAATATAGTATTTTTTCTCATAATATTCTAGTCAACTTTCTTTCTTTAACATCTTTAGACCTTGGGTGGTTCTTTGTTATGCTAGTTATTATATTAAATTCTTCTATCAAGTTTCCTCATTTCCAAGCAAAGCCCCTGAGCCTTCAAAGACTTTTATGCTTGCGTAACTTTTCAGTGAAGTCCCGTAGAAAATGTAGTCTCATCAAAGTGCCTGGGACTATTCCCAGTATGTAGAGGAAACCATGTCTATATGTCTTTGCAGAATTGCAGCATAAACAATCCTAGTCTTTTAAATATCTTCTGTGTATGAAGCTCCCTTCATCCAAGTATCCCTTTTAGATCTTTTCTAGCTCCACTATGTCCTTTAGGAACCAGGTGATCAACCCTGCAGACAGCCATCAAGAGAAGAATATACCATATCATAAAATCTATATACGAACATTGAATTTTATAATCTCTATCTTCTTGTTTGCAGTCTAATACCTTAATTTTTAGATTTTATTTATATTATTTGTATGTCTGACCAGCACTGTACATGAAGCAGACATAGTGAGTGTGTCATCTTTGATGATTTATGTGTTCTACTAAGATGTTGTCACTAATTCTGAATCAGTCATTGTAGATTAATAGTATCTTCTTCTTCATATTATGGTAGTCCCCAGCCATCACAATTAATCAGGTTCCCATTGTGCTAGCCGCTGCACAAATGATTTATAAGCCTCTAAAAAATAAGATAAGTAACAGTCAACGTGGCTTTGTCAAGAACAAATTGTGTTGAACCAACTCAAAATTCTTCATTGACAAGGTAACAAACCTTGTGGATAGGAAAAGCAATAAATGTAATTTATCATTACTTTTGATCCACTCGTAAGCAATCTAGGAAAACAGAGCCTAGACGGGCTAACTATATTAAGATGTCAGCACAGCTGGTTGGAACACTATACTCAGAGAGTAGCTATCAGTGGTTTACAGTCAAGCTGGGAAGAACATGTTGAGTTGGATCCCACAGAGATCTGTCTTGAGTTCAATTCTGTTCAATAAATTAATAAATGAGTTGCATAATAGTGTCAAGAATATGCTTGTAAAGTTTACAGGTGGGATTGCAAGCACTTTTTAGGATAAGATTAGAATTCAAAATGATCTTGACCAACCAGAGGGATGGTCTGAATTAAGTAGGATGAAATTCAATAAGGAAAAATGCAAATGATTCCACTTGGGAAGGAATAAAAAGTTACATAAGAACAAAATGGGAAATGATTGTCTAGAAAGGAGTTTTGCAGAAAAGGATCCAGGGGTTATAGTGGATCACAAGCTAAATGAAAATTAAGAATGTAACACTGTTACAAAAAAATCCCAACAAACATCATTCTGGGATGTATTAGCAGGAATTTTGTAAGCAAGACATGGGATGTAATTCTTTCACTTTACTTTGCACTGACAAAATGACAAACACAGTATGTTTCCAGTTTTGGGCACCACACTTTGGGAAACAAATTAGACAATTTGGGGACAAATTAGAGAGAGTCCAGGGGAAAAAAACAAAAAGGATTGAATTTCTAGGAAACATGACTGGAAAGACTGAAAGAAAAATGGGTTTGTTTAGTCTGGAAATGAGAAGACTGGGGAGAGGGAGCAAGGGGAGACGTGATAACATCAAGGACATAAAAGATTATCATTAAGAGAAGAATGAAAAATTATTCTCCTTAACCACTGTGGACAGGACATAAACTAAAGGGCTTAAATTGCAGCAAGGGAGTTTTTGGTCAGACATTAGAAAAAACTTCTTAACTTTGAGGATACTTAAGCACTTAGGTAGGTTGTGGAATCTTCATCATAGAAGGTTTTAAAGAACAGGGTAGACAAATGACTCTCAGGGATAGTGTAGATAATATTTGTCCATTACACCAAGGCAGGACTTGGACTAGATGATCTATCAAGGTCCCTTCCAGTCCCACCCGTCTATGATTTTATGAAAAATCAGTGGGATTATTCACAGGAGTAAAACAAACGTGCTTAAGTATTTGCAGACTCCATGCCCTATACTACAACCTCTTCCAGGGATAGATATTTTCAACTCATTTGTCTATAATAAAGCTTGTGCAGTTGGCACACTCTGTAAATAATAATAATAGAAAGTGGGGCATTCTTTAATCTTAGGCAAGTATCGCCTTAAAGAGGAAATCTCCTTTAATGTTCTGGGTCCAGTCTTCATCTTGAGACAGAAACATGGGGGAAGCTGTCAGAACTTGCTTACTAATAGAGATGCTATCTTCAATTATGAGAGTGAAGCCAAGAATGCTTTCAGTTTCTGGCCTAATTTGACTCCTCATGGTGATAGAAATGTGGCACTGCAGCAGAAACTGGAGTATTCCTTTATCTTAGTTAGATTTTTCTTGTCCTTTCCCCTGTTTTCTTTGCTTGGACAGAGTGTGTCAATACCTTTTCCTCCTTCTAAAGCAAGGAAGGTCTAGGGGACAGTTATTGTTTTAATAGGGTTTAGGGAAAATAAACCATAGAATTTAGGAAGAAGGCAGTAAGAAGAATACGGCCCAGTGAAGAAAGATTATCTGAAATCACAGGAAGAGGAGCTGGGGGAAGATATAATCAGAACCTCAGTACCTTTATAACAATTCTAAATGTAGATTATTTAGGTGAGAGCCACTAGACCAGCTCAGTCCTTATAAAGGTGTAATGACAGATATTGCAATACCTGAACTTGTAGGTGTCCATTAAATCTATTCTTTCTTAAATGAAACTTCAAAATAGAAAAGCACTGTGATACAGTTTAGGTTCAGAGGACTGTGTATGATTATCTTTCATATTAATATTTCATATTGGCAATAATCCATTTGTGATATGCCATGTTTGGTACCAATAGAAAGGTTGTAATCTGCTAGGAATTTATATGTAGGTGTCATATCTGTATTAGAAATTAGGAATATGTTTGTTCTGTTTGTGTTCCAAGTTATTTGATTCTAAGGCACACCCAGACTGGCTGTCTGCAAAACCGTTGTCCTTTTAATGGCCCATTAAGGAAGCTCTGAACTACAGCGGGCCTAGGAAAAAAACCTGCTCGGTATGTAACCCAGACTGACCATGTAACTCAACTCCATTTTGATTTTGTAAAGACTGCAGAGCATGGTTGAGGACAGAGGTGATAAAAAACAGTAGCCCCATCTCCATTTGGTCTTCAGTCTCCAATCTGCAATTAACACCCTCCTCTGGAACTATTCTTCTGCACTGAACAAAGGACTGAGATCCACCCAGGTGCTGGGTGTATACCAGAGGAATGGGACTAACCTGCAAATTACAGGTTCTTCAAGGACTTGCTTTCTATGGACTCTAAATCATTTGTACATATGGTATTCACTTTGACCCTTTAACAGCTCTCATATATTGTTTGTTTTCTTTTTATATTAAACATTTAGTTGTAGTTACTAAAGGATTATCTAACAGCATTGTATTTTGGGTCAGATCCAAGCCTATATTGTTCCAGGCAATGTGGCTGGCCCTTTGGGGTAAGGGGAACCTATGTCTTTAAGAGATCCAATGGCTAGGTGAGGAGCTGATGTGCAATAAAAGAGGGCTGTTTTTATTTTGTTGTACTTGGTGATGAGCAGAGTCAGGAATCAGAAGCAAGCTTTGTTACTGACTGGGAGACTGGTTTAAGTCCCACCTGTCAGTGGTTTAGGGGTTTGGCCCCTGGTTTTGCAGCTTGATATGATTTTGGCATATTCAGAAAGTTATCCCAGGAGGTCCGGGTCACAAATAACTTTCTTGAAATATAAATCAGACCCATCTGGTTCTATCCCTTCTCCCTATTCTAAATTATTATCCATCTTTCAAGCCACAGTTCCTGCACTGCAGCTATTGTGTGAAGAAAAAAAAGTTTCCATGTGACATTTCCTGTCCCCTGAGATATTCACTCCCTCAAGCCACTGGTCTTAATAATGCATGCTATTGGTAGTAAATTAGCTATCCTACATTAATCTTTTGTCCCTCCAGGACTCTTAGGTTAACCATATCTAGTTCAGCAACTTTGCTGCAGCTTTATTTCCTCAGTATCCCCCCACCACCATTCAAAACATACATCTGACAGTGACTCACCTGTAAAAAGTAGCATTTGTAAAAGTGTCTTTCCCTGTCTCTTGATGTGCTAAAGAGTGGTGTAAAAACAAATAGCTCTGCAGTCTATAGAGCAGGAGTGTCACACATGTGGCTTGGCAGTCAGATGCGACCCACGAATCTCTTCCATCCAGCTCATGACTGCACTCTGCGGGACCCCACTTTCTCTAGTAGAGAGTGCCCTAGTATTTCAATTTATAGTATGTATGGCCCACTTGAAATAAATTTCAGTCAAATCTGGCCGTCTATAGCAAATGAGCTTGACACCCCTGCTCTACAGCCTCTGATAGTTCTCCATTCACAGCCTGGTGATGTACATAATACATTGACTCTCCTACTTACTTTTTACTTCTAATGTAGTTAAGGAATTTCTCATTTGTTTTGGCTATTTGTACACTAGAATTCCCCTTCAGTCTCTTAATCTTCATTCTATCTCATCTGAGCATACCTTTCATTCCAGCACTAGGGATGAATTTCCATTTTAATAAACTTTTCAAACCTTTTAATTTATCAACACTATTTTAAACTTGTTTTTTAATCTTTTTCCTTTGTTTCATTTGAAGGTACTGCACACCTTCTTGAACTGTGATATGGCATCCTGAGATGCTCCCATGCAGCTTCTAGAAATTTAATTTTCTAACAATTGGGGGTTTTGGGGGGGAGGGGAAGCTCCTCTCTGAAAGTTACCATAGGATTTTCTAGACTGCTAATGTACTTCATCCTGCAGACAGTGAGACTGTGACAAATATATGTCCTGCAGTGTTAAAATGCCAGATGCATATCATGACAGGTTTTCTATTACTATAATAAAAAACAGTTAGATATTTAGGGTGGGAGCCATGTAGATATTCACTGGCTGTCAGATATAGGATGCATTAGAGAAAAGAACCACCTTCATCCCATGAGGTAAGTGGAGTTATACGAAGGTTGCTGGCCACCAGCAAACTCTTAGGTGTTTCTTTAGCAGAGGGGCAGATTTAAAATAGTTAGGTCCATTCTATATTTGTTTTTATTTAAAGTACATGGTTTATTATTCTGGGCAAGTCCACACAGAATATGAAGACCTCAGTGGAGTACAGCTTTTCTCACCTCATTTGATCATGATTATTATCGTGGCAGTTGAGATCACCATTCCATTCTGCCAGGTTCTGTACTCTGCCCCAAACCTCTCACAACTTAAGTCAACGAGAAACAAAATATTGCTGTCTCTAGTTTTAGTGAATTGAAGGCCTTGGTCCTACAAATGACTCTGGAGAGGCAGAAGAGTGCCCCCACATGGAATCCCATTGTCTCTAATGGGGTCTGAGATGGGGTCTGTTTGCACTTAAGTAAATTTCAGGACTTGGGCCTAAACAATATGTCCATCATTACACATGAAGCTTGTGCCAAAACCTGGAACTGAGGCCACTTCTCCCAAGTCTTAAGCCCAGAACATAACCAGAAGCATCAGTATTAGCCAGGTGCATCAATGACCTGCTCACTTGTGCTCTTTAACTCCAGATCAACAGCCTATCCACAGAGCATCAGTTTCCCCTAGCTACTATACAAAAATGTCTAACAGTGGCAAGCCTCTTTACTGTTTTCCAGTGCCCCTCCACTGTCATCTCATGTCAGTCCTGAGAATTTAGCACTCTGCTGATCCTTATAAACCAATAAAGGATCACTAGTGAGTTTAAGTATACTGAAAACACTGCCTGACTATGTATTTAGAAGATGATGCGTTTATAATAAGGATTAACTTTATCAATCTTTGCCAGAATAGGATTAAGATGTCTTTACCACACTTAAACAAACAAGCAAAAGAAGAACATCTGTTAGGGAAATTTTCTACAAGATGTAACAGATACGTTTTGTTATTGAAACACATCTGGGAAGCATTTTAAGATTTAATTAATTAGCACATTTCACTGTGTAGAAGAAACAATCCCACAAATTTACTGAAATAGCAAATTCAGGTTGCATTTGAAGTCAGCTGCCAGTGGAACAGCAGACACATGGCTTTTGCAGGATGAGAAATAAACTATATTTTTTGTGAGGCAGTTCTAAAATTGGCTTTAGTCAAGCACTATACATACAGGAAAAAAGAAATCAGAAATAATTTCCCCAAAGGAAAGGATGGACGACCCAACACTTCGGTCATTTAAAAGAGTCTGTGGCAAAGCACTAGTGAATGTGTTATATAGGGAAGCATCCTTCTGACAGGAAGATGGACTAGATGACATCAAATCTCTTTTCCATCTCTAATTTCCTATTTACTCATTAACAAACTTCCTCTGCATTTCAGATTACATTGTAGAAATTATGTATTATGAAGTATCTTCTCAGACATGAATATGAAGAGAATGTCTTATAGAATCAGAGATCTTGTTAAACTGAGGGAATTTATAAAGGAAAACAGCTAATTACAGAAACAAAGAAACCGGCTTCTACACAGCTTGATTCCCAGGTTCATTTGCCTTATTGACCACTTCCCACACTCCACTGGGAATTTTGAACAGAACCCAGACAAATATAGTGGCTGAATAGTATGTTGAAAGTAAACGAATTATTACAGAGAGGAAAGCAAGTAATATTAATTAGGCTTGTTTGTCCCTGATTAAGTAGATGTAAATATGAAAGGTATGAAGTGTGTATGGAGGTGAAATGAGACAAAATTCTGGCAATGCAAGAGTTGCTAAGAGTTAACAAGATAGAGATGAGGTAAGTAGAGTTCTGTGCATCCAACTTAAGGGTCTAATTTTAATACAGGACATGTAAATACATTGTCACTCCAATGGAAATGGTGTATGCATGTTAGGTGGCAGAATCTGGCAATAATGGTTTGTTATGGAAACTAGAAGGAGAGAATGAAAAAAACTGACTGAATGATAATAGTTTTCTCTTCTCTTGAAGGCCTACTGTAGAACTAAGAAAAAACTCCATCTGTTCCCAGACTTTTCTGAGCTTTGCTTTGCTTCTAGCCACCCTGTTGACTACATCTGACTTTGGACTTGACTAGGATTCTTTTCATTGTCTTTAAAAAAATGTTTTCATGAAAAGTATTTCCTCCAAGCCAAGGGAAACAAAACAAAAAACACTTTGCAAACAAGCAGTATTAAACCGGGTTCAGTCTCTCCAACTATGAAGCAGAGAAGCTGTTTTGTAGATTGGGATTTTCAAATGCAGGCTTTGAGATCTGGGAGTCCAACAGAAATATGTGCTCAAATATTACTATCTAACTCACTTAAGCTCTTTGGAAATCACAGTCACAATTACAAGAGCCACAAAATCCTTCGTCATTTATGATAGGCATAAAGGCGGGAAGCTTTAAAACATACCTAAGTCCTGTAAGGTGTTCTCTTCCCCATCACATGCACGAGAACCTATGACCCTCTCCCTCCATTCCAAGAAGTGAGATGTGAGAGTAGACACTGAACTTGTAGAGTAGAGCTTCCTTCTGAATCTGGAGACCAGAATAAAACTTGTCACTGATAATGGACATTATTGTAATATGTTCCAGAGGAGTAAGCCATATTACTTTGTATAAAGCAAAAACAACAAAAGTTCTATGGCACCTTGAAGACTAATAGATTCTGCCAGGAACAAGCATTCATGGGCAAAAACTCACTTGCATCTGACAAAGTGGGTTGCGGCCATGAAAGCTTATGCCTGAAGAAATCTGTTAGTCTTCAAGGTGCCACAGGATTTTTGTTGTTTTTATCATGTAGTTTATCAGTCAAGAGCCTGATCTGCGTTCTCTTCAGTCTGTGAAGGAGACAGATGGCTGTAGATTTAAAGCATTCCCTTGATATACTTTTTTTTTTTTTAACTGTGTAACTTCAGCAGTAGGATTCACATTGGTTACCTAATCTATGAATATGGATTAAGCAGCAGACAGATCAAGTATTTTAAGTATCATGAAACAACTGGCTAGCCTACTAATGTTAACCTCCTGCCTCTGAAGCAATGCACCCCTGCTAGTCCTCAAAACAAAACAGCAAAAGCCATGGACCTGACACAACACTATGTAAAACAACATGTCACATTAAAAGAGCACTTTGTTTTCATGTGAGGATTCCAAGTGCTGGTGGCAGCTCATTTACTACATAATCCATGACTGGATACCTTGTGAGCTTCACAAATCACATTTTTTGCAGAAGACACCATCTCATTGTCTCCCAGGTGCCATAATGCTGCATCATATGGACTAGTGCAGTGGTTCCCAACCAGTATGTCAGGACACATTAGTGTGTTTCCATACAGCAGTAAGTGTGTTACAGAGAGCTGGGGAGATGGCTGGATTCAGCCTGGAGCGAGTGGGCTGATGTGTCCTGTAGGTTTGCAACAAACTGCCAAGTGTGTCATGACCCGCAAAAGGTGGAGAATCACTGGACTGGTGACTCTGTCAGTAGGATTAGATTGATGTTGTGACGGTAACATACCTAACAGGAAATAACACACTATGGGTATGTCCACACGAGGCTTTTATTTCGAAACAACACGGGTTGTTTTGAAATAAAACCCCATAAATCCACACAAGGTTTTCTTGTTTTGAAACGAGGGAGCCCCTCGTTTTGAAACAAGAGCCATTCTTTCAAAACTGCTTAAACCACTTTGGTTTCGAAAGGAGGGTTATTTCGAAACCGGTTGTTTTGAAATAACACCGTTTGGACATGTTATTTCGAAACAACGATTGTTTTGAAATAACAAGGACATTCATCCCAGGGTGCTATGCACCCTGGGAGGAAGGTCCCACCCCCCCCAGCACCCTGGCCAGGGATCAGCATCCTGGCCAGGGTGCTGAGTGGAGTGCAGGGGGGGCGGCGGGTGCTCCACCCAGCTTCCCCCGCTACGTCCCCTTGCCGGGGTTGAGGGAGTGGCAGGTGCACAGTCAGCTTCCCCTCCCGCTTCCCCTTGGTGGGAGCAGGGGGGGATCGGGTGCCTCAGCCCCTTTACCCCCAGGAAGGGGAAGCGGAGGGCGAAGCCGGCTGGAGCACCCACTGCCCCCTCTGCCCCCAGTAAGGGGAAGTGGGGGGAAGCCGGCTGGGGCACCCCCGGGGCTCTGCCCCCTGCCCGGGCTCAGGGCAAGCTGCCAGCCCCGTGGCTAGTGCGGGGCCAGCAGCCCCCCCCGAGCCCGGGCGGGGGGCAGAGCTGGCACCTGCAGCTAGCGCGGGGCCAGCAGCCCCCCCCAAGCCCGGGCGGAGGGCAAAGTGGGCTGCCACTACCCCCCCCGCCCTGCCTGGGCAGCAAGTGGCAAGGCCGGGTGGGGGGGTAGACCCCCTTCCCCTGCCCCAGCCCTGGAGGCAGGTGGGGAGGGGCAGGTGGGGCTGCGGCAGCCACTGCCCCAGCTGGGGGGCCAGAGACCTAGCCCCGGCAGGGGCAGAGCAGGGTCCCCACCCTGGGGTCATGGGTCGCCTAGCCCCCTGCTACCTCCTTTCTCCACCCCAGTCTCAAGGCAGGAGCAAAGGGCTAGGCTGGGAGCTGCTTGCAGTCTGCGGCAAAAAGCTCCCAGCCCCATGGGGCTCCTAGCCCCCTGCTCCTGACTTGAGGCTGGGGTGGGGAAAGGGGGTAGCAGGGGGTTAGGCAACCCATGCCCCTGCTTAGGGTGGTGGGGCAGAGGGGCAGTGGGGGAAAGAGAGGTTTCCCCTCTGTCCCCCCCGCACCCCATTTTTTCCTGCCACTGGCTCTGGAGAGTCAGTGGTAGGGGATTGGTTGGCAACATGGCCCCGTTGGGGGGCCATGTTGCCACACCACCCATCATGCCCCTCTCCTCAATCGAAATAGGAAGTCCTCTGTTTGGACATGCTATTTCGATTGGGGCTTTTCCCTTGTTTCAAATTGGATTTTAGTTATTTCGAATTAAGTCATTTCGAAACAAGGGCTTTATTTTGAAATGACTTGTTTCAAAATAACTTGTTTTGATACAAGGCCCTGCGTGTGGACATAGCCTATGTGATAAAGTAGTCTTTATTACAAGTATACACACATTCTGATTTTAATGAAAAGTCCTGGATCTGGAGAAGTCTCTTGAATCTGAGGAGGATTTATAAACTTACCTGTGGTTTGTTCATTATAATAATTACATTCATTGCTAAGAATAAAAACATCACAGGTAGCAATTTGGTTTCTTCCCTTCTTTACAGCCAGATGTGCTGAATTTCTTCAACCTTGTGTTAAGCCTTCCAAAACTATTTTATGTTGCTATCCAGCTGTCCTCCATAGCATCTGAATTACGCCTGGATTAGTATTTGTGTTTTTTTATCTTTGACTTAGCATGGTTTTTTTTATTTTCTGCTGCCACTGATACACTAGGGTCCCTGGCAGTGCTTAAATAACATCTCATATTGCTCTAGGGTAATACACACAAAGATGTAAAGACAAAGTTATGAATGCAGCCCTACAGAATATGTTGTACATATACACTGCACACTTCTGGCAACATGTAGAGTATAAACACAGTTAGTCCTTCTTTGCACAGGTATAAACACCAGGCCAGCCAAAGAAGCACAGCTTAGGTAGGATACACCTAATAATTCAATGATTCTAAACCTTTGGGGTATGTATCCCACACAACACTACTCACACATGCTGTGCCACCCCATCAATACAACTTTTCTTAGCTGTGTAGTGTCCAACTGCCTCCCTGCTGCAGGAGTCTTTCCCCACCACAGGGAGCAGCCGGAGGCCTGTTGCAGAAGTCTTACCCTACAGAAAGGAAAGTCAATGGAAGGGAGAAGACAGAGGAAAAACAGCTCCCACAGCTCCCTATTGCCAAACCTTCCCTACTGCCGCTCACCTGACAGAGCCTTTCTATGACACGTCTAATTAGATACTGCAGTGTGAACACAGCCTGCTTTTCAAGGCACCGTGCACCCACACATACCTTTCATGCCATCGCAAGAGGTGTGCAGGATAAACAGACCCAAAAAGTGATGTGGAATTTTCCAATTGAAACACACTATATTAAGGGTATACTTATAAACAGTTAATAAATAAGAAGTGTTTTAATAAATATGGACTGCAGCAGAATCCAACAGGTCACCTATAATCATGGCTTGTGATTACCTATAAACCCTTCTGCTGATATGAATATATCATCTATGAATGTACATGCCTACTAATAACATGCTTGTAATACCTATTAATCATTTATTAACCTTTTAATAAATAATGTACTCTTAAAGTAAAAATGTGACCACTCATTTCTGTCCACTGCCTACATTGTTTTTTAAATGTTGTTACTGTAAGTTTAGAACATTGGAGCATATGACCTTTTATGAACGCCTAAATCAAAGACAGTTGTCACTATCTCTGGCATGGGCAAGCAAGAGATAGAATGCGATTGTTCCCCCTTGATAACCTTGCGCATAGAGCAATGTTTTCCTGATAAACTGCATGTGAGATTGAGAAAGATCATGAAATTTTATTGGGCCTGACTAATCTCACTTACTGTCAATGCTGTCCTGAAGTGCATGTTCAGTTCTGAATCAGTATAAGCTAAGCACATACCCATCCAAGTCCTTCTCAGACTTGATCCTATGAGCTTCAAGATCTGATGGGGAGATACAGCTGAAGGAGGGAGCACTGCCTGTACATGATATTTTAAATCAATTTTGAGGGAATTGGAATAATCATCATGCAGGGAGGAAGTTCAGCAGAGAAATATGGCTCTAATGATTTCAAGTTGATGACTATGAAGCAGGAACTTACACAGATATAAAGTTCTCATGTTCCTGATTTGGACAGGTTCCAAGTTAATACCAGCTGAAGGGCCTTGAATAATTATAGTAATGAATTACAGCTTAAAGCTCCATGGCAAGAGCTGGGGAAGTCAGTAATGAAGAACATGATTTTGGAGTATTCTGGTGTTAGTTGGAAAGCTCTTTCCCACTATATTAGCAATTTCTCCTTTCCCAAAGAATGATTAGATGGCATTTTTCAGCATTATACAGCACTCAGAGTAATGTAGCAGAACTGCCTGTTGAGCGCCCCAGACAGAATGGTAATTGGCTCACTGTGTATCAGGCCCTGTTTGTCTCCCGTTTGTGTTTGAGGCTGGGCCATAGCCAAAAAATGTACAGCAAAACACAGCTGACGTGAACTGCATAACAAACAGAAGCAGATGCGCATTATTACACAGTAAATGTAAGGGGGGGGGTGAGAGCAGAATGCAGAAAAAAACAACAATAGCCAGGTACCCCAAAACAGGACTGAGAGATAGAGAAATCTATACTGTGCAGGATCATAAATAAAGTAGCATTTGAAAATTGGGAGAGAATACTAATCACCAGCATTTTTATTCTGTGGAGATCAGTCAGGCATTGACTGCAAATAATGCAATGAACATCGTTGTTTCCAGTGAGATATTCTTGGCTCCTAGGCTGCCTGAATCTGAGGCCCTTCCCAGAGCTATCTAATGGGCCAAACATTCCCTAAGACTCCCTTCCACCACATATCCCATAGATGGTTAGCCCCAGTTCAGTCCCATGGTAAGGGGGAGATGAGAATAGGGAATTTGCTAAGAATTACTGCCTTTTAGCTTAGAATTGATCTCTCTTGTCAAAGATTGATCTTTCAGCATTCAGAATGCATCAGAGTCACAGAGAAGGCTGATTTTGGTTACATGATGCTAGAATGCCTAGTTGTAGGATGCTTTTAAAGCTATGGAATGTGTTAATGATTTGAATAATATTGGCTTAGGAATTTTTTTCTTCCAATCTTTATTCTATATTATATATTTCCTACATTTTCCTATTTTTCTTATTGTTAATAATATAAAAGTGTTCCTGGAGGCTCCAGCCAAGCCTGGGATCCCACTGTACTATAGCAGTGGTTCCCAATATTTTCTCTGCCATGTCACACCATGCTACCTTTAATTAATTTGAGGCACACCACCATATAGGTGCCAAATGAACTTATGAATATTCATAAGCCAATGAGCCAATCCCAGAGCTCTTGAGTAGTTTTTCAAAAAGTTTTGCAGCACACTTGCTCAGACCTGACGGCACACCTGTGGGCCATAACACACTGGTTGGGAAACACTGTACTAGAGACTGCATATATAGTAATTATAGAAGACAGTACCTGTCCTGAGTCTAAACCAGGGGTTGGTAACCCCTAGCACACATGCCTGCTTTTTCCCAGCAGCACGCAGCACCGTGGCTACTCCCTCCACTGACCCAACCCACCCCAGCAAGGCTTGGAGCCACAAAAGCTGCACGCCTGCCTCAGCTCTTATAGTCTGTTGGCCCCAGTCCTCAGCTGGGGAGCGGGGCCAGCAAGGAAAATGCACCACCATGCTTGCAGATCCTGTCCCCAGCATGGGGGGATGGAGTCAGCAGAGGACAGGAGCCACACATGGGGGTGGGGCAAGCAGGGAAAAGATGTACTGGGGTGGCTTCTTTCCATGCTAGACCCACCTCCGGCACCTGCTGACCCCACCCCCAGCACCTGCTGAGGATGCAGTGGGGGAGAGTTGGCATGGAGGCCGGCAAAGGTTGCCAGCCCCTGATCTAAACAGATATGACAGTCGTTGTGCCAATACCCTCTCCCAGCCAGAGAGAGAGAGAGAGAGCGATTCACTCAAGGTTATGCAGTAACTCAGCGGCAGAGCAGGGAATTTTGGATCCCAATTACCTGACTCATCCACTTTCAGCTACATCAGTTGTTTGGTGCTGTTCAGTTTTGTGATTTAATCTGAACATTTAAATAAAAGAAAATAGGTTTCAGAGAGACAGCTCTGGGATTTGCATAGATAACAATACCAGCTCTAAAGGGGTAGTCTAGTTCAGCAAAAGAAACAAGAAGTCCTCTGACATTTTTAAAGACTAATAAATTTATTTATCACATGAGCTTTCATGGGAGAAAATCCCACTTCGTAGGATGCTTGAAGACGGGGAAGCAACTGACATAGTGGGATTTTTCCCATGAAAGATCATGTGATGAATAAATTTGTTAGTCTATAAACGTCTCACAGTACTCCTTGTTTGTTTTGCTAATACCAGCTCTGGTGCTTTTCATCAGTAGACCTCAAAATACTTTGTTTGGTGTAAAGTAGGGATAATGAAATTACTGTTCTTCGTAATCTTCGTACCTACGAGCTGTATCTATAAGCACACATGACTCCCAGTGAAGCCAATGGCCATTGTATGTATAGGAACAACAGAATGGAGCCTTTAGCAATGTCAAACACTGACACAGTGTTTGATGGGACTGAAGAGCTTTAACAGGACATACAGTTATGGTGCTGAATTTATCATCTAGATGCACAAATAGGCATTTATTTATGTATTCTCAGATTGCAAACTCTTTGGGGCCAGATCTTTTGTTCTATGTTTATGCAGCACCTAGCCCAATTGGGTCCCGGTACCTGACTAGGACTCCTTGGTCTTGCTGCTATAAAAATAATGAATAAATAATAATAGAAGACTCATATTTGAACCCCCCAAAATTATTTTTATACTGAGATACAGAATTGTTTGCTCAGATTTAAAACTGAGGACTCCCACAGTTCACAAAACATTTAGGGATCTTTTTGGATGCATAATGTTATATAAATTCAAGACATTATAAAATTAATAGCAAGATCCATTCACTCACAACATGAGGAATCCCTATCACACAGTTATCTATAACAGATGACTGCCGTTGGATAGTAATTAAAACAAAACAGAGAACTTCTTTGCAGTGCTGCCTGTCTAGAGTCAAGCGTTTCCCAGCAATGTTGTAGCAAAGTGACAGTTTGGAAAATAGGGAGTTAATGATGGTGGGATACAAAATCGCTTATTGCATTTGCTGTTCAGTGCATTGTCACACAAAAAATTCATTTATAGTTTCCCTAAAAGCATGAAAAAAAAAGATTTTGCAAATGACTCTCCAATGTTATCTTGATTTAAGCCTAATAGTTATTTCATACAAAGCTATTTCACTTCTTCTTTGCTCATTCTTTACATTCCTTTGATACCAAAGTGGTGTTTTTCTTTACCTATGGTGCTGTAATCCCAAAGACCAGAAACAGAAGTAAGCTTATTAAAAATTAATAACTGCTTCTGAAGGAAAGTAGCAAGAGATGGTTGCCTATGCAATCCACAAATTTGGAGCTTTCTTTGGGGTTTGGATTTTTTTTAATACTCATTTATTTTCCAGGCACCTATAGAATTTAAACCACAGGATGTGGAAGACTGATTTTCAGGCCAGAGGAAATAAATTTGAAAGAAAGCATTTGGAGATGAAGGCAAGAAGGGAGGAGAATGAATGTTAAGTTCTCCTCCTCTGATGTTTCTTGTTGTGACTCATCAACCAACAGTGTCCCAGTGAGAATTTAACTATTCTACAGAGGTTCAGGGTTTGCACCCATGAGGCTGTGATACTAAAGACAGTCGATGAATTAAAATAAGGCCTGGGAATAATTTGTAATACTCTGCATATTCACATGACTTGGGGGGGGGGATTCAATCTGCAGTGTCAAGACTTATGAGGCGCATGTTTATATTCCTGTTTTTTCCAGCCTCCCCAACACATTCCTGATCACACTAATGAGAGCACTGAACTATAAAAAAAATTCTAAATACTCCAAGAATTTATTCATAACAGATAACTTATTCTGCATCAGTTTAATTCCACAGCTCAAAAAAAATCAGCTCTCAGGCTAGTAAAATATTTATATATTACACTCCAGTAACCTATTATTTATGAGCCCAAACAGGGCAGATAGCATCTGGTGACAAAAATTTCATCAAGCTAGTAAGAGAGCAAATTGCTGTTGAATTACTAACACAAAAGTGAGAAGGGCAATGCAAATGATTTGTTTAGCAAAATTCTAACCCATCTGTGGGCTGAAGTGTAATATTCCTACCATATAGCCTGGATAAACACTATGCATTATTACAGATCAACAGGTGGCCAAAGAGGTGACAAGCAATACCTTCACAGTAAGCCAGGAGGGAAGATAGGATAGTTGCCTGGGTAAAGGTGAAACATGCTAAGCATCATTAAATATTTAAAGTTAATGGATGTCTTCACCCTATTCTTAGCACCTCTTGAAGAGATATTTTGGTTGTGGTAGCACTTACAGATTGTTTTAGTGGTATTATAAATCCTTGGAGATGCTTATTAACATAGCCAAGCCTTCCTTCTCTATTTGTTTTAAAAGGAAAGTAATCTTCCCTGGGGATTGAGATGTTATGTTTAATGACATTATTTACTATGATACAGTATATTATTGTGACAGTCTGTATCCCTATGTCCAATCCTTTTTCAAGGCTGTGTTAAATTTTGTACAAACTATGCCTCATAACAGTGATTCCCACCCTGTGGCCCAGGGGACAAAAGTAGCCTGCGAGGGCTTCCAAAGTGGCTCACAGCTCCCCTCCTTCTGGCTGCAGAATGAAGCCATTGCATAAGGACCCAGCTGGACCATGTTTCCACAGGGATAAAAGACCAGTGCAGGCTCCTTGCTGTACCCAAGGGGTGGGAGATCAGCACTCCCGTCCTGGCTGTAGCAGAGAAAATGGCAAAGTGCTCCATCTGGGTCCAGAGGCACAGGGGTCCCTGACTGAGCCAGAGGGAAAGGAGTACTGACCTTATATCCCCCTAGCTTCAGAAGGGAGTCAAGGACCTGTCAAGGTCAAAGGTGGAGAACACAGGGTTACAGGATGTGTGCGGTTTCCCTGCTGCAGCCAAGGAGACAGGAAATCAATGAGGAGGCAGCCTCCTTGCTATGCTCCTTCCATCTGGCTTCAATGAGGAATGGGGATGGTGACTTTCTAGTGGAGTCTGGTGGTCCTTCAGAATTGTAAAAATGATATCTTTGGCCCTCATGCCAAAAAGGTTGGGAACCATGGCCTTTTAAGGCATAACCTGAAAACCCATGGCTTGCTGATTTTTATTGTCCTAGTAAATGTGTGGCAACATTGTTTGTAAAGTTATAAAATTCTACTACTGTATGACTGTATTGATACATGTTCCAGCTTCAAAAAACAGCCACAAAACAATTCCTCAGAGAGACAAAAGGTAAACTGATGCCTCAACCAGGTGTTAACAAAATCAAATGGACTATCACTGGTTTAGTAGCCATTCTTTGGCAGAAGTGTGAGTGAGAAAGTTACATTTTGGCAAGGAAATATCTGGAGGTTCCCATCCCCACAGACTTTGTCTCCTGAACCCCAGCTGGAGATGATTCTCAAAAAAGAGGAGAGGTAGAAAGAATGTGGAACAGATTTCCCAGAATATTTTTTTTCATTCAATCTCTACTCATGACGCTAACACTTGAACAACAAAAGAAACTCTATTGGACTGAGGAGGGATGCTGCCTGAAAAGAATTTGGCCAGTAGGACTGCTAAAATATGTAATAAGAGCAACTTTTACTTTGAAATCCCTTATCTTGTTAAATAGGTTGTTAGTTGCATTTTATTTTTATTTCTTTGTAACCAATCCTGATTTTTATGCCTCAGGACTTGTCATCACATAAAATCTATCTTTCTATAATTAATAAACATGCTTAATTGTTCCATGTAGACTAGTGTGTTTGTGTTGAAGTACTTGGGAAGCTCCATTTGAGATAACAGGATTTGTGCTACTAATGCAGTTTATATGAGCTTGCTTGTCCAAGAGAGGACTGCATGGAAGATGACTAACTCTGGGGGAAAGTCTGGGACTAGGAATTTGCTGGTTTTGCTCTACAGTATAATTCAAGAGTGGCTGGCTATAGGATACTCATACGATAGAGATGGAAGAAATTTCCATTCTGGAGACTACGTGAGCAGACCAGGCATGGTTGCTTTCACAATGAAACAGGGCAAAAAGTATGTGAGGCGGGAGAATTGAGGGGACATAATTGTTCAACAATCCAGATTACAACTTGGTTAATGTCACAACTATATACCTGGGAACCATCTAGATCAAACCTCGTGAATCAGCTGTTAGATTATTTATTATACATGTTATGGACCCAGGACTTCAGTTTCATATTTTCTTGTATGACAATAGGAGTGATTTAGATTTCCCTCCTCCTCAGTACTTTTGAAGAAAGAAATGTGGGGTGGGGGGAAGAGGTTGGTGGATCATAATTTCAAACAGTTACTCCTCTTTATCCTGTTTTTTTCCCCCACCCAACCATTATCTTCTCTCTATAGTTGCTTCTCTTCCGCTCTTTGGACTCAAATTCTTTATTGCCCTACAACTATGGTAGTTACCTCATATTTTACACCTGCTTTGCAGTGGTGTAAACAGTGTACAGGACACAGGGTGCGGTGCAATGCTGAATCAACTCTTTGGATAGTTAAAGTATCTAAACAGCCTTAACTCTGTCCGGTAGTGACACCAGGAGTGGTGGGGGTGAAACCAAATGTGGTTTTGAAAGTTGCCGTTCCCCCTAGCTTGGTGTCATCCATGAATTTACTGAGCGTTCAATCTATCCCATCATCCAGATTATTAATGAAGATGTTGAACAGAACCAGCCTCAGGACAGACCCCTGGGGCACTCCACTAGTTACCGGTTGCCAACTAGACATTGAGCCATTGATCCCTACACGCTGAGCCTGATGATCTAGCCAGCTTTCTATCTACCTTACAGTCCATTCATCCAAACCATACTTCCTTAACTTGCTGACAAGAATGCTGTGTGAAACTGTATCAAAAGCTTTGCTAAAGTTGAGGTATATCACATTGACAGCAATTCCCACATCCACATATCCTGTCATCTCACCAGAGAAGTCAATCAAGTTGATCAGGCATGATTTGCTCTTGGTGAATCCATGCTGACTGTTCCTGATCACTCTATTTTCACCTTCTAAAGTACTTTGTCCTTCAAAATTTTCTCCAAGATGTTGGAGAGGTCAAACTTCCAGAAAACACCATTCTGGCCACTATGGATGTAGAAGCTCTTTACACCAACATCCCACACAAGGATGGATTACAAGCTATTAGAAGAACCATCCCAGATGATGCCACAGCACAGCTTGTGACTGAAATTTGTGACTTTGTGCTCACCCACAACCACTTCAGATTTGACGATAATTTATATCTCCAAGTCAGTGGCACTGCTATGGGCACCCGCATGGCCCCACAATATGCCAACATCTTTATGGGAGACTTAGAACAACGTTTCTTCAGGTCTCATCCCAAAACACCTCTTCTTTACCTACACTACATTGATGACATCTTCATCATCTGGACACATGGTAGGGATGCTTTTGAAGATTTTCACAGAGATTTCAACAGTTTCCACGACACCATCAAATTGAGCCTGGAACACTCCACACAGAGATCCACTTTCTGGACACTACAGTACAAATCAGGGATAGACACATTGGCTGTGTTCACACAGCACTCTTATTTTGAAACAACCTCTGTTGTTTTGAAATAAGAAATACCCTGTTCACACGACGCACGGTTGTTTCGAAACAACGGGAACCATTGTTTCGAAACAACGGCATTGTTTCGAAACAAGTTAAACCCCATGTGGGGACGAAACAATGTTGTTTTGAAATGATTGGTTCGAAACAATACCGTGCGAACATGTTGTTTCAAAACAACAGCGACTTGTTTCGAAATAACTGTTGCCTGAACCTGCTATTTCGCTTTGAGCTTTTTTCCTTAATTCAAATTAAGTTTTCAAAATAAGGTGTTATTTCGATACAAGTTGTTTCGAAACAACCGTATCAAAATAACCCCCTGTGTGTTAACACAGCCATCAAGACCACCCTGTACTGAAAACCTACTGATTGGTATAGTTACCTACATCCCTCAAGCTTCCATCCTAAACACACCACACTATCCATTGTCTACAGCCAAGCCCTAAGATGTTTGTTAATTCAAATTAAGGGAAAAAGCTCAAAGCAAAATAGCAGGTTCAGGCAACAGTTATTTTGAAACAAGTCACCGTTGTTTCGAAACAACATGTTCGCACGGCGTTGTTTCATCCCCGCATGGGGTTTAACTTGTTTCGAAACAACCGTGCGTCGTGTGAACAGGGTATTTCTTATTTCGAAACAACCTCTGTTGTTTCAAAATAAGAGTGCTGTGTGAACACAGCCAATGATTCTCCAGTTATATGGTACAACCCCCAGGTTTACAGATTCATTAAAAATCCTTGCTATTGAACTCAATGTTTAAAGTTAGGCCATACATTTTCTAGTTCAGGGACATCTGAGTTACACACCTAAAGAAGTTAGATGTCTAAATGAAAGTGCCTTGAATTTCAGAAATGCCAGTGGCAAAATACTGGGATGATCCAATCACAGTTCATTGTTTATTTACTGTTGCTATTTCAGCCCCTTGTATTTGTTTCTTTTCATTAGGTTTATGTTTAGAGGTTTCCACATATTCTACAATTGTCTTCCTCTGAACATAATCTGTAGCCTTGTATTGCATGCATATAGTACAGAACTGCACATTACCCTCACCATTAAATTGGTACTTCCCAATCTCAGGGATGTGGCCTGTAGGGGTGATTTTTAAAGTTTTCAGCATCTTTTCTTATTTTTAATTACTCACTTCTGGAAGCTGAAATGAAATTTTAATTCATTAAAACACAGAATCCTATATGCTGTGTAGTAACCTTTATGTACCAGGAACAGTATATTGAAGTATGTTTAGCTCTGTAAATGTAAAAAGCATTAAAAAAAAAAAATCAACCACAGGAGCAAGAGGTTATGCACACTGAATCAGTGACACTGTTACTTCCAATGAAATTCAGTCAATAGTTAATGTATGATTTTATTTTTCACAAAATGTAAAAACTAAAGTCTCTATAAAAATTAAAAGACCTCGGTTTTCTGTGGCCAACAGATTTCTATTTTGTACACAGGAGTTTTGCTCAGCCACACTAAAAGCCAGGTCTACTTTTAATTAGGTGTTTAAAGGTGCCTGCCTTTAGGCACCTACATTTTAAAAGTTTGGCCTTAGTTTCAGGAAATCTGTAAAAGATTCCTTTTAATAATTTCTGTCCAATCCCCTTCTTTATCTAATATCCAACCATATTCATTTAGACTATTCACCCACCCCGCCAAAACTCAGTTAGCTTTCAAGTCAAGTCAACACCATTAGAAGACAGACCTCAGGACTCTACAGGCAGTATAATCAGAAAAGTGCATTAAATAGTTATGGCAAGGAACCTGGAAACCCTGAGTCCTAATCTTGACATGTAGCTTTGGGTAAATTTCAATTCTTCCTTTCTCATTTAATCACCTGTAAAAGGTGATCAACAAATTATTCATTTCTGTCTTGCAAGGATTCTATGTGGTCAACTTATATTTGCAAAGCATTTTGAAGCTATCCAATACTAAATAACATTATTTAATTAGGTTAGAGAATAGAATAGAGGAAGGTTGATCCAGTGGTTAGATCAGATATTAGGGTCTAGTCTTGAACTTGAGACATTCAGGGTCAGTTCCTTGTTCTGCTACACTTAAGACTTGTTCACAGAGTACAGGAGTGTGAATTAGAGAGTGCACTGTCATGCATAGCACTCAAACATCTTGCATTGACCCTACTGGCACAAATGAAAAAGTATCTAGTTTGTGCTGATGTAGTCCTTTTTCTGTACATTAGGTACCTTTTAGCTCCCGCCAACAATGTCTACACAGGGCAGTTCAAATGCTACTTGCTAGAGCACTCTGTAATTTAGACTCCTAGTAGAGCAGTCTGCAATACTGTGTAGACAAACCCTTTGTCATTCCGGATATGTCTACGCTGGCAAATTAGTCCGGACTAAGGAGGCTTAGTCTGGACTAATTTAGCCCTAGACTTTGCCTAGTCTGAACTAAGAAATCTCTTAGTTCACACTAGGGAAAGCTTAGCCCAAACTAGTTAGTACCAAGGGCTAGTTCAGACTAGCCACATTAGTTCTGGGCAAGACTCAAACTAAGGCTTAGTTTGAACTAACCACGTGTTCTAGTTCTAACTAAGCGTTAGTTCAAACTAGAATGCGTGGTTAGTTCAAACTAAAAAGTTCCAAGTTAGTTCGTACTAACCTGAGGTTAGTTCAAACTCTCAGACTTCTTAGTTCAGACTAGCAAGTCCAAACTAAGTTTGGTAGATGTAGATATAGCCTCAGTGTCTCAGTTTTCCATCTGTAAAATGGGGATATTGATTCTTCCCTATCTCACAGACTTATTATGAGGACATATACATTAAAGATTTAGGCCCTCAGACACAGGGAACAACATAAGTACACATAATACAGCATTTCTATCTGCTGGATTTTTTGAATATTTAACTGCTTGCACATTCCAAAGTTGCAGACTTATTGCTAAATAAACTCTTTTAGTCTCAGAGGAACACCAAGACATGACATGTATTCAGATGTTAACAGAATGAGTTCTGATAGGACAATCAGGAGTGATTACAGAGATGGTATTTAAGTAGACACAACTGAGCATCAGAGTCAACTTCCCATTAATGTGAAGGGGGAAAGGGGCTTCACACTTAGCAGCATCTCTACAGCTTCTTCAAGACAATAGTTTGTCTTTTGGGGGCTCTTGTGATAGGCAGACAGGCTAACAGTTTCATTAAAATTAAAGCTTAAATTCACTAGGATGAGCAAAAATGAATTTGCAAACAACTCCTTTTGAACTATGCATGTAGTTCCTAAATCCTTGGAATTCATGGACTTGCCATACTCACCAATTCTCATTTTAAGATATGATGTTCACACTCACTGACAGGAAGTCTGAATTCATTGTCAGACTCCTCAAATGTGTCACTGGTGTCACCTTTTTGTTCGAATCTGCCTACTGAGCATTAAAACCTACCCAATGACCTTAGTTAGCCCTGTCTCCAGCTCAAAAAGATAATGATAGCATATTCTAGTGTCTCCCAGCCATTTGATAGCGTTTTCCTACACTGACTACATTTTTTATTCTAGATATCATTATTAATACAGGAAAAGGTGAGTGAAAAGGTGAGTGTAACATTTTACACAGGCGATAACAAATGACTGTCATAATTTAGGCACTAATTAATATGAATTAATACAAATTCAGAATTCCACAGTGCATTAAGCTGTGTGGGAATATAAAATGAATATATTATGATGCTAATGGATTTGTTCACTCAAATCTATAGGTAGTATGATGGCATTTGCCCATGACTACAGGAGGGCAGAGGCCCCCCTCCCTATGAGGAAGGTGGAGACCCCCACAGCCCTAGACCCTTTTTGATCCCTAGTCCCCTCTCTTCCTGTTAAACTCTGTTTCCATAAGGTTTTTGTTTGGTTGGTTTGTTTTGTTTTCTTAATGTATGGGAGGCCTGAGTTTCAGATTTTGCCCCAGGTCCCACAAAACTGTGTGACCCTGTGATTCTGGTGTCTATATTTTCAAAAGGACACTGAAAATACAGAAAGGGTACAGAACACAGCCACACAAATGATTAGAGAGCTGAAGAAAATGCTTCTTTCTGAGACACTTAGGTTATGTCTACATCAGAGGAAATTAGTTCAAACTTGCTAGTCCAAACTAAGAAGTTTAATGTAAGTCCGAACTAACCTCAGGCTAGTTCAGATTAACCGTGGACTTTTAGTTTGAACTAACCGCGGATTCTAGTTCAAACTAATGCTTAGTTCTAACTAATGGCTTAGTTCAAATTTAGTAAGTTCAAACTAATCCTTAGTTTGGGTCTTGCCCACGCTTACTTTGAACTAAAATTTGAACTAAGTATGGAAGTCCAAACTAACATTGGTATTAACTAGTTTGGACAAAGCTTTGCCTAGTTCAAATTAAGAAATTTCTTAATTTGAAGTAGGCAAAGCCTAGTGTAGCCATGGGCTAAATTAGTCCAGACTAAGCTTTCTTAGTCTGGACTAATTTGGCAATGTAGACATAGCCTGAGAGCTCAATCTATGGAGATGATATAATTAGTGTGCAAGGAACTTTGCAGGAAGAAAACATCACATAGTAAAAGGCTGTTTAAGGTAGCAGAGAAAGTCATCACAATGGATGAAAGCTGAATGCATTCAAGTTCGTATTAGAAATAAGGGACCAACTTTTAGGAGTGTGTTTAATCACTGGCACCAACTGCCAAGCAACTGCTTTTCAGAGAACAGTCCTCTATTTTACAGGTGTAGCATGATCTCTTTGTCACTAGATTTATAACATGAATTTTCTCAGGTTAACACATTTTGTTTGAATGGGCCCAGCTTACCATATGATTCTTACCACTTTGTATAACAGCCTTATCTTCATCATTATTTACCTTTCTACTAGTCTTTATGTCATCTGCAAAGGTTATCAGCCATAATTTTATCAGCCACAAATTTTAATTTTGTTCAGCCATAATTTTATATTTACCTCCAAAATCATGAAAATGTTGAATGACTTCAGGCCTCATATCATGTCTTGCAGAATTCAATAAAAGCACTCTCATCTAGTGATCATTCTTCATGACTATTTTGATATTGCTCAGTCAGTTCTTAATCTCTTTAATGCCACTTTATTGATTCTAGATCATGCTAGTTTTTAATTCATAGTGGGATGCCATATAAAGTCAAGTGCCTTTCAAAAGCCTAAAAATATTCTATCTACACCATTATTTTTATCGGCCAAACTACTGTTAATCCAAAGAATGAACTCAAGTTGAACAAGACCAAATTTCCATAAAACTATTTTGACTAGCATTAATTATAGTTCTATTCTTTATGCATTGACACCACATAGGGAAACTTTTTTTTTAACACTGCCAACAAGAATGGAAATTCTTTATGTATGTAGATAAAAACATGCTGCCACTTATTTGTTACACGCACAACAACAAAACATTAATTAGCCCAAGCAGTATTTACATAAAGAGTTCAGTCTTCAAGTAGCTCTTAATGGAATGTTCTAACTCAATGATCCCCAACTTTTTTGGCTCAGGAGTCAGATATCAATTTTACACTCCTGGAGGGTTACCAGTCTCCGCCAACAGCCTCCTGCCCACACTATACTGCAGTCACAGACTCATATGGAGGGAGCTCAGCAAAGATTGCTTCTTTCCTTGCTGATCTCCCATCCCTAATGGGCTTGACCTGGGTCCCTAGACATGGGCTCCCTTTTACAGCCAGGGTGATGGGAGATCAGTTCTCCCCTCCTTCTGGTTCCTTTAGGGACCCCAGCAGTTAGGGACCCAGGCTGAGCACTTTACTGTGCTCTCTGCTACAGCCAGGAGAAAGGGAGTGTTGAGCTCGTCACCTTGGCTGCAACAAAGAGCTGCTGTTTAAGACGTGCAACAACAACACGCTCTGCCTTAGGCAACAGCTCCTTCCTACAGCCAGCAGTGCGCCACTTTGAAAGCCCCTGCAGACCACAGATTGGGAAGCACTATTCCAACCCCACACTTAAATCAACATTTAAACATAAATGCCCATTTTGTGCTTCTAAAATGCCAAATTAAGTATCTAGGTTGGCTTTGGACATCTCTTAGAGTAGTCCATATTTGAAAGTGGGGCTCCAAATCAGCATTTTAAACAAAGGTAATTGCGTTACTCTTTCTGTATTATATTAGCATAACTATGCAACTCTGTCTTGCTCTTGCTGCATTTAAGTTTGTTCCAGAACTTGATCAATTGCAAAGAACATGTTCTTTTGCAGATGCAGTTCTGTCTCCTGCTGTTTCAGAACAGCACTAAATACAATCTTTATGCAAGCCTTCTTTACTGAGTTCTTCAGCAGCTTGCTAATCACTCACTGGGAACAAGGAAGACTAAGCAAGGTCATTCTAATTTTATAACAGGGTACTATAAAAATGGAAATCAACATCTCTTCCAGGGATTTTAGAGTGAAACTTCTCAACAAGCAGCTTGCAGATTTAAGATTTAACTGTACATTTAAGCATGACCTCATAAGAAGTCTATGAGTTTTTTCTTTCCCAAGTGCAGCTCCCAAAAGCATTTGGTTTGGCACAGACAGGGCCAAATTCAGAAGTGATTTACATGTATGCAAACTAGTTCCAATGTTTCTCCTTCTTCAACAGAAGAAGCAACTACTTAGCAGGTAGATAGGATGGTATGGTGGCTAAGACAGTTGATTAGGATTTACCTGCCCTACTGATTTAGGTCTCTTCTCTACTACAGACTTTGAGTGACCTTAAGAAAAGGTCTTTGTCCCAGTCTCTCACCTGCAAATTGTGAATAATGGTATTTTCTGCTTCATGGGGATTCAAACATTTGAGATGATGAGATGTTCAGACACTATACACCACAGGTAGGTGTCCAAAGATGGATACTTCAGCATTCTGAAAGGTTGTCCTCGTGACTGCATTGTTGTTAAAGTACAGAAATTTATTCTTAACTAAATTATTTTGCTTTAATGATTGAATAACTCTACCACAAGAGAAACAAGAGCCTGCTGCTCATCGCAGCCCCCTGAAGTCCAAAACCCTGTTCCAACACAGAGGATGAACATTGGCATCTATGCCCATGTTCTTACACCACAACAGCTGTTCCAAACAGTAGCTTGCTCAAGGTCACACAAGTAATGGGTGGAAAAACCTAGTCTAGAACCCAGGAGTCCTGAAACTTAGTCACTGGGACTAACCATTAGACAACACCCTCTGAATTTACTACTTGCTCCCCACTTGTATCCCAATCTCTTAAAAATAAAAAGGGATATGCTTTTCCCCCAAAGACAGAAACATTAATCACCTCTGCAAGGTTTCTATTTCCTCTGCACACAGTTCACACCCCTACATCTCCTTCAGGGTAGTAGCATGAAGGTTTTGAGGCTACTGACATTTAAGCAAAGACACAAGAAAAGCATCTCCTCCTTCATTAACTTACTTAAACAACTTACTTTAATAGAGTCAATAGATGATGGCTTAGGACCTACCCCAGAGGCATTTTAACACCATGGACTCTCTCAGGGACAAATCCATGGGTGATGGGGCAACTCCCCTGCTCCTGCTAGGAAGGGGTTAAGAGGGCCCAGGGAAGAGCAGCCCATAGACAAAAGTGGCAGAAGAGACAATCAAGGCCAGGAAGCCCTTATAAAAGGGAGTTGCAAAGCAAGAGTAGGTCAGTAGTTCTGGGAACTCAGAGAGGAAAGATTGGCTGTCCAGTTAGCTAAACTAAGGTGATGAGTGCAGACAGCCTGTCACATATGGTGGAGAATTCAAACAGATGGTCATCCCTGAGACAAGGGGCCATATAGCGGCCCATGGGGACAAGAACCCCAAACAGCAAGAAAGAGCTGGAACGAGGCCAGAGGTACAGTATGTGGAAGCTGTTTGCCAAAAGTAGGAAAAGCCTTGAGAGCTGGGCAGTGGACTGGCTAACCCCTGTGAGGAGGACAGATAGACAGGAAAAATGCAGGTCCTGGTATCACAGATTTTAAAGAGCCAGTGATGACTATGGGAGGTGAACCTAGAGGAGTATGTGTGCAAGATAGCAGAGAAGTGGCACTACATAAGATGAAACCAATGAATAGAAATAAAATGGGGAAGGTCCCAGATCAGGATGCAGAGACTCTGACCTAAGAACTGTTTCCTCTTTGGCCAGCTGGGTCAACTGAAAAGGGGCTTTCCCTATCAAAGGGCGTGACCCAGAAATGGGGACAAGAAAGAAACCACAGAGAACCCCATCTGTGAAGGGAACAAGGTGGGGTTAGGCATGCTGGGCCTGAGGGATCAAAGAAAACCTATGAAGGGAATGCCCCAAGAGGAACAGGGCAGACAAAACTAGTCCAAGGAAAGGTACTGAGTCAGGGAGGCCTGCAGTGTGAGGGAGACCCAAGAGATGATTTTGGTGCCAAGGGAAGGGCCATTTAAAAAGCCTTTGCCCCTTGAAGCCAATGAGTGCTAAGAAAGGGATGCCTGGGAGCCAGACCAGGTCAAAGCCTGACAGAAGGGATGGGCCGGTGAGGGGTGAGAATCAGCTAGCACACTCCAGAGGGGCCAAAAGGGAAATAAATGATGGACAGGATGTTTGGCATAGAGAGGACTCATTGAGAGAAAGGAACCCACATGGAAGCCAAGCAGACTGAGAAAGAGAGACAGATTTGGGGGCAGAGGAAGCTGCACAATTCAATGGGTCAGCTAGAAAAGCTAAGGGAAAAGCTTGGAGTTAGCGAACAATTGCTATGAGTCACATTACAAGAAAAGAAGGATGTCTGCATGTGCCTGACAGAGGTGGAAGACCAGAAGAAGAGACTGAAGGATCGTCTCTGGATGGTGCACAACCTGAGGCAGTATTACCCTTGCCCTCCCTCACGTGACAGGCATAAAGTGGAGGATATGGAATGGGGCAGTTGTTGCACACTGGCTATGAAGGGAATCAAGAGGGCCCTGGGAAGAGCAGTCAATAGGCAAGAGTTGCAGGAGAGCTATTCTGGAAGCCCTGTATAAAAGGGAGCTCCAAAGTCAGGGTAGGGCAGGGGTGTCAGTGGCCAGGGTGGTATTCGGGGCCAGGCTGGCTGCAGCAGTGCCTGCCTCTCCCGGCCTGGATCACTCACATTAGCCACTGCTTCACCCAGCCCTGTCCCCAGCCAGGGATCAGGGCTGAGCTGGCAGTGGCAGGAACCTGGGGCCCTGACTCCAGATCAGGAACAGGCAGTGGGGCCCGGGCCCTGTGTCTTTCCCTGGGGCAACAATGCTCCTGGGGTAGGGCAGTAACTCCTGGGAGCTTGGAGAGGGAAGACTGACTGTCCAGCTGGCTGACAGAGTGAGCATCCAGGATAGCACTTTGGCTGACTTGCTGGGATTCTGTAGGAGCCAGGGCCCTAATACAAGAATGGAAAAGGTATTGGGGCTGCAGGGAAGCAGCTCAAGGAATCTGTTAAGGAATGCGAGGGAAAGAAGTGATTCAGAGGTTGTTGCATGTAGGGTCCCTGGGCAGTAACTCAGAGAAGTGGGTGGGCCTGGGCTCCTCCCAACCTTACCCAGACCACCAACAGGGTTGTGATGGATGAGGGGTGGCTGCTGATGGTTAAGTGGCAGAGCCAGGACAGTAGAACCTCTCCTGGAAGCAGGGAATATGGACAGGTGATCAGATGGCAAGCTGAGCAGTCAGACAAAGAGACTGAGCACAGGCTATTGTATGGGGACCCACTTAAACTAATTCCCTACAACACCATCAGGAGGCAGCCATCAGGTGGTGAGTGCAGACAGCTCATCACACCATGTATTCTCCTAGCTATCCAAGTTACTAGGTCAGCTATTACAAAGTGGCATTAATGCCAATGGAGCTACAGAGATTTACTCAGTCAGAAGATCTGACTTTTTATGCCATTTTACCAAATTAAAACAAACACACACACACCTATTTTCAGGTTAATCGTCCCTGTGTTTGGCATACCAACTACCTGCTGATATGGGGCAATTTGCAGCTTATGTTTTAAGTAACGTATTATTTAATAATGAAAAGGTAGTAGATTTTCAATTTGATTAATGCAGTCACTCATAGTTAAGCATAACAGCACGGAAAGATGGTGTGCACATACACCAGCGGGACAATCCACATTTTGTTGAAGTAAGGAAGTGCAGTTAAAAATACCTGGTAAAAATTGGGCCCCAGTCCTGTGTTAGATTTTAATTCACACACTCGCACACTCACAGTCATTCAGGTCAGAGAGATTCCTGTGTCAGCCTTAGTGCTAATGTACGTTAGGCAGTATATTTTAATTTTTAGCAGGTTCCACACCTGCCAGCCTGTGTGACTTTACCATTGCCCTGTTGCATGATTACGGACAAATTGAATATTTTTAAAGCATTGGTCTCTATTTTTCTGCCCTAAGTACCTGAGCTGTGGGTATAGCCCAGAGGTGATCAATCTATGGCCCATCTGAGTTTTTCATCAAGCCCTCCAGCTCAATCAGTGGTCCACAAGCTCCATTATGAGGTGCCACAGAAAAGTTTTGGAACAAGCTGTGTGGCACTGCAGCAGAGATTCCCCTTGCAGCTTTTTCCCTCTCCTGCCACATAGGCCCAGAAGGACTCTGGTCAGTGCACAGTGGCCTTTCCTCCTCCTCTCCCTCACCTCTCTCCCATCACGTGGCCCCAGTGGGGCCTTGACTGGAGCTGTGCCTGGCCCCAAGCAGTGCCACACAATGGCTGCTCCCCCAACACAATCCATCCCTTTCCCCCACCATTCTACATGGCCCACCATACCTTTTCTATACCCAGATTTGGTCCCCTACACCAAAATGTTTGCCCACCCCTGGTATAATCAGATGGACAACTGACATGATCTGACGTATTATGAGTAGAAACCTCTGCCACTTATATGAACCTGTACATGGTGGGAATAGAGTGGAAGCCTTGTCAAAACAGGGAGAAATTGACTCTCCTCTCCTTGTGCCTCAGTTACACTAATGATATGGTTCTGTGCTGGAAGTCATGTCTACACGGGAACTGTTATTTCAAAATAACCCATTTCTACATAACTCATTTCAAAATAAAATCCTTATTTCAAAATAAGTTAATTTGAATTAAGTTTAATTCGAATTAAGGTAAAGCGTGCTTTTGAAACAGCTGTTATTTCGAAATGGTTATTTTGAAATAAGGCCATTCGGACATGTTATTTCGAAACAGTTCTTTCAAAACAATGGTGTTGTTTTGAAACAATGTGTCCGAACGCCGTTGTTTCAAAACAACCATTTCAAAACAACAGCTATTTCAATTTCCTGCTAGGTTTAATGGTTTTGAAACAATGGCCATTATTTTGAAACAACAGGTCCCATTGTTTCGAAATAACAGTACGTTGTGTGGAAATGAGAAATTTTATTTCGAAACAACAGCTGGTGTTTCGAAATAAAACTCATGTCTGAACACAGCCATAGAGATTTTTTACTGGATTCAAGCATTCAAGGATGGGTCTTTTAGTTCAGGCAAGATAGTCTCATTAGATCCAAAAATCCCATGGGTCAATTCCAATTGCCACTGACCTAGCCATAGTCAGCTACACACGCACTCCTGTGTCACAGGACTCATTGCATTTTTCTCACCTGTGTTGTGAGTCTGATGGTTAGGGCTTTCTCAATACCAGCACTTTTGATCATAAAACTTTTGTCACTACGGGTGAAAAAAACTCACCCTGACCAACATCTGTTTTACCAACAAAAGTGCCAGTGTGAAGAACACTATGTCGTAGGAGACTACCCACATAGCTATGCTGCTGATTGGGGGGTGATTTAATTATGCCAGCAGAAGAGTTCTCTCTTGTCGGCATGGAGTGGCTACATGAGAGACCTTACAGTGCCACTGTAACATCGTAGTGTAGACATAGCCTAGTGCATCTTTGTTTCCTAAAGACATAGCGGAGTCAATTGGCACAGTCTCTGCAGCACTGCACAAATGAGCAAGAGACAGAAACTTTTGTTTCCCTCCTCTTTTTGAAGACACATCCTCTAATTCAGTCATTCTGAAAGAGGTCAGTTTTCTCATTAGGCTCTTAAGATACTGTAACATCCATATTGGATAAGAAACCATATGCAGAAGAGGAAAAAAAAATAAGAACATTATGATACCTGTCCTTTGGAAAGTTTGGAAAAATGAGAGGATTGTGAATTTAAGAGTCTACCTCCTAAAAAAAAATACAGTGACACAGCAACTACCTTCTTAGATTCTTCTGTTTAAAGCCTCACAACTGACACTACACTTATGGATCAAAAGCATTTGTGATATCTCCCTGTTAGAAAAAAGTAAAGCAATTTGGTCTTTGGTGTTTCATCCTCTAATGCTTTCATTTCCACCTGCCCTCAGGAATCATCCTTTATGGCAGCGGTTCTCAACCACTGTGTTGGGACAAATTACTGTGTCACCGCACAGCCATAACTGTGTCATGGGGAGCTGGGGAGATGGCTGGATTTGGCGGGGTGGGGGGGTGGTCTGATGTGTCCTGTAGGGTCACAAAATGCTGTCAAGTGTGTAGTGACCCACAATGGGTTGAGAACCACTGCTTCATAGTGCTACTACTATTTGAATACTGGATAGTGGGCAGGCACAAATCTACCCACTGCTAAAGATCCCTCCCCCAGCCTATGGAGAAGAGCCACTGGGCCCGGGATCCAAATAATAAACAAATGATAAAAAAAAAAAACCATGGATGGGAGTGGAGGTCATAGATACAAGAGGAGGGAACCAGAAGGGGATTCTGAGTAGAGAACCCAGACAATGCCGACCACTCCCGGAAGGTGTCTAGGAAGTCAGTACCACAGAGGAACTCCACCAGGGTGCATGAACCTCCATGGTGCTGGGAGTCTTATAGGATGACCTTAGCATCTAACAGGATTAAACCTTTTCTCAGAGCCAGAGCAAGGGAGTCACCTTAGTTTTGCTAGCTCTTGAGAAGAAAGTTGGTCTTGTGGTCCTGACACCAGACTGGAATTCAGAACATCTAGACTCAAATCCTGATTGTGCCACAGCTTTCCTGTGCCATCTTGAACAAGTCACTTCATTTTCCACCCATTATTTACTTAGATTGCAGTCCTTTTGGGGCAGGGACTGTCTCTTACTGTGTTTGCACACTGCTTAGTACAACAAGGCCCTGATACCAGTTAGACCCTCTGGGTGTTACCATAAGGCAAATAGTAAATAAATAAATACATAAATAACAATAATTATCTGAATTTCTTTTGCCTTTATCAGTCCTGATATAATTTCCAAGGGGTAGCTGTGTTAGTCTGTGTACAACAAAAACAACAGGAGTCCTGTGTCACCTTAAAGACTAACACACTTCTTCAGGCATAAGCTTTAGTGGACTCAAACCCACTTCATCATCATGTTAGTCTTTAAGGTGACACAGGACTCTCGTTCTTTTAGTTCAGATATAGGTTCAGTCCTGTGGTCCCTGCACAATAAAACTACCAAGATTAAGCAAAAAAAGCTTTTGGGGGACTGCTAGCTCTGCTAAGGAATATTTAATATCTCCTTCTATGCTGATCTAAGGTGGTGTCATTTCTCTCTCCCTCTTCATGAAGCACAGTGCCTACAAAAAGCCTTTTTGCTGTTTTTGGCAGACGATAGTAGCAAGATTTATGTAAGACATATACATTGCCTGCTGCTTTTCCTTAATTTATCAAATCAAAAAGCACAGAAGTAAAATAATTTAGCAAGGGCTAAACCGAGCACTTGGATGTACATGTGTGATATCACGGTTACAGTGTTACAGGCAGAGCTTGGCCCCATCTGCAGAGCATGGCATTGTGAGGTTCAGTGCTTTCTATGTGGGTTTGCACAAATGCTTTTGTGATCTCTATTTCTTAGATGTTTGCAGGGGTAGGAAATAAAATTCTGGTCAACAAAATTTACACACAACTTGTGCCACACATATTTGCATTTCTCTCTCACACCCATGTACGGTTATATGCTTTTCCCCTGCTGATCTTGGGGGAACTTACAAGGGATAGGAGCAACTACATAGCACCACCCCTACTTCTTGCCTCCTCCTGTAAAAACACAGCACCCAGAGTAACAGTGACAAACTCTCAATAGCAGGGCCACCATTTCCAAAGCACCCCTTATGGCCAAAGGAGGCCCTTCAGGCACCCTGCCTTCAGTTCAACTTACCCAGGACTTCTCAAATTCCCTACTGGCTTTTTACTTGGCTAACACCCTGGTGGTTTATTTTGAATGATGTGTGATAACAAAGTTGTCCAAGTCCAAACAAAGTCCCTTGGGCCAGTTTTGTTCAACATCTTGATTAATGATCTGGATGATGGTATAGATGGTGCACTCAGTAAGTTTGTGGATGACACCAAGCTGGGGGGGAAGGTAGATACACTGGAGGGTAAGGATAGGATTCAAGGAGACCTAGAAAAATTGGAGGATTGAGCCAAAAGAAATCTCATGAGGTTCAACAAGGACAAGTGCAAAGTCCTACACTTAGGACAGAAAACTCCCATATTCTGATACAGGCTGGGGACCAATTGGCTAAGTAACAGCTCTGTAGAATAATGGTGGACAGGAAGCTGGATGTGACTCAAGAGTGTGCACTTGTTGCCAAAAAGGTGAACAGCATATTGGGTTGCATCAGTAGGAGTGTTGCCAGCAGATAGAGGGATGTGATTATTCCCCTCTATTTGGCACCAGTGAGGCCACATCTAGAATATTGTGTCCAGTTTTGGGCTCCCCACTACAAAAATGATGTGGGCAAACTGGAAAGAGTCCAGTGGAGGACAATGAAAATGATTAGGGGGCTGGGATGCACGATTTATGAGGAGAAACTGAAGGAACTCGGCTTATTTAGTCTGCAGAAGAGAAGACTGAGGGGGGGATTTGATAGTAACGTTCAACTACTTGAAGTGGTGCTCCAAAGACGAGGGAGCTAGGCTATTCCCTGTGATGACAGAGGGCAGTGCAAGGAGCAGTGGTTTGAAGTTGCAACTGGGGAGGTCTGGATTGGATATTAGGAAAATCTCTCTCACTGGAAGGGTAGTGAAGCACTGGAATGGGTTACCTAGAGACATGGTGGAATCTCCCATCTTTGGAAACTTTTAAAACCTGGTTGGAGAAAACTATGGCTAGGATGATTTAGTGGTAGTCCTGCTTTTAGCAGGGGGTTTAAATAGAGGACCTCATGAGCGCTCTTCCAGCCCTAATATTCTATGATTCTAAGGTGTTCCTATCTACTGCCTTTCCCTGCTTTGGCATGCCACCCCCCATCCTACCTTGCTGGAACCATATCTCCCCTGGAATCAGAGTGTCTCCTTCAGGAATCTCTCTGCTGTCTGCAGCCCTCTGTTACTAAGGAAGTTATTGCCACCTTATAGCTCACTCCTTGGGTCTCACCCTAATCTATCCCAAAGGCCTGATTGAGTTACATGACCCTTTTTCCCCACGGGGCAAGATGGTAGAGGGCAAGATAAGTGTGTCAAGTGGGGCAAAACCAATACCATTTCAAAGGGCCAGCTGCCCAGTGAGTCTCACCTATCACCATTGTTAGATCTTCTGCTTTGAAGAAGGAAAATGAGTTAGAATGCAACTGAGTTGTTCAGTTGTTACAAAATCATTGTTTGTTTTATTATTCAACAAAATTTTGCTTTCTCACTCAAAAAAAATTGAAGTGATTTGGCTTCTTTTGTAATCTTTGCTGAAAAGTCTAGACAACAAACCTCTCCCGCTGATAGTTGTTTGACTAACTGCTTTCATTTTATCATCGCTTTCTTGCTTCAGTGCAACTTCTGACTAATCATTTGCCTTCACATATGGGAGTGAAGATGACAGGAGTTTTACCATGAACTAAGTGGGGCCAGGATTCACCCCCAAGGGATTTCCACTTACATCAGAAAAGAGAAGAGTTGCAATCCTGCCAACACATGATTTTATCACTAGTATCCTGCTATTTGATGCTTCCTTAAAGCTCTAGCAGTTGGAGTTTGATTATGCAAGATTCTCAGCTTTCATTTCAAATAAATAGATATTCTCAGTTGTGGAGAAACATTTGGAAATACACACCCTAAAGGCTTAGAAACCAGAGGGCAAATAAAACGAACCTCAAATGTATCCCCTTAAAAAGAAAAAAACAACTTCATGAATTTTTAACCATGCTCATTAGAGGCACAAGGTGAGCAAGTAGCCTTTTATCGGATCAACTTCAGAGGCTCCAATAAAAGATATTACCCCATCCACATGGTCTCTCTAGTATCCTGGAACTGACACAGAATTATAGAACAATAGGGTTAAAAAGAGATTGCAAGAGACTGTCTACTTCCCTGCCAAAAGGCTGGACTGGCTGCCTTAAACCATCCAAGACAGATGGCTATCTAGCTTCTTTTTGAAAATCTCCAGTGAAGCAATTTCCAAGACTTCCCTAAGAAATCTGGTCTATTGACCCACTGTTGTTAAGGTTAGGAAGTTTTCCCTGAGATTTAATCTAAATCTGTTATGCTGTAGTTTGAACCCATTGCCTCTTGTCCCTCCCTGTTTTATGGCACCCTTTCAAGTATTTGCAGACCACTATCAGCAACGCCTCCCCTCCTACTCCTTAATCCCCTCATTTTCAAACTAAACATACCCATTTCCTACAGCCTTTGCTCAAGTGGCTTGTCTTTGTCACTCACTTCGGGATTCTTTCAAATTTCTCTAACAGCCTTTGCACGCAATAGTGATCAAAATGGGACATAGAATTTCAGTTGAAGCCTAACCAGTGCCAAGTAGAGTGAAATTATTACATCCCATGACTTGCATGCTATGCCTGTGTTAATGAAAACCAAAATTGCATTTGATTATTTTGGAACAGCTTTGCATTGCTGACCAGTATTGAGACTGTGATCCAACATAACTCCTAGATCTTTCTCAGCAGTGCTTCTGCCAAGCCAGTTATACCCCATTCTTTACTTGTGCATTTGGTTTTTCTTTGCTAAGTGTAGCACCTTATCTTTGCCTTTGCTGAATTCGTTTTATCTCTAGACCATTTCTCCAGTATATCAAGACCCCTCTGAATTTCAAGTCTGTCTTCCAGAGTGTTTGCAACCAGCTCAACTTCTCTATTGAGCTGCAACCGCCCCACCATCCCTGATCTTTCTTGTCTGAGTCGTTTGAAGATACCCATCTTGGTATCCCTAACCCGAACCATTCCAAGGAAAAGGTGAATTGGGTGACTACGCTAGCCCCCATACTTCAGGGGACCCTGTGCCAGACAGGCAGAGTTGCCAGCCTTGCATTTTAGTTTTTACTGACACAAGACCTGAAGTTGATTTGTTTTTACTGACATTCCTAAAAACACCATACACAATACAATAAGGACACAGAAATGTGTACTCACCTGTGCTATTCTGTACACAGGCATTTGGAATTATGTAGTTGTCTTAGCTGCAGTTAATTGATCATTTGGTTCTTTGGGCACATGCAACAGAAATGATAAAGTCATGATCAGTGTAGTATTATGATATAAGAAGTGATTCTGAATGATGACAATCAATGTAAAAATACAATATGTTTCATTTCTAACCAGTTTTATGGACATTTTCATTGATATACAGATTAATAGACAGTGCTGACATTGTGCATTTTTTTTACTAACTGTCCATAAATTTACTGCCAGTTGCCAACCCTGTGGTTTGGGCAGACAGCTGCAGCCTGCTTCCTGGCTGGGATCTAGCCCTGGGTAGAAGGTGGGAGCTTCAGCCTGCCTCCTGGCTGTGCACTGGGACTGGATGGGAGGTGGACAACTGTGCCAGGATCACAGCTTCATGCTGGCACTTGGAGGGGAGATGTAGGGGGGGTCCATATGGCATGCTTTCCCCCCACCCTGCAACCCCCTAGGGACAGCCCTGTCTCTACCATTCCTTGCCAGCTATGACTCATTCTTTGCTTTGGCTTTCCTGATTTTGTCTATACATGCTCATGGCAACATGCACCTTCTTTCTTATGATGCCTTCTGGTACACAAAGTCACTTCCTATGTCAAGAGATGACTTGCTGGTCATGTCAGTGAAGTTTCCTATGACGTCATTCTCAAGAGCTACGTCATATATCTCAGTCATGGTCTGAGAGAGAGGTCAGGCAAAATGCTTAACAGGGCCCTCATCAGGAAAGGGAGAAGAGATCTGAACCAGGATTGGCCTCTACTGCTGCTTGACAGCCTAGGAGATTCTCATAGACACATAGGGTATGTCTACACTTGCAAGTAGTTTCAATTAAGGAGGCTTAATTTGAACTAAGTACCTATCGACACTAGGCTTTCATTACTTCGAATTAATGAATTCCTTAATTTGAACTAATGAAAGTTTAATCTGAATTAATGAGACCTGCCAGTTAGTTCAAACTAAGCCCTTAGTTCAAACGAAGGACAGTGTAGACTAGGATTAATTCTTAGTTGAACTTAATACATTCAAATTAAGGGTAGTTAGTTCGAATTAACAAAGTGGACTAATCTGACTTAACGTTAAGTTGAATTAGTTCACTTTGTTAATTCAAACTAATAAGTTTGAGTTTAGTTTGAACTAAACTCAAACTTATTAGTTTGAATTAACAAATTCAAATAAACTTTTCCTAATGTGGACACAGCCATAGGGTCTAAGGTCAGAAGGGACCAATATGATCATATAGTCTGACCTCCTCAATAATGCAGGTCGCAGAACCTTACCCACCCTCCTGCAATAATCCTCTGACCTGTGACTGAGTTATTAAAGTTCTCCAATCATGGTTTAAAGTCTTTAAAGCACAGAGAAGCCACCAGCATGTGAGTCATGCTCATGCTACAGAGGACGGTGAAAAAAAACCATAGAGTTTTTGCCAATTTGCACTGGGAGAAAATTCCTTCCCAACTCCAATATGGCAATGAGTTGACCCCTGAGCATGAGGGCAAGACTCATCAGTCAGCCACCCAAGGAAAAATTCTCTGTAATAATTCAGAATCCAATCCATCAATTGTATCATAAGCATATCTACCACCAGGAGCCAAAGATCAGACAGTTGCCAAACTAGGCTGTCCCATTATACAAATGGTGTCAAACAGATAGCCCAGGAGCCGAATGCAGCCCACAAACCTCTTCCATCTAGCCCAGGGGTCTCATTAGCCTTTTTTACAGCCACTTCACATTGACGGCTCATAGTCATCCTTAAATCAACCAATACACCCAAATTATTCTCGTCCTCTATCACTTCCAACTGATATGTCTCTGGCTTATAGGAAAAGTTCTTGTTATTAGTCCTTAAATGCATGACCTTAGACTTTCCACTGTTACATTTAATTTTATTCCTTTTACTTTGAAGATTCTGGAGATCAGTGGAAAAAAAAAAAGGCAGGTGTCTGCTGGACTCTAAGCATACTTACAAGCAGCCAGAAAACATTACTGGTTGATTTAGTAGATGAGTGCTGCTTGTGCCTAATAAAATACTGAAAGTGCAAATGTCATTGATAGACAATTGCACTAAACTGCCAACTAAGGTCACAGTAAGGGCTACACAACTGCCAATAAATGTAAACTATCAACACTCACTCTTCAATAAATAAAACCACAACTGTTATCAAGACAGACTGCGAGGTGCCACAGTGCTCATCAAAAATTGCTCCGCTTCAATTTTGGAAAGAAAATAAGGATTGGGTAAAATGAATAAATAAATACAGCCAATTAAAAACTATCAGGATTAACAAAACAAGAACAACCCCCTTAATGTTTTTGTTCAGCAGTAACAAAGCTATCCGTTCTACGCAAGAGATGTGGCTGAAGTTCCTGGCAGTTTGAGGACTCGGGCTTGATTCTTATTCCCATTAAGACCCTCTGTACTGCTTTGCCTGCATAAAGGAGCATAAATAAAATGTACACTCACTCAAACAATAATACTGAGCTTTTACACAGTGAAAGTTATCAAACCTCAAAACGCTTTGCAAAGGAGGTCTTCATCCTTATCGCCATTGTGATGGGGAAATTGAGGCATGGATGGAGGAAGTGATTGGCCCAAGGTCACCAAGAAGGTCCATGGTGGCCTCAAGTTTTCTTCCTTCAATTCCATTCCTCCACTTGGACCACCATTAAGGCTCTTTATATTACCATTACAAAGGAAAGGGATCTTGGTACTTTAATGATGCTGGATTGGGGCCTTAATGCGCTGTGTTGGTGGCTCTGTGCTGACAGAACTCTAACCAATACACACAAAGCCATAGCTGAAATGAAAATCACCTCCCCTCAGTCAACGTATGGAGTGAGGTTGCTGAAAGGGTAAAGTGTGGTGGGTGGGAGGGGGCGGAAATTATTGTAGAATACTACTAAGAAAAAAAACCCAAGCAACATTTTCATATTGAACCCAGCAGTGAGTTTAATTAAATACTACAGATATTTACTTACTGACGAATCCTGTTTCATTAACATCAATAGATATGAGAGCACTAGTGCGTGACAACCCACAGGGCACTGGGGAAAATCTATTTTGAATTTTTTACATTAATCAAGTGATTCATATATATGGTATTTGCAACTGATGGTTTGTTGAATAGAATCTAGTGGTTTTTACACCAGGGTACACCACTAAAAACCACTCATTAATAGATAATCAACTTCAACTGATCAACTCCTTGGCTGGATTCCAAAACATCTGTTTCCCCTGTATTGTGATTTGGTTCTGTGAAGAGCAATGAAAATAGATTTGTGTTATTTCTCTACTCATTAACCTTATTATACCATGTCACCCTCAGCAACACTATTTTTTTCAGAAATGATACAATTTTTACTCATTCTAAGTGAAGTCAGTCTTGTAAGAAATCTATTACTCATTCTGCCCATTATATCATTATTTTTGCACTAATAATGTAACAGTAAGAGCACTTATAAGCAAATACTTTAAAATAAAAGAAAAATCAGGGAAATTATTTTTTGTTGTGCAATTAAGTAGTTTATCATTAGGGAATTTAAGACTTTTGTTTTTCTACTGTTAATGCTACCTACAATATTAGCCACTTAGCGCAGGAGGAGTATTTAAGGCATTTCAAATCAAATCATAGTGCTAGAAGGGACCTCATAAGATCATTGAGTCCAACCCCCTGGGAATTGAACCCAGGCCCATCTGCATGTTAAGCAGAGGTGTTAGCCACTACACTATTTGCAGATTTTGTGCACATAAAACATTTATCACTTGCTTATTGGAGTGAAAGTTTGAAAAGTGCTTGCAGCCTTTTTTCTATAGTATTGCAATTTGCATGGAGATAGGTGTTCAGGCATTAGTGATGTATATCGCTATATGGCAGCTTCCACCTCTGTTATAAGTTACTGCACTCATCATCAAGGCATCTGATGAAACAGGATTTTCTCCTGTGAAAGCTCATGTGATAAATAAATTTGTTAGTCTTTAAGTGCCACGGGACTCCCTGTTTGTTTTGCTGAACTAAACTGACATGGCTACCCTTTTGGAACTTGCACCTCAAGCTGTTTATGTTCAGGATGCTCTAGCTACATCTGTATTTTGTTTATATATTTCAATTCAAAGGTGAAGTAGCCAAGGGCTTATCATGCCAGTGTCAGGTTTGGCCTTGTCTTATTTTCAGAGTGTTAGATGGATGGGGCAGGAGAGAGAAACAGAACTCAGCAGTTTTGAAAATCAATCCTCTTGTTAAGCTGTGTACATACAGACTTAGGAGCGTGACTTTGGTCTTATTTGTGGTTTTACTCCAAGCCCTAAGCAAGGGGTAGCTGCTGTGCTGTCTTGAGAGGTACTTTGTGACTAGGACTCTATCACCTTTTGCCTTGCTCTGGGGGGAAATAACCAGCTCAGCTCTATATGTGGTGCAGTGTACAGACCTCGGAGTGCCACAATTGCTTTGCATAATTTCTGTCCTTTCCTCACCCCACTCACATGCACTGTGGGGAGTAAATGTAAGAGCTCCACAAAGACTTCAATTTTCCTTGCATTACTACCTACTGCAGAAGTAGACCACACAGGTGCTTAGCCTTGCACCTCATTGCCCCTTGAACAGTAGGACAAGCCAGGCTGCTCTTTGGCTTTTTGTTATTATTAGCAAGCATTTATATTATGGGTTTCCCCAAAGGCTGGAGGTTTGGAACTCACATTTTTTTTTAATTGGCTCATATTCCCACAAGTTGCCTTCCAGCAAAGGCATTTCCTTAGGTTTACAGCATTGTAGCAATGAGCTCTCAGCAGATATGGAGCAGTTGTAGTTACAGAAATAAAGCTGTTTAAAAAATACACAGACTAAATGGAACAAATTAATCTACAGCAGATCTTTGCCCTGCTTATCTGGAGGAGAATTCTGGTAGAATACCAAGAGTCAAAGGTCTGGTTTAACTATGCAGCTCTTAAACTATTCCCTGCTTCCAGGGCAGAAGGCATGGCCAAGCTATTCACAATTCAGGCAATTGCTAGTTAGTCCTTTCTGTAATCAGCCAGGTAAAAATTTGAGTAGTCCGAAGACTCACAGTCATATTTGGCTGTCCGTGAACTGTCCTGAACAGAAGTCTAACATAGCACAGAGACTGGACTTATTATATTCAGTTGTCATACCATTCAGGTCAGTGGAAGTCTAGAGAAACTCTTGAATTCTGGCTTACATACATTTCTGCACTGCAACATCCAGTTTGATCTTTTCATTGGACTTGAATCTTATTAATCCGCACCCAAAGCAAAAACACAGAGGATAAAAAATACCCCAACTGTCCTGCCAAAATCTTTCATGGTCAGTACCTTATGCTATAAATCTGAAAGTAGAGGGTTAAACCATCCCTCATTCAGACAAATCAGTTCTATGTAGGGTCCTGTCTTCTGAATACCTTCTAGTGACTAACTCCATCCTTTTAGCTTTTTCGTCTGTGTTCTACAAAGACATTCACTTAATATTTCAACTCAAGTGAATGAATTTACTATATTCCACAACAGGATCTTTCCCAAGTCTGTCAGGGTATGTCTACACTTACAATGTAGTTTGAATTGACGAGGATTAATTTGAACTAAATTAATGCATGACTACACTGGCTTTCTTTACTTCAAATTAAGGAATTCCTTAGTTCAAAGTAATAAATGCTTATTTCAAAGTTATAAACACTCACTTAACTTCGAAGTACTGCTTACTCTGAATTTATTAGTTCAAATTAACCCAGTGGAGCCACATTAATTAGAATCAACCATGAGTTCTAATTAACACGATATGGCATTCTTTGTCCCAGTGTGCCTTTCTATGTCTTTCTATGTTGAGGGTGGGGGCATGGCCATGTTGCTACACCTCCCATGGTGCACCCTCCTAAATCGAACTAGCAAGTCCTGTCCATGGACACACTAATTCGATTTGGGGGACATGTTAGTTTGAAATAACTTAGTTTGAATTAACCATTATTAGTTAGAATTAATTAATTCAAACTAAATTAACTCAAACTAACTTCTTAAGTGTAGACATAGCCTCAGTGATAAATATGTTTTTTTAAAAACAAACTAAATATGTAGCCCTTAAGAAGAATAATCCATTTCAGCATAAATACAGGTTTTGTATGCACAGAGTCTTTATGACCATTGTCCATTTTCTTGTCTACAAAGAGAACAGAGGATCTGTTCATTTGTGACATCACAGATTCCTCTTCAGTGAAGAGAGTCAATGAGGTTATAAGATTCTACAAGTTTCCCACAGCATTCTTGTCAGCAAGTTAAGGAAGAATGGGTTGGATGTGTGGACTGTAAGGTGGGTAGAGAACTGGCTAGATCAACGATTTCAGTGTGTAGGAATCAATGGCTCTGTGTCTAGTTGGCAACCAGTAATGAGTGGTGTGCCCCGGGGTTGGTCCTTGGGCCAGTTCTGTTCAATATTTTCATTAATGATCTGGATGATGGGATTTATTGCACACCCAGTAAGTTTGTGGATGACACCAAGCTGGGCAGAACAGCAGACATGCTGGAGGGCAGGGAGAAGCTTCAGGAAGACCTTGACAAATTGGAGCAGTAGGCCAATAGAAATCTCATGAGGTACAACAAGGACAAGTGCAAAGACCTGCACTTGGAATGGAAAAACCCCATGCACTGCTACAGGCTGGGGGAGCGATTGGCTAAATAGCAGCACTGTAGAAAGGGAGCTGGGGGTCCTGGTGTATGGGAAGCTGGATATGAGTCAGCAGTGTGCCCTTGCTACCAAAAAGGCCAATGGCATACTGGGCTGCATCAGAAGAAGCATTGCCAACAGATCGAGTGATGTGATCATTCCTCTCTATTCGGCACTGGTGAGGCCACATCTGGAATACTGTGTCCAGTTTTGGGCTCCCCACTACAGAAAGGATGTGGACAAATTAGAAAGAGTCCAGTGGAGGGCAGCAAAAATGATCAAGGGGCTGGAGCACAAGCCCTATGAAGAAAGACTGAAGGAACTAGGCTTATTTAGCCTGCAGAAGAGAAGACGGAGAGGGGATTTGATAGCAACCTTCAACTACCTGAAAAGATGCTCCAAGGAGGATGGAGCTCGGCTGTTCTCAGTAGTAACAGAGGATAGAACAAGGAGCAATGGTTTCAAGTTGCAGCTGGGGAGGTCAAGACTAGATATTAGGAAAAACTTTCTTACTAGGACGGTGGTAAAGCATTGGAATGGGCTACCTGGGGAGGTGGTGGAATCTCCATCTTTGGAGATGTTTAAGGCCTGGCTGGATAAAACTCTAGCTGGAATAATTTAGTGGGAGTGGTCCTGCTTTTTTTGGCAGGGGGTTGGACTAGATGACCTCATGAGGTCCCTTCAAACCCTATGATTTAGGTACAGAAGACTGCATGTTGTTAATACCAGTATTAAATCCAATAGCTCTAAGTAAAGCATATTCTTTTCAAGCATTATGAGATGGGAAGATCCTAATATCATAGACCTTATTCACCACTTTATGACGCTGGTGTCACTTCATGGAGAGTAGGAATGTTCATTCTGTTATGCTGGTTTAATAATCAGATCCCTGGTCTTAAGACCTACAGGATAGGTGGTGTTTCACACCTCCACATGATTTTTTCTCTTGCTGTAAGATAACAGGTGACTTAGTGCATTTCATCCACTAAAGGCTTTTTCATGACAAACAATTACTGTCAGTGCATTTTTTTTAAAGGTGCCAATACTATTCTTTCCCATGCTGACCCCGCCACTCCCCGCAGCTGAGCAGTGGGCTGCTGAAAAAGGTGCCAGTACTCTGCACACCTGTATAACATCACAATAAAAGCACTGACGATTGTAAAATGGGAACTGTATTCTGCCTCCAGTCATAATCAGTGGGTCCTGGGATTACATAGCATGAGTAAGGATAACAAAATTTGGCCCTGCATAAGCTTCTTACAGTTTAGAAGAAAAAAAAATAATCCAAGGACACTTACAACTTCATTTGCAAAATTTAATATTTCCAGCCAATCTCAGAAGGGAACAATGCTGTCTTCTACTCAAAGATCCCAAGGCCAGAAGAGATCACTGTGATCATCTACTCTGATCTCTTGCACATTGAATATTGAACACATTGCAGCATGTTTGTTACATAAATCGGTCTGCTACTCAGAGGCTTAAGCACAACTGGATGAGAAAATGGGAACTACAAAACTAGATCAGACCCCTGGACAATCTAGTCCAGTTTCCCATCTCAGTCAGTGGCCAGCACCAGGGTCATATGGTCAAAACCACCAATATGACTTAAAAGTATAACCCCCAATTTCATAAAGGACTTAAGCCCAGATCTTCAAAAGACATTTAGGCACTTAACTCCCATGAAAAAGATCTGGGCTGTAGGATCCAAAGTTTCATTGAAAAAAAAATGAGAATGGGACTTAAGTTTCACAGGCACTTTTGAAACTTTCACTTTTGATGTGTGAGAGGAAGATGCAAGAAACCCCTCAGCTGGCACATAAGATTATTTGCCCCCAAAGAAGACTCTTATTATTTTAAGATTGATGTAAGGTAGGAAGCACAAGATTTTATCCCCTTTCCAAAAACTCAGATGAGTTAAAACCTAAATCTAAATTTAAACTATTGCCTTTAATACATTTTTTCCTGTGAGTAAAAAGAAAAGCTGTTCTATCTTTTCTTGCATCTGAGAGGTGAATTGCCAGTGATATTCAGACAATTAAAAACAGATCATTAGGCCGTGATCTGATATTTAAAAAGGTATGACACAGTAATCTTTAGTCTAGGGCAGCATAATCTTGGGTCAACATTCCAACAGTGTTGGCTTTAATCAGCATACAGGCAGTTTAAATCGCTGGAGGGTGGACCAGTCACCCTTCCTCATTAGGCCTTCACTAAAGAAAATACTGAATCCTCAAATCAATAAGAATATTTAATTGAGCTATAAATACAGCAAATGCAACAATCAACTTCAAAGAGCAGCCTGGCCTCATGAATAACAGCTTTCAATAGAGCCAGGTTGACTCCAGCCAGCTTTCTTGGCTCTAAATGGCATGTTCTATTTAAAGGATATTTTCACTGCATTTCAGAGTGAACAGTGTGTGTCATTTCTATCCATTCCCCAGCGATCTGGGACTGCACAGATGCTGTTTATAATGCCTTTGAGCAGCAAAATTGTACATGTTTTCTTTATAATGTTGCAGTTGCAGTAACATGACCATTATTTACTGCTTTAATTTTGAAACGATGGCCTCTTTAGGCAGGTTCAGCTTAAATCATTGCTATATATAGGGCTAGCAACACAGTTACGGGAAGGCCTCCTTTCCCATTCTCTTATTGTCATTTACATCTTAACACTGACAGCCCAATTAGATAGGCCATTTGTCTGGTTTTAAGACGCAGTCCTGCTTTTGCAAGGTTTATCCCCTGACCTGTATGGATATAAAATGGGTGTGGTTTTGTCTGGTATTGGGCTGCAAGAAATGAAGAACACCATTTTGAAGGCTGTGCTCCTCTGCCCACCAGCATGATGGCTTGGGTGGAATCATGCAGATTGGATCCCGTCCACATCATTCCCAGAAGTACTAGCATGTCTGGTATGCTGGTCATGCCCTCAGTGGCCACCCTAGTTCCAGTCTACACCTAATAGCTAACTCATGCAGAGTCCCACTAGCTCCACCATGATTGCCCAACCGCCTCAGCCTGTCCATGTGTTACCAGTTACAGGATTGGGATCTTAGATGGTAATTGTCCTTGGTAAGGTAATGTGTCTTTTTTTTTTTCCTTGAAGTTTGTTAATCAGGCACCTAACACTGTTTGAGGCACTTTGAGCTCAGCCTGATATTGAATGCTCCTGGGAGGTGCTGAATCTACTTAGACAGAGTTAAGGGCACCCAGCACCTTGCAGGCTCAAGCCAATAGTCAATAAATTTAATAACATTCATGGTGGTTACACACCAGTTCAACTAGATAGTAGTGATTCTGAATTTGCATTAGAATAACTATAGAACCCGCCCCTAAGCTTCTGTGCTGTTTAACCGGTACTCAACCCCCAATTTCAACCTATGCTGTTAACATATTTATTTAAAACAAAGCATATTTTAAGGTAACTATGTACAGCCCCGCCCCCTTATTTTTTCTCCCCACCTTCCCGTTTTCTCAAGTTCTCTTCTAAAAGCTATATGAACCCAATAATGCTCATGTTCAAGTCAACCATTTGGATCCTCACTCTTTGAGTACATTTATAACTAAACAAAAACAACAAAGTTTGCCCACCCCTGCTGTGTTTATGCTCTAAACTGACACTGAGAAGAATCAGTTATGGTTGTTTGGCTGTTATCATATTTAATAAAATGACTTAGGGTTTTTTCTTCTTATTAGAAAATGACTATACAGCTAAACAAGAGGCCTGCGGTTACTTAAGAGTGGTATCTATAGAAAAGGTACTGACTAAAAGTAGGGCTTCTTATAAAACCATTCCGTTGGTTGCCAAGCAATGGAGATATTCCACAAAAGCTTGAAAATATGGGAAAGTGTTACCTGTGGGAACTGCTCTTTTCAAACATCTCCTAAAAGATTTTGACACGCATTTCCCAGAAGTTTGTAATTGTGCAATTGTGGTAACAGTCCTGGCTTCAACAACTTTCTGATGCTAAAGAAAGCACGGTACATGTAAAAAAACCCCACCTTTGGTTAATTACTATGGCTGTAAAGGAAGTGTGTCTATGTTGTGCCTATGATCTTTTTTATACCAGACTGCCCCCTTTTAATTTGCAAGTTTTTCACAGCATCATATGCTAGTCACATTTATCACAGCAATAAGCAACTTCAAAATGTGCATTATTAGTCCACTGGCATACATCTAAGGTACTTATATGCCCCCCATTGCTATAGCAGCTGAGCATCCCACAATTTTTAACATTTATATTCGCAACATCTCTGTAAGATAGAAAAGTTCTTTCTTCCCCATTGTACAGACAAAGAATGGAGGCATAGAGAGACTAAGTGACTTGCCCAATATCACACAGTCTGTGACACAGCAAGGAAATGAACTGGATCTCCCAAGTCTAAGGTAAGTGGCCTAACATTTGCATAATCATTTGTTTGTGACTCACATGTATTCAGACTTCTGCATTTACTCACCAGAATAATACACTAATAGCTGACTAATGCATAGATAGGAGCAACTTATCAAGTATAGCTTACTCATTTTACGTTTCATTAAAAAGAAGTACCTTTGACAGAGTATTATGCAACATAATCTTCTGCAGTGTAAAGTACCCCTTATTTAGAAGATGTGACAAAACAGAAGATAAAGAAGCTGTAGAACAACATGTATCAGGTTTCATAATTCAGGTTTCCCAAAAGCTACTGTTTCTTAAATTTTGGGTGCTTATGTGTGTCTGTCTACACTGACAGCAGCAAATTCATCACCATCTGATTGATTTTTCCATATCAACTGAGTAGTCAGTTAAGACATGCTCAGCTTGTCCAGAATTGACTTAAGAAAACTAGTAGACATAGTGCTGCATCAATGAGAATGGATTTCCCACTGGTCCAGCACAGCGAAGACTGTGTGTAGCTTGCATAACTTCCATTGCCTGCCACTGAATTTTGCTGCTGGTTTAGACTAGGCCCTTGACATTCTAATTTTAATGATATTTCTTCAATCTTGATTTTTTTTTTTTTTTTTTGGAAATACATGGGATAAGGTAGCTTTAAATTAAAAGGAGATGATAGCCTCCATCTGACTGGCTAAGCAGTATTTTTGCAGAAAAGGAGCTAGGGGTTACAGTGTACAAGAAGCTGGAGATGAATCAACAGTGTACACTTTTTATCAAGAAGGTTAACAGTGTATTGGGCATCATTAGTAGAAGGATTCCCAGCAGATTGAGTGAAATTAGTATTCCCTTCTATTTGGCACTGCTGAGGCCACATCTAGATTATTTTGTCCAGTTCTGGATCCCCAATTACAGGAAAGATGTGGACAAATTGAAGAGAATCCTGTGGAGGGCAATGAAAATGATTAAGGGGTTGGGGCATATGACTTATGAGGAAAGGCTGAGGGAATTGGGCTTATTAGCAGAAAAGTGTGAGGGGAGATTTGATAACAACCTTTAACTACCTGGACAAGGGTTCCAGGGAAGATGGAGCTACGTTGTTCTCAGTAGTAGCATATGACAGAACAAGGAGCAATGATCTCAACTTTCAGTGGAGAAGATCTAGGCTGGATAGTAGGGAATAAAAAAATCACTAGAAGTGTGGTGAAGCACTGGAATAGGTTACCTAGGGAGATGGAGGAATCTCCATTCATAGAGGTTTTTAAGGGGTAGCTTGACAGAGCCCTGGCTGGAATGGTTTAGTAGGCGTTGGTCCTGCTTTGAGCCAGTGGTTGGACCAGATGACTGCCTAAGGTCCCTGCCACCTCTAATCTTCTATGATTTCCTAAGACTTGCCCCTGTGTGAAACATGGAAAAGCCCAATGCTCAAAATGTCCTTGAACATCCACTTCATCCATCAGAAAGTGTTTTTTAGTACCATCCATCAGAGGGAGTTTTTATGTCATTCTCTGCTTCTTAGAGGGATAAATATTAATTCAGAATTCAACCGTGTGGAAAAAATAATTAATGAGAGAGTGCTGAAGGGCTTTCATGAACTAACAAATTACTTCAAATTTGAAGAGAAGGTCAGTTAATTCGAGGCTTTCTGAATATGTATTTGTCCTCCTCACTAAGAGGCCAGCTTTACTGAAGTCTGTAAGAGGCTGGGCTGTTCAATTCCTTAACGTTTCTGACCTCCCAGTTGATTGATTCACTCCCACGTATTTATTCAGAAATGTTTGAGGAATTGTCTTCCCTTCATTTCTGCTTTTAAATCTTGCGCCCCATCATAGAGATTTTTTCCAGCTGGCATCTTTTCATTCAAACAAATGTAACATAAGGAGCCTGACTCTCCAATTACTTAAGTAGAATTTACACTGGTGTAACTCAACTGACATCAGTGGAGTTGTTTGTGATATACACCAAGTAAGAGAGAAGGACATGGCCATTGGTCTCACTATCTGTCCATTCTCACAGAGGGTATGTCTATATTTGGGTGTGGTCTAAAGTCAACACTGATACATCGAATTAATAAAACTGGAGGAGAGTGTCTCAACACACTCCATGCTCTACTTTCTTGCATCTCCGTTATTAGCTATTATTTCAAATTTAGAAGCATTGTATAGTGCATAAGTGTCCTGCTTGCAGGTTCTCCCAACCCCAGCCAAGTTTGTGCTACTGTCTAGTTCCCTAAACCCCAGCTGAGTACATGCCACTGGCCAGTTCCCACACCCTACACCCTTTCTCTACCCTGCTGCCCAATTCCCCAACCCCCACCCTGGTTCTGTACTGCTGGCCAGTTTTCCCAACCCACCCAAGTGCCCAGCCCTTATCCCCTCACCATGCCTGCATGCTGCTGCCCTGGCATTATGTCAATCTAAGCCCACAGTGTAAATCAGCCCTTAAAAACATTATCCCCCTATGCTTCTGTAGTACATACAAACTATAGCCTGCTGTCCCCAAAGTTAGTTAATAGGTAAAGCTGCAGGTATCTGCTACAAATCCACAGATAGCTGCATCTGCTGATGCAGATGCAGCTAACCAAAGACCCACTGCTGCAGATTGACCCGTGGATGCTGATTCTATTTTTATCTGACCAGGGTGCGATCCATCACTGCAGCTGTTCCTATGATCTATGCCAGCCGCACACAGGAGAACAAGGACACACTCCAACCAATCCTAGCTCAGCTCTGATTGTGGTCTGCCAGCCAATCAGAGTCTCAGTCACAGCAGGCTGGGCTCCAAGAGTCACCACTCACTGTCGGTCAGTCAGCATGCTGGCCTTTAATTGGCTCATTCCCCATGACTTCCCTGCCCACTTTTTCCTTTTCTTGTTTGAAGTTCACATGCCATGCTGTCAATCAGAGATTTAAGTGGTGGCCACAGGAATCTGATTGACAGCACAGCATTTGAACTGCAAACAAGAAAAGGAAAAAGTGGGTGGGACCCATGTGAGGCATGAGCAAATCAAAGGCTAAAATGCTGATTTGTGAGCTCAGTTCAGTTGCAGATGAGGTTACAGATATAGATAAAATATGGCATGCAGATCGTGGACATTATTGCAGATACTGTTACTGAGTGTATGTGGATTGGATATGGATCCACATTTTTGTATCCGAGCAGGGCTATATTTATAGGTTGCACTCTGAAGGTATGCCCTACTTCAGTTATCTTTACCCCTTCTCCTGTAATTCATCTTTTTTTCATGCTTGTTCTCTCCCTTTTCTCTCCCTTTCCTTTTATGTATAACCAGCTATGCAGCGTTACCACCCTTTGCTCACACTTTGCTTCTTGCACATCAACACAGATCACAAGAAAATGAAATACTATACTTTAGGTGCTCTATTGACACATTTAAAGCACAAATAGAATTATTTGAAGACAATAACACCATACTTCAAATAAAACAAGTTATAAATTGTTAAATCCCAGAACAAACAAACAAACAAAAAACCCACCCACATCTACCACCATAATGAATGGGTCCAACAATATTTCCGTAGCTCGGCAAAGGCATCTAGGAACTGTGGCCCTATTGCAGTCTAAGGCAGGAAATCCATGGCCCCCTTGGGTGGAAGAGGTGATGCTGCAGACTGGCGGCACTTCTGTGCAGTAAATGTGGCCTGCATGGGGACAGAATGTGACCCGCTGCTCCCTGTGGCCGTGGCTCCAACCCCAAGGCCAGGAGCCACAGTGGCCATGGCCTCCTCTCCCTGCCTGGGGAGCCAGGAGCTGCCATGGCCATGGTCCCCCCTTCCCTGGGCTGGGAGCTGCCATATCCATGGCCCCCTCCCCCTGCCCAGGGAGCCAGGAACCACTGTGGTCATGGTCCCCCTCCACCGGGCCAGCAGCCATTGCAGCCATGGACCCCAACCTTGCCCAAGGAGCCAGGAGCCATCGCGTCTGTGGCCGCCCTCTACCAAGCTGGGAACCACCATGGCCATGGACCCATCCCCCTGCCTGGGGAGCTGGGAGCTGCCGCAGCTATGGCCAATTCCCTCTGGCTGGTGCAACCATGGCCCCTTCCCCTGGGCTAGGAGCTGCTGCAGCCATGGCCCCCTGCCCTTGCCTGGGGAGCCGTGAGCCGCCATGGCCATGTCCCCCCTCCCTGCTGGTTCCCCTCCATAACCCCCCCGCATGGTCCCATCCCCCCCCCTTACCTGGCCACTGGAGCTGGGGCACCTGGCCACTCCCCGGGCTACTCTGAGCATGCTTTGCATGCTCAGGGTGAGAGTTTTAAAAACTCCCAGCCTGAGGAAACGCCCTCCTGGCTGGCCAGAAGCAGGGGTCTCCAGGGCAACCAGAGACGCAGGCAGGGTCCGGGGCCAGCTCCCTGCCTGTCCGCGGACCCCTTGGAGCCATGCTGTGGCCCACCAGGGGTCTGCGGCCCACAGGTTGGAAACCACTGGTCTAAGGGAATTTTGCCACTGACATCAATGGGACCAGTTTTCCACCTCTATATTACTACAATAGTCGCTAAGTGGTCATTATATGTAAAAGTGGGAAGCATCACGCAGGTGTTAGAAGAGGAAGCCAAGGATCAGGCTTGCTAGGTTCTTTTTCTGGGTCTGTTCTGCTCATTGTACTACTTTTGACAAGCCAACATTCTTAAGTGATCACTGGATCGATGTGCCCCAGTCTTTGGACACCAAACCTGATAGCTCTGGCACCTTGATTTCAGAACTGCTGAGCCCCTGCTGACTTCAGCCAGGTGTGCAATGCCCCCCGAAAAAAATCAGGCCCAAGAACTTCAGTATTTCTTTTTATTTTTAATCACTTTTTTAAAGGCACCTATCTTCTACTCTGGGCACAGTTGACTTTATTTAATGGTAAAAACAGCAGCAAACAAACCTAGAAGTAAGCCCTCCAAAGAGCTTCCACCGTTCAATACCACCCAATATCTGGGACATTTTCCACTAAACCTTTCCTTCCATAGACAACTGCCTTCATCACAGAGTTTTAGATTCCAAGGCCAGAGGGGACCATTGTGATCATTTAGTCTGACCTCCCATATAACAGGTCACAGAACTTCTTAAAAATAATTCCAAGATCATATCTTTCAGAAAATATCTGATCTTGATTTAAAAATGGCCAGTGATAAAGAATCCGTCACAATGCTTGATAAATGTTTCTAAGAGTAAATCACTCTGCATGTTTACAATGGACAACTTACTTCTCATATAAAATTGTCTAGCCTCATCTTCCACCCATTAAATAATGCTATATCATCTTCTAAAGAGCCCATTATTAAATATCCATTGCCTATGTTAGTCCTTACAGCCTGTAATCAAGCCCCTTTAACATTCTCTTTGTTAAACTCAAGAAATAAAGTTCCTTGGGTCTATCACCATAAGGCATATTTTCTAATCCTTTAATCATTTTTGTGGCTCTCCTCTGAATCCTCAGCAAGGATGGGCTCCACCTAACCAAAAGGGAACTAGATTTTTGGCACATAAAACTGAAAAAGTTGTAGAGCAGTTAAAGGGAAGCTGACAGATGCAGAGAAGCATCTGGTGTGGACTGAGACATCCCCTGAGGATGGAGGAGGATAAAATATGGGTAGGATCTGATGAAAAAAAGAGTGAAATGAAAGAATCCCAGTCAGTTACATCACATAATGGCAGACAGCTTAAAAGTGACAATTTTAAATGATTACACACAAATGCTACAAGTCTAAAAACTAAGATGAGTAAATGTGAGTGCCTTACATTAAATGAGGCTATTGATTACAATAGGAATCACAAAAAACTCAATGGAATGAAGATAAACAGCTGGACACAGTAACACTAGGGTACAAAATATATCAGAAGGACAGAGTAGCTCATGCTTGCATGGGAATGGCACTATATATGAAAGAAAGTGTTGAGTCAAATGCAGCAAAAATCTTAAATGAACGAAACTGTGCCATAGAACTCCATGGATAGTAATTCCATACTTGAATAATAACAATATAGCAGTAGGGTGTACTACTGACCACCTGACCAGGATAGTGATAATGACTGTGAAATACCTGGGGAGATTAGAGAGCCCACAAAAAATCAACCAACATATTGGGGGATTTCAACTGTCCTCATACGAACTGGCTAAATGTCACCCAGGGATTTGATGCAGCTAGTCCTGGAACCCAGAAGACAAGAGGCAATTTTTGATTTAGGCCTAAGTGATGCACAGAATCTGGTCCATGAGGTAAATATATGTAGCTGAACTGCTGGGTAATAGTGACTATAACATAATAAAATTTAACATCATTGTGGGTGGAGGTGAGGGGACACTGAAGCAGCCCTCTAAGGTAGCATTTAATTTCAGAAAGAAAAACTATACAAAAAAAAGAGAAAATTGGTTAAACAGAAATTAAAAGATACAGATGCATGAAAGCTTTTAAAAGATACAATAATAGAGGCTCAATTTAAAGCATACCCCATGATAAAAAACATAGTAAGAAGGCCAAAAGAAGTGCCATGGTAGCCAAACAAAAAAGTAAAAGAAGCAGTTGGAGACAAAAAGGCATCCTTTAAAAAGTTAAAGTTAAATCTTATTGAGGATAATAGAAAGGAGCATAAACTCTGGCAAGTGAGGTGTAAAAGAATCTGAAGAACAGCTCACCAATGGCAAAAAATAATGTCAAAAATATTTTAAGTACATCAGAAGCAGGAACTCTGTTAAACAACCAGTGGAGCCACTGGACAATTGGGATGCTAAAGGAGGGCCCAAGGAAGAGGGGTTTATAGTGCAAAAATTAAATGAATTCTTTGCATCTATCTCCACAACAGAAAATATGGAGATTCCTAAACCTAAGCCATTCCTTTTAGGAGACCATTTGAGAAACTGTGCCTGATGGAGGTGTCATTAGAGGAGGTTTGGCAAAAAAAAAAAAAAAATTAACAGTAAGAAATAACCAAAATCAAAATGATATCCACCCAAGAGTGCTGTGGTATCTACTATACTAATTTGCTATGTGTGTGTGTGACAGTGCATTGTGAAGTGTATCATGTGACAGGTCATTATGATGTCAGAGGTGACTCAACCAATTGCTCTTTGTTCTATCCTTGGGAGCAATCCTTGGGAGCTATTGGTTGAGTCACCTCTGACATCACAATGGCCTGTCACATGTTACACCCACCCACCCCTTCTCTGCCCTCATCAGATGCCCGTCTCCCTTAACCACCCCAACTTCTGCTCGAGCTCCCCACCTCCTGCCACCACCCACCCCTTCTCTGCCCCATTTCCTCCTGCTGTCTCCCCTAACCACCCCACATGCTGTTTTGATTTTCCCCTATCATTTTTGATGGGTTACACCTAGAGTAACTAAGAATTTAAGTTAGCTTCTGTACCAGATGACTGAAGGATTGCTAATGTGATGACGATATTTAAAAAAAAAGACTCTATTCCAGCAATTATTGGCCAGTAAGTAACTTCGGTACCAGACAAATTGGTTGAAACTAAAGAACAGAATTATCAGATACACAGATGAACACAGGTTGTTGGATAGGAGTGAACATGCTTTTTGTAAAGGAAAATCATCCATCACCAGTCTAACAGAATTCTTTGAGGCGGGTCATCAACTATGTGGCCAAGGGTGATTCAACGGATTTAATGCACTTAGATTTTCAGAAAGCCTTTGACAAGGTCCCTCACCAAAGGCTCATAGGGTATGTTCACACACGCTTCTTATTTTGAAACAACAGAGGTTGTTTCGAAATAAGAACTGCCACACAACGCACGGCCATTTTGAAACAAGCAAACCGTTTGTTTCAAAATGGCCACCGTTCTTTCAGAACGGCTAAAACCTCGTTTGGTTTCGAAACAGCTCTGTGTGGACATGTTGTTGTGGAACAAAGTGTTCCGAAACAACATTTGACCTCCCTCCCAGGGTGCTAAGCACCCTGGGATAAAGGGCTGCCCCCTCAGCATCCTGGCCAGGGTGCTGAGGGGTGTCCGCTGGCCAGCATAGGGGACTGCAGGAACCCGCAGGGTGCAGCACAGAGGGGCGCTGCACCCCATGGATGTCTGCAGAGGACAGCGGACACCTGCCAGGTGAGGCACAGTGGGGCGCCTCACCCCGGGGGCTTTAAAGCCCAGGCTGCCCCCAAACCTGGCGGCGGGGTCCTGGGCGCCCAGCTGGAGCCCGCTGCTGCAGGGGCCGGAGTGAGCACCGCCCCCGGAATCCCCAGTGTCCCCGCCCCCAGCAGGAGTGGCTGTGCTGGGGAATCCCGGGCTGGCGCTCACTCCAGCCCCTGCAGCAGCGGGCTCCAGCCGCACGCCTGGGACCCCACCACCAGGATTGGGGGAAGCCCGGGCTTTAAAGCCCCCTGGGTGAGGTGCCCCACTGTGCCTCACCTGGCAGGTGCCTGCAGAGGGCTGCAGGCGCCCACAGGGTTCAGCACCGCCAGGCACTGCACCCTGCGGGTGCCTGAAGCCCTGTGCAGGCACCCGTGGGGTGCAGCACCCGTCTACGCTGCACCCTGCCGGTGCCTGCAATCCTCTCCCCAAGCGAAATAGCAGGTCCACGCTGTGGACCTGCTATTTCGCTCCCTTATTTCGAGGACACTGTTTTTGTCCTTCAAAATAAGGTGTTTCAAAACAGTTATTTCGAAACACCTTGTTTCAAAACAAGCCCTCCCTGTGTGAGTATAGCGTTAAGCAAACTAAACAGTCATGAGATAAGAGGGAAGATCCTCTCCTGGGCCAATAATTAGTTAAAAGATAGGAAATAAAGGGTAGGAATAAATTTTCAGTTTTTAGAATGGAGGAAGGTAAATAGTGCTATTCCCTACGTGTTTGAGTCTATACCAGAACCAGTACTGTTTAACACATTCATAAATGCTTTGGAAAAAGTAGTTAGATGGCAAAATTTACAGATATTACAAAATTGCTCAAGATATTCAAGGCCAAAGCAGACTGTGAAGAGTTGAAAAGAGATCTTATGAAACTGAATAACTTGACAACAAAACAAGAGATGCAATTCAAAGTAATGCACATTAGAAAAAAATAATCCCAGCTATACATACAAAATAGGTCTCAATTAGCTGTTACCACTCTAGAAGGAGATGTTGCAGTTATTTGTGGATAGTTTTTTGAAAACAAACACTGAATGTGCAGCAATCAAAAAAGCTAACAGAATGTTAGGAAAGGGATAGATTAAAAAAAAATAGAAAAATACCATACTGTCTTGTTATAAATCTATGGTACTCACACATCTTGAACAGTGGTCACCCCATCTCAAAAAAATGTATAATGTAATTGGAAAAGGTACAGAACAAGGCAACTAAAATGATTAAAGTTATGGAAGAAGCTTCCATATGAGGTAAGATTAAGAATGTGATTTCTCAGCTTGGAAAAGAGACAATTGAGCATATAAATCCATGACAGGTCTGGAGCAAATAAATAAGGAAGTGTAATTTATTTCTTCTTATAACACAAGAACTAGGGGATATGACAGAAATTAATAGACTGCAGGTATATAATTAATGAAGTATTTCTTCACATAACATGCAGTCAACTGGTGGAACTCTTTCCCAGTGGTTGTTGTAAAAGCCAAGACTGTAACAGAGTTCAAAAAAGAACTAGGTAAGTTCACGGAATTTAGGTCCATCAAGAGCCGGGAAGGGCAGAAATGCAAAAGCGTGGTCTCAAGTGTTCCTAGACTTCATTTGCCAGAAACTAGTAGTGGATGAATCACTTGATTACCTGTTCTGTTTATTCTCTCTGAAGCACTTGTCATTGGCTACTTTTTGACGACAAGATACTGATGTAACCAAAGATTTTTGTCTCAGTTGTTACTTCTGCTAAAAAGAATAATCAGGTAAAAAGATTTCCAGAAAAACTTCAAAAGCGAATTGAAAATGGAAAAAAAGAAAATTAAACATCCTGTGATGTTTAAACAGTAATACATTTTAGGAAAGGAATTCTTGAAGATAGGAGCAAAATTAATCTGGTAATGGCAATTGAAAACTCCCTCAACTCCTTACCTTCTCTTATGCAACACTCCCCTTATGCAGCTTTTCCCTTCTCAACTGCCAAACTGAATATGAGACCAACAGGCAGCAAGCTCAGCTTTGTAGAGAGCTTATAGCAAGAGCAGGAATGACATGGGCTCAGGAAAAGACCCAGGGGGCTCACATGCCCCCCAGGCCCAATACAGGGCCCAGACCTGATCCTGCCCAAGGCCCTGGGCTGGGCCCAGATCAAGCTCCTGCCACGGGTGGTCTGGCCCCGGCGCCTGGCCAGGCCAGGCCTGGGGCCAGGGAAGACAGCTTCTGTCACAGGCAACCCAGAAGTGGACCCAGGGCACTGATGCTGAGACTCAGGGCTTGAGCCCCCTATGCCCAGCACCAGCGATGCCACTGCCCAAGAACGTTGGAGAAGATCACAGTAGAGAACTGAGCATGTGAAGAGAATTGTAGAGAGCTGACATAAGAACATCATTGAGAAAGAGGATGACGATCAAGGAAAGAAGAATAGACCAGAAGATTGCTCAAGGATGGATCATGTGCAGAAGGAGCAGAAATCACAAAAAGCTCTGTTAGGCAAAAAGTGCACCTGGGCTGTACTCATCAGTCTAACTCACACCCTGCACATTGACTAAGCCTAAGGTAAACCTTTCTGCTCCAGCTAACTGACAAAGCAGAAGGACTATCTGCAAACAATAGAGGGATAACAAAACGCTTTGTAAATCCTGACTCTTTATAAAGCCATAGCTGTTGATAAAGCTGAATGCCTATGGTCTGAGTGGGAGTCTCCTTCTCTACCCATTCAGTAACAGCTTAGCTCAGTGGTTATCAAACTCTGGATCATGACCCCCAGGAAGTCATGAGCAACTTAGAGGAGAGTCTCAAAAATTTTTAGAGTTTTGTAATTTGCTTGGATTAAAGCGTAATATAGTTCATGGATTGAAGTTTTTATCATAACTGAAATGGTCAAAAATCTTATTTTTGCAGAGTATAACAACTGACACCTACTGAGCAGGTGACAAACTGTTATTGGATATTGGCAACCCATTGACACAGACCACTGATAGTTGGGTTTGACTTCTGTCAGAAATATTCATGTGTCTCCAGCATCTCTGCCTGCATTACATGTAGTAGTCTTTTGAGCGTCCATAGCAGTGTACATGCCAGTGAAGTTCAATATCTTTATCCATTCTTTTAAATTTCTAGCCTTTCAAAATGGAAAAGTTTTTGTTGGATGGTGAGAGAAAAGCTAAAGATGACTGATCTACTGGTAGTGTTGATAAAAGTTAGTTAAGTCGAGGAAGTATGATGAAAGTTACATATCTTTTGGTTTCACAAGTATTTTTGTTCCTGGAGAAGTTTGGCCTCAATATGTTGTATGTCAGCAAGCTCTGGCGGCTGAGTGTGTCAAGCCAAGCAAACTAAAATGACATCTGGAAACAAGACATGCAGACTTAGCTAACAAACCTCAAGATTTTTTTTCATTCAAAGAAGGAGTGAAATGAAGCAACAAAATCTGAGTCTAGTTAAATATATAACCACCCCTTCAAAATCACTTTTTGCTTCTTATACACAACTGGAGAAAATTTAATTCTTCCAGCAGCTATTGATATGTTTACAACTATGCTGGGAGAGTCTAGTGCCAAACAGCTTTAAAGTATCACTTTGTCTAATGACACTGTTTCCCACCAAACCACAGATTTAGCAGAAGCTCTAAATAAGCAACTAATTGAAAAGATAAGAAACAAACCATTTGCCATGCAGATAGCTGAGGCAATGGATGGCACTAAGGATGCTCGTTTAATAATGTATGTTAGATTCACTGATGAGAGTAAAATAAATGAGGATTTATTCTTCCGTAAAGAAATTACAGGGATGAGTAAAGCTGAGGACCTCTTCAATATTATTGATAGCTATATCAGTGCAAATCTCTTAGAGTGGTCCAACTGCACGGGGATATGCATCGACAGACCACACTGAAAGTCAAGCTGTCACAGAGGGCTTTAAGCTTTAATACGCCAAAAATCTCCTAGTGTGGACTGGACATTGTATGATCCATAGGCAAGCTGTTGCTTTAAAAGATTTGAGCCCAGCATTGGAGAAGGTTCCACAAACAACTACAAATATTGTGAACTATATAAAAACCAGGCCTGTAAAGGCAATGATATTTGCAAGGTTTAGTGAAGAGATGGGTGCTGGACCCACTTCTTTACTGTTTTACTGTGAGTCAAGACGACTGTCTTGGGAAAATGTTTTGACATGTTTTTTTGAACTGAGAAATGAACTGTACCAGTATTTAACTGAGGAAAGGCATAGTAGCGTGCACGTTTATTGATGGTGATTTCAATATGCAGTTAGCATATTTAAGTGACATTTTTGATAAGGTGAACTCTTAATACCTCACTGCAAGGTGGTGATAATAATATTCATCAACAATGACAAATTAAAATAGTTTATTAGGAAAGTTGAACTGTGGCAGAGTAAAATGGAAAATGCAAATTTAGACATACTGTGCACTTTAACAAATTTATTTATTGAATGAATCTTAACTGTTTTGATTTGCTGTTACAGTATGACCTGATCCCATGACTTAAACTTCTATGCATTTATTTCTTCCCATTCTGCAAATTACCCCATCTTCAAAGTATCTGGTGAAGTGCAGTTTTCTCCCATGAAAGCTCATGTGATAAATAAATTTGTTAGTCTTTCAAAATCCTACCAGATTCCTTGTTTGTTTCACTGAACTAGACTATCATGGCTGCCCCTTTGAAATTTAGGCATGTTTCCCAGTTTAAAGCAATTTATTGCGAGTGCTAATATACAAATTAGTGAAGATGTGAAAATTTGTACTTTAACTCATCTAGCTCCTCTGAAATTTCACTTTCAGAACTATTTCTCAGATGCAGAAATAGAAATATTTGACTGCATCAGGAACCCAATTTAATGTTAAACAGATAGCTGCCACACTCACTACTCCTGAGCAGGAGCAATTCATTGATGTCTCACCTGACACTTCTTTGAAAATAAAATTCCTGACAATGTCTCTCCTTGAATTTTGGATCAGTGTGCAAAATGAGTACAAAGAATTAAGAGAGAAGGCTGTGAGCATACGGATTCCATTTGCAACATCCTATTTGTGCGAGTCAGGGTTTTCTACAGTGGCTGCTATAAAGATCAAATATCGATCAAAAGTAGACATGGAACAAGAAGTAAGAGTGGTGGTTGTGAGACTGAAACCCCGATTTCAGGAATTATGCAGAGTAAGCAAGCTTATCCTTCCCATTAAAAATAGTTTCAAATTTGATTTTTTTGTTTATTTCCAATTAAACAGTCTTCTTTTATAAAGTTGTAAGTTTCCGTCATTGTTTTATTTGATATAGAGATTAAAATTGAATTATAAAAAGTAAGTGGTATATTTATTTCTTGCCCAACTCTAAGCCCAATGAAATCATTACTTTTATTCATGGGAGGGATGCACAAATTCATTTATCATTTTAGGGGGTCATGGTATTGCAAAGTTTGAGAATCCCTGGCTTAGCTAATGCTTGCCAGATGATAGATTGTTAAACATTTAGTGTTAAGCCATGCATTGTTAAGAGAAATAATGTTAGTCTAAGTATTTTAACATTAATCATATAGATTAAGGTATAGAGTATTAAGTGTATCACAGAGTGTTGTATCAAAACTGTGTAGAGATGAGGAACTAGTGGCCTGTAATAGAGCTGGCTAGTACATAACAGCTTTGCAAGACTCTGTAGGATACGAGTCTAAACTGTGTAAATATATTATAATTATTGTTTTACTATAGAATGTTAATGTATATAAATGTTTAGACTATTACATGTGAAGTATATGGTTATCCTCCCTTTATCTGTTTCCTTTTTTTGTAACCCTTCACTTATAAATAAACATCATATTTGTTTTCAAAGTATCAATGTTTGTGTATCCTATCTTGATCAGAAGACTGTATCCATATCCTTTTGAGGGAAAGCAAGTTGTCTTCCAGAAAATTCCTTTAGAGCAGATGAACGCACCAAGTTTTTAGGGGGAACCTCATACTCTATAAATTCTCCTACTAACACTGGGATGGATGAGAGACTGATCTGTCCCAATATGACCATTCTTATTTTCTTTCTAGTTCATCAACATCCTTCTTCAACTGGGAAAAACCAAAACTGGATACACAACATTCCATTGCTAATGGTGAGCAGAGATCTTACCACTGCCAAATAGAGGTAAAATAACCTATCTATTCCTACTCAAGATTCCCCTGTTTATGCATCCCAGAATTGCATTATCTCTTTCAGTCACAAAGTCACACTGGGAGGTCATGTTCAGCTGAGTATTCACCACAACCCAAAATGTTTTTCAGAGTCACTCCTGCTCAGCACAGTGTCCCTCATCCTGTATGTATGGCCTACATTCTTTGTTTCTAGATGTATACACTTACCCATTAAAAAAAACAAAAACAAAAACAAAACTACACATTGTGTGTGCCCAGTTTACAAAGTGATCCAGATAATTCCAAGTCAGTGACTTATCCTTCTCATTATTTACTATTCCCCAATTTTTTACATCAGCAAATCTTATCAGTGATGACTATGTTTTCTTCCAGCTCACTGAATAAAATGTTAAATAGCATTAGCTCATACCTCACTCTGTTCAGAGACCCAGGCGGAAAAGTAAACCTTCCCATGGGTCCTGCTGGTGAACAATCCTGGACTATTTCAGACTGAGTGTGGAAACCAAAGGTCCCTAAGGAAGAATACCCATGGTTCCTTTGCTGAAATAAAACCACCAATGATCACAGGTGCAGCAGCATTTCACTGTGAAAGAGGTGGTCCTTTTTACAAGCAGGCCCAGCCCATTTTGGGCTGTACCAGTTGTGTTAAGAGAGCAGCTAGAGATGGAAACCCTCAAAATGAGTGGATGTTTTTAAAAACTTCGACCTATACCTCTTTGTACAACAAGGTCCTGTGAGTTTTCATTGTTAATTGACATTTTCAAAGTTCTTTAATATCCAAAGGTGAAAAATGCTTTATAATCAAAAAACATCATTGTGCACCCTGAAACATTTAGCGGTGTTGTGTATATTTTATTATAAACATGCAATTCAGTTTACCAGTTTTATATTATTCTGTCTTATTGCATGAGTTAAATCTTGGGAGGCAGTTGCGGGAAACAAACAAAACAAAAGATAGCAAAGATAAAGCATATTCCAGAGAATGCTGAGAGTCATTGAGGAAACAAAAGGGATATTAAATGGAAAATACACCAACTTATCCCTCTTGAAGCTAGCAAGATTTATTCTTCCCAGTTCCAAACCAAGGATCAAAAGTGAATATTAAAACCTTAGAGAAACTGGCCTAGGAGGGAAATTGGTGGAATGGGTTGTCAGCAACAATTGGGTCTGTCAGAAAAAGGGATGGAAACTGCAACTAATAGGCTTTCTCCTAGTTCGGATATGGAATAAGCTAAATTGAATGGAATTTACCAAAACACAAATGGAAAGATTTTGGTCAAGGTAAAGGGAATAATTAGATAGGCCTCATTGTTTTTACCCTTTGTTCTGCATGCTACCTTTGACTATGTCTACATTAGAAAGCTTAGTTCAGACTTCCTCACTCCAAACTAAGCAATTCTGGGTTAGTTCAAACTAAAAAGCATAGGTAGTTTGAACTAAAAAGTTTGTTTGAGCTAAATAAAGTGGTTAGTTCGAACGAACCACTTAGTTAGAACTTTTTGAAGTTCAAACTAAGGCATCTACATTGCCATAGTTTGAACTAAGTACTAAGTTTGAATTAACCAAATCTTCTATTTCAAACTAGGTAAAATCTAGTATGGACCTGGACCAAATTAGTCTTGATTAAGATTTGTTAGTCCATACTAATTTGCTAGCATAGACATAGCATTTGGGTAAATAAATTGAACTTTGTTTCGAAGGTGCTGTTTTCAAGTCACTGTGATCAGCTGCTGCCACCGTTTCCCAGTTATTTTGAAATAAGGCCGTTTGGGCGTGTTGTTTCAAGATAATACCATTGTTTCAAAACAACTGTGTCAAAACAACACGTCCAAACGGCCTTATTTCAAATAAGTCATTTCGATAGCAGGCTTTCCCTTAATTCAAATTAACTTATTTCAAAATGAGGACTTTACTTTGAAATAACTCATTTCAAAATAACTTATTTTGAAATAACGATGTGTGTGTAGACATAAGAGGTATACTTGAGAGGGATTACAAGAGGCTTAGTACTCAGCTCATCTTGTAAACTTAACATACACATTCAACTATACATACTATTCATGAAGTCATAGAACTGAAGGCAGAAGAGACTATTTTGAGTATTTAGTCTGACATCCTGCATGACAGAGGCTGCAGATTTTTACCCAATAACTGTGGACTGACTTGGAGATTCCTCTAGAAACATATGCAGACTTCACTTAAAGACTTCAAATGATGGAGGATCTATCAGTGTAATAAATGGAATAAAGCAAAATTGCTCAGACTCAACCATTGGCCAGATCTATACTGAAGATAGCAGTTTTACCACCATCTGTTCAATCTTTAAAGTTTGGTTGAGCAGTCAGTAAAGACCCACTCAATCAATCCAGAAGTCAACCCAGTAAGTCCACCCCTCAACAAGACTAGTGCTGAGTCAAGGAAGGTCATTTCCCTTTGACTCAGCACAATGGAGATGCTGCAATAAGTAGGCGTTAGGAAGTCAGTGGAGGATTTGTAAGTTATTTTATGTATCTTGCGTTTCTCCCTTTGACTGTCACTGAAATCCACAGCCGGTATAGACCTCAAGCAATAAAGGAGCTAAACATTCAAACTACACACTTGGATTTCCTTCTTCATAACAACAGCAAAAAATAGGAGCTATCCCTGTTACAACATACAAAGTCTAATACATTCTGTTCCTTCTCAGGCCTAACCAGGAGCTCTGAAGGCATACACTTTAGTTGAAAAGATCAGGACTATCCCTTACAAGTCACCAGTTAAAGGAGACATCAAAGTTGCCTTTAATCCTCATGAAGAACAAGTACACCAAATACACAGAACCAAGAAACAATTGTATGATAAGTTAAAAGAGGATTTAGAATAGTATGTTATATACAGCTAACTTTCTGGAGGTTTGAAGCATGGAAGTAGATCATTGAACATGTCCCATCATTGCCATGGACCATGCACAAGGCTCCAGTGTAGCCGAACGAGCTCAAACTGACTCTTCATTGGTCAGCCCTACAGGTTAACTTTCCTTTGTTTCTCTGCTTTGTCAAATGTAGCTTAACAAGATTATAATCATGAAGAAGTCAGTGTCATTCCTCTCATCTCTGGTATCTCCCTACTTAAAAAGTTCTTTTCAGGGTCTTAGGTAGCGAGAGCAACTGTTGCATCTCTGGTTGCACCAGCCTACACTCAAACCATGTCTTGAGAGCAGCTGGCCCCCTCTGGTGTGTGCATTTCATGGAAGTACTTTTGAAAAATGAGGAACACTTCTCTTTCTCTTTGGAATAAAAGGCCACAGGACAATGTTTCTGAGCTAGTCAAGGAGGCATGTGGAATTAGTTTTGGTTGTCTCTGTCTGGGATAAAGATTGCTTTATTATGTTGGGCAACCCCTTTTATTAATGTGCCATTGGTCACCCAAATGTCCCCATTAATGTTAATGGGACTACTTGAAGTGAGTAACTGGCCACCACCTTAAGGGTGCATCTACGCTAGCAAGTTAGTTTGAATTAAGGAGCCTTAATTCAAACTAATTTAGGCTTAGACTTTCACTAGTTCAAATTAAGGAACTCCTTAAATTAAATTAATGAAAGCTTTGTTTGAATTAGTAACACCTGCATTTAGTTTGAACTAAGTTCTTAGTTCAATTCTTAGTTTGAACTAAGGGCAGTGTAGACCAGGATGAAGCCTTAATTCAAACTAAATAAATTTGAATTAGGGCAGTTAGTTCAAATTAACAAAGTGCACTAATTCAACTTAATGTTTAAGTCAAATTAGTGCACTTTATTAATTCGAGTCACAAAGGTCAGGTTTAGTTCAAATTAAGGTTGAATTTATTAGTTCAACTTTCTAATTCGAACTAACTTTTGTAGTATAGACATAGCCTAAGTAAAGGATTAAAAAACTAACCCACTGCCATTTTCAGAACTTAAGGGTGTCTCTTTTTTGATTTCTCCTCCATTAATTTTAGAGACCCAGTCTTTCCATGCAAATCACAATAGATGTGTGCATAATATAGAAAGTTCTCCTTCCACCCTGGCTTGAGATCTGTACTTAGTTGTATTTCATTAATATACAAAATGTAGCAATTCTACAAAGTTCCAAAGGGGTAGCAGTATCAGTCTAGGCCATGAAAACAAGGGGTCTAGCGGCACTTACAGGCTATGTCTGCACTAGGAAAACTTAGTTCAAATTTGTTAATTTGAACTAATAAGTTTAAGTTTAGTTCAAGCTAAACTCGAACTTATTAGTTCAAATTAACAAGGTGGACTAATTCAAACTAACAACAGGTTGAATTGGTTCATTTTGTTAATTTGAGCAAACTGCCTTTAGTTCAAACTTGTTAAATTCAAACTAAAGGTTAATCTTGGTCTACATCATCCTTAGTTCAAACTAACAATCAAACTGAGGGCTTAGTTCAAACTAAATGGCAGATCTTACTAATTTGTACCAAGCTTTCATTACTTCAAATTAAGGAATTCCTTAGTTCAAACTAATTAAAGCCTAGTGTAGATAGGTACTAAGTTAGTTTGAATTAAGCCTCCTTGATTCAAACTAACTTGCAAGTATAGACATACTAAAGACTAACAAATTGATTTATTGTATGAGCTTTCATGGGAGAGATTCCTACTTAAGATGAGCTTCTGTTTTCCCTACCTTATTGCAGAAGAACAAATGAAAGTTCAATGGAATTAAAAAGTGGCAAATTCAAACCTTATAAAAGGAAATAATTTTTCATACAGCATTAAATTAGACAGTGGAATTCATGGCCACAGGATATTGCTGAGACCAAAAATTTAGCTAGATTCAAAAAGGAACTAAATATTTATATGGATTACATGCATATCCAGAGTTGTTATAATTAATGGTAACCAACTGTGCAAATGACAGTCAACCTTATGTTTCCAGGCTTAAACAAGTCTCTAAACATTAGAAATTAGGGGAGACCTGATGTTACAGGCAGATTAGCCTACATCTGCTTAATTTACTACATGATTTTCTGTATCTTCTTTGAAACATTTTACTTGTATGTTGCCCACTGTCAGAGACAGCATAGTGGACAGGACAGATATGAGATCTCATCCAGGTGGTCATTCCTTTGTTCCTCTTGTAGTCTGACATCACAGGTTTGCATCATGGCAGAGTTAGCCTGGTCCTTCATTCTTACAGTGTACATAAAGGAAGTATCATGTATTCAGATTCTCAGCTGGTGTAAAGTGGCATAGCTTTATTGAAGCTGGCGTAAACCAGAATACTTCATTTTGACTTCACTAGAGCTACACTGATTTTTACTTTGGCAGAAGATCTGGTCATGGTAGCAGATAAACCTAGAGAATTGCTTTAAAAATTGAGTGGATATCTGGACACTTTTTATGTCTGACACTTTCTCTCTTTTTAATCCATTTTTCTAATACATTTATAATGCTCACACCACCATGCTGATGCCTAAGGAATCCAAAGACCTACTGTCCTCGGTTACAATTCCTCCTACTACAGAAATGCTGTAATATCAAAAAAATATTCCCCTCTCACCCCTATGGGTGGTACGTGTCTTCCTCAACCTCAGGTCCTCTACCAGAGGCCTGGGAGTTTGAGGGTTCTGCGCAGTATCTTAGCTGTTCCTAGCACTGCACTCTTCTGGACAGAGAGCTCTGATGTTGTTCCTGGGATCTGTTGGAGCCACTCTCCCAGCTTAGGAGTCACAGCCCCGAGTGCTCCTACCACCACTGGGACCACTTTGGCCTTCACTTTCCACATCCTCTCTAGTTCCTCTTTCAGGCCCTGGTACTTCTCCAGCTTCTCATGCTCCTTCTTCCTGATGTTGCTGTCACTTGGCACTGCTACATCTATCACCACTGCTGTCTTCTGGTCCTTGTCTATTACCATGATGTCTGGTTGATTGGCCAGTACCTGCCTGTCCGTCTGGATCTGGAAGTCCCACAGGATCTCAGCCCTGTTGTTCTCCACGACCTTCTGTGGAATCTCCCATCTGGTCTTGGGAGGGTCTAGCCCGTACACTGTGCAGATGTTCCTGTACACAATGCCAGCTACTTGGTCGCGCCGTTCAGTGTATGCTGTTCCTGCCTGCATCTTACATCCTGCCACTATGTGTTGGACTGTCTCTGAGGCCCCTCTGCACAGTCTGCACCTTGGGTCCTGTCTAGTGTGGTAGACCCCTGCTTCAATGGATCTGGTGCTCAGTGCCTGTTCTTGTGCTGCTATGATCAGTGCCTCAGTGCTGTCTTTTAGTCCAGCCCTTCCCAGCCACTGGTAGGATTTCCCACTGTCAGCCACCTCAGCTATCTGTCGATGGTACATCCCATGCAGGGTCTTGTCTTGCCATGGCACTTCTACTGCTTGATCTTCCTCCCATGTCTGCTGCTGCCTCAGGCATTCTCTCAGCAGCTCATCTTTGGGTGCCATCTTACTGATGTACTCCTGGATGCTCTGGGTTTCATCCAGAACAGTGGCTTTGACACTCACCAAACCCCGCCCGCCATCTTTCCGGCTGGTGTGCAGCCTCTGGGTGTTGGATTTGGGGTGGAAACCTCCGTACATTGTGAGGAGCTTCTGGGTCTTCACATCGGCAGCCTCCATGTCCTCCTTCGGCCAGCTCACTATACCGGCAGGGTATCTAATGACTGGCAGGGCGTACCTGTTGATGGCGTGGATCTTGTTCTTCCCATTGAGCTGGCTCTTCAGGACCTGTCTTATCCTTTGGTGGTACTTGGATATTGCTGTCTTCCTTGCCTCCTCATCGTGGTTCCCATGCGACTGTGGGATGCCAAGGTACTTGTAGCTGGTCTGTATTTCTGCTATGTGGCCTGCTGGTAGTTCCACCCCATCAGTCTTGACTACCTTCCTTCTCTTTACTACCATCCGGCCACACTTCTCCAGTCCGAATGACATCCCAATATCCTCACTGTAGATCCGTGTCAGGTGGATTAGCGAGTCGATGTCTCGTTCATTCTTAGCATACAGCTTGATGTCATCCATGTAGAGGAGGTGGCTAATGGTAGTTCCACTCTTGAACTTGTATCCATATCCAGTCCTTGTGACTATCTCGCTTAGGGGGTTCAAGCCAATGCAGAACAGCAGCAGGGACAGCGCATCACCTTGGTATATGCCGCACTTGATGGCCACTTGTGCAAGCTGTCTGGAGTTGACTTCCAGCGTTGTCTTCCACAGTCCCATTGAGTTCTTGAGGAAGGTCCTTAGTGTCCTGTTGACTTTGTATAGCACCAGACATTCACAGATCCATGTGTGCGGCATTGAGTTGTAGGCTTTCCTGTAGTCAATCAAGGCTGTGCTCAGATTGGTCTGTCTAGACCTTGAGTCTTGGGCGACTGCTCTGTCTATGAGCAGCTGGTGTTTTGAGCCTCTGGTGTTGTTGCCAATGCCCTTCTGAGCTGTGCTCATGTACTGGCCCATGTGGTCCTGTAGCTTGGCGGCTATGATGCCTGATAGGACTTTCCATGGTGTGGGGAGGCAGGTTATTGGCCGGTAGTTGGATGGTGCTGTTCCCTTGTGGGGGTCTTTCATGATCAGCACTGTCCTTCCTTGTGTTAGCCAGTCTGGGTGGGAGCCTGCTGCTAGCAGCTGGTTCATCTGTGCTGCTAGGCGTTCATGCACTGCTGTTAGGTTCTTCAGCCAGTAGGTGTGGATCATGTCCGGGCCAGGTGCTGTCCAGCTCTTCATGTTCTTGACCCACTGTTGGATGTCTGCTACTGTGATGGTGACTGGTTCCTGTTCTGGGAGATTGCTGTGGTCTGTTCTCAGGTCCTGCAGCCACTTTGCACTGGTGTTATGAGTCTTCTCTTTCTCCCATATGTTCTTCCAGTACTGTTCAGTTTCTGCTGTTGGTGGCTCTGCTGTTATTGTGTTGTTGCACTGCAGTTGGGAGTACACCTTGGATGGTTCTTTGGAGAACAGGGCATTTATCCTTTTTGGCCTCTGCTTCTCTAGTGTATCTCCTTAGCCTGGTAGCCAGTGCTGTGAGCCTTTGTTTAGCAGTCTCTAGGGCTTCAGATGGAGTCAGGCCCTTGTATTTTTTCAGTAGCCGAGTCTTATGCTCAATCTCCACACCCTTCTGTAGTTCCACCAGCTGACTAACTTCTCTCCGGGTTGCCTTGATCTTATCCTCCAACCTCATTTTCCAGGGGGGATATGTACCGCTGTTCTTCTTGATCATGTAGCCAAGCATCTCCAGGATTACGGAGGCTGTAGCGTATACCAGTTCATTGGTTTGAGTGATGGTGGTAGTAGGAATTGTCATTAGGGCTCTATTGGCATCTTCTAGCATACTAGCTGGTGGTACTTCTCCAACAAGCCTTGGTAATCAGTCTCGAGGGTTGACTGTAGCTAGTTTATCCATGATCTTATGCCTCATATCAGCTGCTGTGCTCTGTAATGGAGGGGGTGGCAGTGAAGTTCCAGCTTCAGGTATTGGCTGCACATCTAGTGGTACTTCTGGGTTTTCTTCTTGAGTCCGGGCTGTAAGGCAGAGTTGGTCTATTCTCCACTTGTGAGAGCAGCTTCCTCTTTACTATGTTGAAGCCTTGGGTAACTAGCTGTTTCTCAGTTAGTGTGGATGTAGGTCTTTTGTCCATCCATCGTTCCCCCATACATTTCATATATCCCCTCTCATTAGGTCTACTGGTGTAGTAGTAACACTCCATCAGTTCCAGGTTCTCTTGTCTCATCCATGTATGGTTCGTTCCAGTAGCCCACTTATCATCAGATTGTCCTGGTTCCCCAGCATCTGGCGCAGTGCTTGTTAATCCAGGCAACGTCCGAGCCGGCATGACTCTCCTAGTTCATGTCAGTCTCATATTCGAGGCAGGTAAGTGAGGCGTTAGGGGGTCTTTTGCCCAAGGACCCCTACTGGGAAGGTAGGCAGGTACCCACCGGGATTTGAACCCCGGTTTTCTGTATCAAGGGGCAGCGCTCTTAACCACTACACTAGCCATATACATATATGTGTATGTGCATCCTAAACTATGCTCAAAACAGCTACTGTTCTCCTGGAATTTCAATTCATTCCAAAGATTATGCAATTACAGTTTGGCTTTGTATTTTGGAGTTTGAGTAAATCATGATAAGATCCTGGGAACTCGGCAAGCATGTTTCGTTATGGTATTCCATAGCGCCTGCATTCTAACTGAATAGAAACATCTCCTGTTTCTGTTTCTCCAAGCTCAGCATGAGCTAGTGCACTAATTACCACATGTGGGCAATCTGCGATCCAGTGCAGTAATGAATTCACACATTATGTGCTGTTTAATACTGAATTTCTCCAGGACAACCGATGTGAATCCTCTTGAGGGGTGAGCACTGCTCAGTGCAGATGAGGTGGGCTAGGTGATGCTGGCAGCTCTATCATGCTCTGAGGTTGTTTGACATTAACTAGTTGGCTTCTCTGATCAGTGCTGCCAACGTGTACAATTTTATTATGAGTCTTGGGGCATTTTCCTTAGGCCACAACTGCGAGTGATTACAGGAGAACTTCAGCTTTACCTTTTACAAACCAACCCTAAGTTCTTAGCTCTCAGAGTTGCAGAGAAAAATCTTGAAATGTGACCTATGTGTATCCCAAAGGGCTCAGAAAACAGAACCCTACATTAAAGAATAAAAACACAAACCATTTTAAAACATGCTTTTAATTTTTTAGGCACAGACTCGTGATTTTTGAATGCATGGCATCGGCAATATTATCTGTTCAGGATTTTCAGGAGCAGTGAGAGTGTCAGTTCTGGAGGATTCATTTAACAAAATCGTCTTAAGTACCTGGACTACTCTAGTAATGATAAAATAATAATTATAATTTAAATTTCTATAGTCCCTTTCATTTGAGATATTAAAATGCAGTTCTACTATGAAAAGAGACTTAGTAAAAGTGCCACTTTCTTACTCAGTCCTGTGCTAAAGCTGCACACAAAGTCACATCAGACAGCTTTAGTGATAAAAAACATTTAGTGCTTCTTGATCATGAACAGTCAAAATGGCACAAAGACACAAAAAGTCAGGTGAATTCTATTTCATCTCATGTACCTTCCATGGATTTTCTCACTGAATTCCAATCCGTATCATCTATACAAAGCTACTCAAGCCAATGGAGCTGTATAGGAGTCACAGAGGGCACAATTTGGCTTGTAGAACCATGATTGGAGGTGATGGATGGATGTGGAGGAGAGGGTTCAATTGACTTTAGTAGTCCAGGCTAAGTTTGCAGTGCTAGATGCTAAAAAAACCAAAGTCAGATTTGTGGCAGCCTGGATTTTCACCCTGCATCTTTACTGGTGAAGAAAGCACATTTGCTTTAGAATTCACTGAGAGACAATAAACAGTGCCACCTTTACCATTTTTCTCAGAATAATCACATTGTAAATGTGCTCTTTTTTGAATGTTCATGTATATGTTTCCTTGACTATCAGGAGATGAAATTTATTCTGTGCATCCATGAACAATTATATTTCCTGTTTGGGTAATAAGAAATTGGATATAGCCTATGAACTCAAATGCTCATGTTCAAATTATGGCTAGATTACTAGTGATTGTAAACTATGCACTGAGAAATTGTATTCACTCCACTGGGGGCACTTAATCTTACTAATTTGTTTTACAGGGAAGGTGCCGAGATAATATGGTGATGGGCAGCAGTAAAAAAACCCCTAAAATGGATATGTTTTATGGAAAATATTATTTGTTTTGGGTTTGTAATCCCAGATTTCTTCTAGATACCAGTAAAATGTGCATTTTCAGTTCACTCCTTCCAAGTTATGGACTATTCGTGTACACTGAGCAGTTAGTTTATTTGTATCTACCAGTTTCTAATAAAGCAAACAAGGAGCCCTGTGGCACTTTTAAAGACTAACCAATTTCTTTATCACATGAGTTTTCATGAGAAAAAATCCCACCTCATCAGATCCTTAGAAGTGGGATTTTCTCCCGTGAAAGCTCATGCGATAAATAAATTGGTTAGTCTTTAAAAGTGCCACCGGACTCCTTGTTTGTTTTACTGAACTAGACTAACACGGCTGCCCCTTTGGAAGTTTCTAATACTTTACCTGCAGGTTATCTACTTGTTTTCCAAAAAAAAAAATATATTATATATATATGACTTCTGTAGTATATTGAGTAAGGAGTCATTTAAGCTCATTTGTATCCAGGGGTTAAGGTATGCTGGAATGGCCCAGAATGCCATTCCAGGGCCTACTATTTGTAGGGGATCAGCATTCGGGGCCCCCTAAAAATAGCAAATGGTGCTGGAACGCTGCATTCCAAGGCTCACCATTTAAAAATAGCAGGCCCTGGAATGCTGTGTTCCAGCACCATTTGCTATTTTTAGGGGCCCAAATGCTGGTCCCCTAAAAATAGTGGTCTCTGGAATGGCACTCCCCTGCATGCCAGCAGGCAGGGGAGAGGGCGGGCTCCCCTGTATATGCTCAGGCTGCAGTTTCCCAGCCCAGCACACTGCTGGTAAGTACCAGTGCAGCCCAGCTCATGCTGGGGGCAGGGGTGACAATTGGGGGTGCCTAAGCTAGAGGTGGGTTTTGGGAACAGGGGGTTGGTTTTTGGCGTGTGTGTTGGGGACAGGGGGTGTATTTTGTGGGTGAGTATTGGGGACTGGGGTGGATTTGGGGCACAGAGGAATGGATATTGGGGGCAGTAGCTGGGGTGCGGCAGGGGGGCCCAGATGTGTGGGAAGGGGACCCGTCAATGTATACCTTAACCCCTGTTTGTATCTAATTAACAGTAGGTTCAAGAAGAATACAAATAAAGAGATATGCACTGTGAAAAGTACCTTGTAACCTTAGGGTGCACTTTTCAGAAAGTCTCACTGTTGATCTAACTCCGTTTTCAGTGAAAGCAATGGTAACAATGTCAATGAGACCAGACATACTCCAATACCGAGCCCTTTTCAAAGTTCCACCCTTATTTTTTCATATTGCATGGTACTGTTTCAATCTTTGGCTTTGTATATTTGTTAATAGCAGTTGTTTGTACGAATGTACATGAGTAGTACCGTTGGACAATTCTCTGTAACTGTTACTTTAAAATCAAGGAAGAATGCTTTCCTCTGAAGAATAGATAATAATCTCTCCAGCATTAGGAGGTATGCAAAAGAAGATTGCGTAATTTGCAGCTGGCCAAGATCAACATTAAATTTATTACTGTGGCTGAATTGTTAGCATTTGCTCTTACCCTCAATAATACATGAACTGTTTTCTTCTTACTGGGGTGCCTGAATGCCTTCCCTATCCGGACAGCAGCGTATGTAACAGATAACAGTATATGTAACAGATAGTGCCAGGTTTTTCAGTGCACCCATTAATACATCCACAAAAAGTGAAGGCTCCCCTGTTCAAATTAGAGATGGAAATTGTCTCCAAATTCAAAGCTCCTTTGTGTGTTTTCTCAGTTCCAAGCATGAATGCGAGTTTGCATATATAAATATATATACCTATCTAAATATGTTTGAGGTGATCTGTAATATTAGCAGTAATTAACATGAACAACCAAATTTCCATAAACTGAGCTTTCTCCTAGCTGTTTTAGTGTTTATTTTCAGCTTTTTCGCTCCCCCTCCCATATAAAGTAATTTGACATGAGTATGAGAAAGAAAGATTAGAACACTGCAAAAAAGTATTCCACTACTAATATAATTTCCTACATGCAGCTATATTGTGTTCAAAGCAAAATAATATACCAGCAAGATAACATGACTGTCAAAATTAAAACATCACATTTATTTCTGAAGTTTTAACCTTAGAATAATATAATTGATATTCTAGTTCGTCCTTTTTCAAAGACAAAAACTCCTTGTCTTCATTTTTGACAGAAATCTGCCTACAGTTTTGGACTGGCAAAGAAGAATGGAAGAGGGAAATGGAATTTATTCCAGCTAGACTAACAGATCTGACCCCCATGTCAAACATTATTACAACCTAGATGTCTCAAATGAACTATTGCAGACTCAAAATTAAATATTGCACAGACTGAAGCCAAGCATTAAAAAAAAAAAATGTTTCACAGCCCACATCCTTTTCTCTGTGTATTTTCAGTGACTCAGTAATAAGGAGCACACCAAGACAACCTTTGAAAGACTGCAATGAGCACAAAATAATAGATTTATAGGATGAAATTCACTCCATCTACTGAATAAATCCTTAGTAAATCAAGCTCTATCTAAGGAGGGTAGTTGCTTGAGAAGGAATATACATACATACATGTTCTGGGCTGTCCTACACTGTGCTATTCTCAGATTCCTGCTCAGAAAACCAGAACACCCACACTGCATCAGATCAATGGGCCATCTACCCCAGTAGATGTCTTCAGACAATCACCAATGCCAAGTGCTTCAGAGGGAATGAATAAAACGGACAATCCTTCAGTGATCCATCCCATCAGCCATTCCCAGCCACCAGCAAAGAGCAATCCCTGCCTAACCTGGCTAATAGCCATTGATGGACCTATCCTGCATGAACAAGTCTAGTTCTTCTTTGAGGAACCTTAATTCGAAATAATTTGCTGCCTGTCTACACTAGGCCTTGCCTAGTTAAAACTAAAAAGGTTTGAGAACTAAGCAAAGTTAGCATGAAGTAGTCATGCTAGTTTGAACTAAAGTTCGAATTAGCGGTTAGTTTGAACTAACTGCATTTTTTTAGGTCGAACTAACTTTTAGTTTAAGAAGTTTTTAAAAATTTTAAAAAGTTAGTTCAAAATGAAAAAGCACAGCTAGTTCAAACTAAAAAGTTAGTTTCAGCTAAAAACAATGCAGTTAGTTCAAGCTAACTTGGAACTGCTTGGTTCAGACTAAGCAAGTCCAAACTAAGGTCTTAAAGGGAGACATACCCTTATAGTTTTGGCCTTCACAACATTCTCTGGCAAAGCATTCCACAGGTTCACCTTGTGTTGTGTGAAGAAATACATCTTTATGTTCATTTTAAACCTGCTACCTATTAATTTCATTTAGTGACCCCTAATTTTTATGTTATGGGGTTTAAATATCAGTTCCTTGTTTACTTTCTCTGCACCAGTAATGATTTTATACACCTCTATCATACTGTCCCTCGGTCGTCTCTTTTCCAAACAGAAAAGTCCCAAGCTTTTTAATTTTTCCTCATGTTCCATACTCCTAATCATTTTTGCTGATATTTTCTGTAGTTTTTCCAGTTCCAATGCATCATTTTTGAGATGTGGCAGCCAGATCTCCACACGGTAGTTGAGATGTGGGCATACCATGGGTTTTTAAAGAGGCAACATGATAATTTTTTCTTTTAACTATCCCTTTCCTAATGATACCCAACATTCTGTTAACTTTTTTGACTGCTGCTACACAAGGAAGTGGATGTTTCCAGAACACTAGCCACAGAGACACCAAGATCTCTTTCTTGAGTGATAACTAATTTAAATGCCATCATTTTATATTTATATTTGGAATTATGTTTTCCCATGTGCATTACTTTGCATTTTATTAATATTGACGTTCCTCTGGCATTCTGTTTCCCAGTCCCCAGTTTTGTGAGATCCCTTTGGAATTCTTTGCAGCCTCTAGTTTTTATTATCAGCAAATTTTGCCACCTCACTATTTACCCTTTTTTCCAGATTGCTTATGAATATGTTGAACAGTACTGTTCCCAGTGCAGACCTGTGGGGGACACTATTATTCACCCCCTCCCTTGAAAGAGCTTACCATTCATTCCTACCATTTCTTTCCTATCTTTTAACCAGTTACTGACCCAAGAGAGGATCCCTCTTATTCCCTGGTTGGTTACTTTGCTGAAGAGCCTTTGGTGGATCTTGTCAAGACTTTCTGAAAATCTAAGTGCACTAGATTACCCCTGTCGATATGCTTGTTGACCCCTTCAAAGACTTCAAGTATATTGGTAAGACATGATTTCCCTTTAAAAAGACAGAGCTGACTCTTCCCCCAACAAATCTTACTTATCTATGTGTCTGATAATTCTGCTCTTTATTATAGTTTCAACCAATTTTCCTGATCCTGAAGTTAGACTTATCAGCCTATAATTGTCAGGATTGCATCTGGAGTCTTTTTTTTTTAATAGCATCACATTAGCAATCCTCCAGGTGCAATTTCACATTTGAGTTCCTTCAGAACTCTTGGGTGGATACCACCTGTTCTAGTGACTTCTAATTGTTTATCAATTTATTGACAAGCCTCCTATAATGACACCTGAATCAGGGACAGCTCCTCAGATTTGTGACCTGAAATAAATGGCTGTAGTCTGGGTATCTCTCTCACATCCTCCTCTGTGAAGAATGATTCAAAGAATTCATTTAATTTTTCTGCAATTGCCTTATCTTCTTTCAGTGCTCCTTTAGCATCTCAATCACCAATTGTTTAACAGGATTCCTGTTTCTGATGTGCTCAAAGATATTTTTGCTGTTATATTTTTGTGTTGTTCCCCTTTCTGAAATCAAATGCTGTCATGGTGGGCTGCTTTCATGACCCTCCCCACACACGGATGTTAAATTTTATTATTATCATAGTCACTATTACCAAATAGATCAGTTATATTTACCCCTTAAACCTCAGCCTGTGCTCCACTAAGGACTAAATCAAAAATTGTCTCTCCTCTTGTGGGTTCCAAGACTAGCTGCTCCAAGAACCAGTCATTTAAAGTGTCAAGAAACTTTCTCTCTTCCTAGAAGTGACATTCATTGAACATGAGGATAGTTGAAATCCCACATTGAGTTTATTGATATAGCCTTTCTAATCTCTTTGAATATTTCACAGTTACTATCACAATCCTGTCAATAATATATCCCTACCGCTATATTCTTATTATTGAAGCATAGAATTGCTATCCATAGAGATTCAGTTTTGTTTATTTAAGATGTTTATTTCAGTTGACTCAGTGCTTTCTTTCACATACAGTGATACTTCTCCACCAGTACTTCCCAGCAACCAAACTTCCTTCATGGCCATTTCTCAGAGCTTTAGGATTTTTGGATCCTCATGAACCCTTCCCCTGGTGCCTCCCCACCACTTGCAAGGGAATTGTCTGGCGTCTAGTGTGGAAACCAATTCCATTGTTCATAAAGGGTACATAGGCACTTCTGTGTGGCCAATAGAACCACTAATTAACCCTATTAAGTGGGGATTAAGTGGTACAGAGAGCCTTGTACCCAGCCCTGTGTTCTCAGTGAATTTTACCCATACTGCCTCAATTTCTAGAATATGAACTTGCAAACTATTACTCACAAAACTAGTTCTTACCCAAATAAGTAAGGGTTTGCAAGATCCTTCCCCAAAGTACTGTCGTTCCTCTGACAAGCAGCAGCAGATTTCAAAACCTTGCATGTTAGTTTCCTGTTGAAGCAGAATCAGGGACACAGACCCTAAGTATCTTGGTAGCATAGCTTGTCTTGTTTACACAACGTAAGCCAGTCCTAGAACAGTAATGATCCCAAACAGCATGCAGGAAACCGCCAATTTCAGACATCTCAGACCCAAGGCAGCAAGTGTCCCACGAATTTACTCTTGATAAAGAATTAAGGCAGAAACTCCCAACAAAGAACCTACATCAAGTTCATTGTTGACAGGTGACTATTTCAGCATGTATTCACAGAATGTGTATTGCTCCCTGTTAACAGAACTCAGACTGTACACAAGAGCACCAAGTGGAGATACCAATCGTAACAATACTTCAAATGAATGACAACCATCCATTGTGCTAATATGGAGCTCGATCTTTCAGAATACTGAGGATTCTGACCCAGACCTGGGAAAGACAGAAGTACATGCCTAAAATTAAGCAAGTTCTTTACCAGATCACAGTCTTAGTTACTCTGTGCCTTGGTTTCCCCATCTGTAAAACTAGCTATTAATATATGCCTACCTCTGTGGAGTGTTTTGAGCATAGGCTCAGAGTTAGAGATGCTCAGGCTATTTCATGAGTTCCACATAGTAGAAATATTCTGGCCAAGTGGGCAGCGTGATGATGTAAGACTCAGAAGATGGGTTCTCATTCCAACTTTGGTGCTAGACTGCTAATGCAGGTTTATTCACTATCAGTAAAATGGGGATGGTAATTATATTGAGCTCCTTTGTAAAGCACTTTAAAATCTTTTGATGAAAGTACTACATAAGTATTATTGTTAAATTCTTAGATACAATAGTAACTGGAATACTGCTCCTTTATCTAACCACACTGTAGGTGGCAGGCCCTAGTGTTTAAAATGTATGAACAATGTTGTTGCTTGCAACTTGTAAAAAACATGGTCAGCTAGGTTGGCAACAGATGAAATGAGATGAAAAATCTGCTTATTTACTTTCTTGAGAATACACACATTTCACCAGCATTCAACAATTGGGACCTACGCAGATCAAAGAAAAACTTCTTGACCAAGGAGACAATAGATTTTAATGTGCAGTTTAAGAACAGCCATTGGATTGTAGGAGAAAAGTGTACTGATCAGAGAGCAAGACACAGAAGAATAGCAGCTCTGAGTTTACCTGCAGAAGGCCAAAATTATTACTGGTTTTGTGTGTCTTTGCTGTGAAGCCACAATACTTTCCACAGTAAATGTCACAGCCAGTGTGACATCAAAAGATTCAAGAAAGACTAGGATTTTCTCCTTAATCTAGCACCATTCATAAGCACTAACAGTCCTGGAGAACGAAACAAGATAGGTATGGCATCAAAAGCATCAGTGCAAGTTCCCCAGAATTTTCCCTCAGCTAAACCAAGATCTATTATCTGTGGGTCACAAGGTCAGTGAACGGGGAACAATATCAGTCTGTGAAGAGGATTGTTAAGTCTAACTGCTCTATGCTGCTTTGTACCAAACAGGAAAGAGGAGGTACCAGAAAGAATGGAGGCTGAAGAGGGAGCTTTGGAAAGTGGATTAAGACTTTTGGGAACTAGCACCTGCTGTCTCAGTGAGTAGATTTTATACACCTTTAGGTCTAACATAGAAATTTGGACTTACTTTAGCAGAGAACATTCTTTGTAGAGTACATTCAAAACTCAATGAACATTTTTCACAATGATCTCAATACCTACTTAGATCTCCAACCTCACATCACAGACATTCAAAAGGCAAAAGTCTGGGGACAGGAAATTTAGCCCAAAATATCTGAATCAACTTCTCCAAACTCATCATGAAGAGAATATCTGTGAGAGAGAAATTTTGCAGACACAAAGAGCTGAAAAGAAGAGTCTCAACACTTGGCACAACCCTAACTGTAGTGGGGAAACTGAGTTGCTGTGATAACAAATGTTATCATATAAGGCAGGGGTCTCAAACTCAAATCATCATGAGGGCCACATGAGGACTAGTAGGTTAGCCTGAGGGCCACACCACTGAAATCTTTTCATACAACAATATTGCAAATATCGGTAATTATAATGTCACTGTGGGCCGCAGGAAATAGCTTTAGGGGCCGCGTGCGGCCCATGGGCCACATGTTTGAGACTCCTGATCTAAGGCCAGGTTCTTTTGTCAGTTACAGTAGTGTAAGTCTGGATTCACTTATTCTTGTTGACTTCAGCGTGAACAAGATAGACCTCTGAATTTAAAACAGAACCACCAAAACTTTGTAAGCATGTGTGAAATTAGTAGGGGGTTGATACTTCTACTTTTCTGCTAAGCCAGGTTGGTTTGATCCTCCTACCCCACCTCATCTATTTTCTATTTCACCCAGTTGTAGGATCCTGCCTGTCACAAATTTCCAGTCCTTTGAAATGTGGGTTGTCTTTGTTCCTTGCCCTACAGACCAGCAGTTTTCAACCCATGTGCCATGAACACTGGCCAAGTGTGCTGTGAAATTTTGTACAAAGGCAATGAAAAAAACAAATATTGTTTCATCTTAAACAATATTCTATTCAACCAAAAGTTCAACTCATAAAACTTGTGAAAATTAATCATCAAATTAAGAGTGAGGAATCGGTCTTTCGATTCTAAAATGTGAACATTCTAAATGAAGGTGGCCAAAGTCAAAATTAAGATGACATGTATTTTCTTCCAGCAGATTTGAAACATTAATGCATGTAATCCTTCTTTAACTTGTTGTATGCACTATATTGCAAACCTATCTAGTAAGACTATAACCACAGTAAATGTAGGTAAATGTGATGTTTATGAGCAATTGGTTAGCTAAACAAGTGGGCGCTCTGTGGAATTGTTTATTTCATTGAAGTGTGCTGTGCTACTGAAAAGGTTTGAAACCACTGCTGTAGAGCATCTTGCATAATGGGGGCCTGATCCATCACTAGATTTCCTAACTGTTACTGTTCAGATTATTTAAATCTTAAAGTCACCTAACATTCATTTCTAGTCTTCAGGACAACAGCAGAACCTCCATCCATTTCAATGGTACCAGAATCAGGCTTTTAATATCCGTACACAAAATTCACTGCCTGGGATATTTTGTGCAGTATTACATTTTCTGTGCAACACGATTCCACTATCTCTCTGTCTCAGCCTGCAAACTAAGCTCTCTTTCTTTAGAGTAATACAAGTGTGTCATTTTTTTCTTTGTAAAGCTTGGAGTCTTAAGAATAGCTACTACTCGGTTTTGATTAAACATATTCAGAAGGAATTTCCTTCTGTCCCTTAACACTCAGACATTCATGACTCTAAGATGCTTATAGAGAACAAATTTTTCCTAAGGCTGCAGAGAATGACTCACACTAGAGATATGCCAGATCAAATAAGGTGAATAATCAGCAAACTGGCATACTTGCTGGTCCAAGAAGGAAACAGTTTGTCAGTCTCGCAATGCCTACCCACAAGGATCATTTTCAATGGGGTGTTCAGTATCCCTTTGTACTGTCCCATGATATTTTACCACTTAAAAAACCCACATGAATTAGCAAGAAACACATACTGCATGTAGTGCTAAAGGGCTATAATGAACTCTGCTCTGCAAGGTGCTAGGTCCTCTAGTTTGAGCCCCACAAAGCAATTGAATGCATGTTCAATTTTAAACATGATTAGTCTCATTGATTTAACTGTGCATCAGGGGGAAATGGAGAGGCTTAGCACTAGAGCTTGCTAGAAGACAGTTTTTGAGCTTTCAGTATTTGCTTCCATTTCACAACAGGAGGAACCTGAGACTTTTCAAAATTCATCATGAACAATCGGAGTCAGTGGGAGCCACCTCAGAATCACCAAGAGCTGTCAGGTCCAGGCACTCAGCTGAAATGTTGAGGAGACCCAGAGTCAAACCTCCACTATGCTTGATTCCCCACAGGGACTTTAACCCAGTTCTCCTACATCTCGGGCTAGTGTTCTAGGCACAGACACTTGAATGTTCTAGGGTTTCTCTTGATCTTATGTTTGGATCAGAATTTCCATCCTGGACCTAAGTAACCTTCCTATTAAAGCAGAGACGTTTCTCCAGAAAATTTCAGTTTCCATGCATCAGGATTTTCCAACATGAAAAATTTCAGTTGACAAATTCCTGACCTGCTCTACTGAGCTCCTCTGAAAGTAAGGCCTTCAATGACTCGCCCAAGGTCACTGTGTAGTGAATGCTTATGCTGAAGACACAATTATTTCATTAAATCACTCATACACTCATCCCAGTGAGTTGTGACAAAGAACACAATTCCTGTAGTTCCAGAGGTATAGGTTTCCACCACTCAGTCAAAAGGAGATCTTCCCCTCTGTGTTGCAATGACAGGAGGACCCTGTGGTCTCCTTTAGGGTAACATGATATCTCTCTCTTTCTTTCTTTCTCCCCCACAAAATACATTACACTGTGAACTTGGGCAAATTAGTTAACATCTCTGGGCCTCAATTTCCCCCATCAGTGAAAGGGGGACAATTTGATTACATACTTATCTCTTTCAAAGAGGACACCACAAAAGCTAATCCATTGAGATTTGTACCAGGCAATGAATATAGAAAATGATGCCAATGCATGTTTTCTGTATTTCTATGTGCTGTAGGATTTGATCAGGCATCTTCTGGATATGCAATAGCTCAGGGATTTTGTTTTTCAGTTCTAGTACTTGTAAGGAATTTCACATTTGTTTTCTCCCCCACCCCACCACTTTCCAGGGTCACCATACCCTCCTGGCATAATGGCATTCTGGCAGTACAGGAGAAAGCATTCACCTGACTGCATGCAAAACACGAAAAGAAAAAGAAAAAAGAAAAGAAAAAGAAAAGAAAGCTGTTTTAAGTATGTGCCTGTATTTGCTTTATCCTCAGTGAGTAAAAGCACCATGATCCAGGTGAGACACATACCAAGGGACAGAGCTGCATAATATCTGGCACATTTCATTTAGGATTTTGAGCTGAGCTTGAATCACGAACTCATCAGTGAAAGATGGTGCATTATGTATCAGGCCATGTTGTCCTGATGCTTGAACTCAGCAGCTTTCTAGTATTGTTGGCAGCTACTGAATGCCCATGTTTTCTGAACTATGTTTCCACATTATAAATATGCTAATAACTTTATTCTGACAAGATTTTGTTCCAGGAATAATTATTTCCATCTCTCATGTATCCACATCAGAGTTACCTCAAGGTCAGTCGTGGGGCTGTAATAATTATCAGCTTAACTATTAACATCTCTTGGAGAGCTAATTAGCTAGGCACCAGACAAAACCCTCTAATGCTTGAGGTCTAGAGGGGCAAAAGGCAAAGATTATTTTAATGTTTAGGCTAAATATCCAAAGCCCTGGAGTCTGCCTTTGGGAATCATGGACCACTGCAGCAGCCAGAAAATGAGAAAGGAAAACAAATTAAGGGAAAAGGCTGTAAATTTACCAGTATCCAAATTCCATTCATTGTGAATTGAACTGCCAATCACCTCCTTCTCTCAAAGGAAGGATACATGCAGGCAACAGCTGCACCAGGGTCTCAGATTCTATAGGGCATTTTCCATTAGGGCAGTGTTTTTCAAACTTAAGGTCAGGACCCTTTACTGGGTCACAGACCTTCAGGTACTGGGTTGTGGTGCCCTCTGCTGCTGCCGCCAAAAGACTGGACTGCACTGCTGAACGATATAGTTGTTGAATGACTCTGATAAATGATTTTTTCAGACTAGGTCCCAAGGAAGAAAGTTTGAAAACCACTGCACTAGGGAGCTCCACTGACACAGACGTTCTTTCAGCAAGGGGTCCTGCTCTGAGCCGAACCAGCAAACAGCCCCAGTGCAGGACTGAGAGGGCATTTTCAAAGTTCCCATTACCACACACTAAGCACTGTGGCTTCCTTCTGAATTGAGGACACAGTACCTCTCATGGGATTTTGCTTTCAGGGACACATGCATATTTATTAGCAGAACATAAAATGATTGGTCTAGGAGGGGAAAAAATTTCTGCCCAAAAGACCTTTGCAGTATGAAACTACAGATACACATGTGGTTGAAGAGCAGGCTGAGAGGTAGGTGGCCATTTCAGGCCTCTTGATCTGTGAGGTGAGAGACAAGAAAGTCTTCTGGCAAACTGGACTCATTGTACCAAGGGAGAGGGGGAAGCAAATGAAAGAATGGGACAGCTGCCTAGGATTCCTCCCCATTTCTGTCAGAGGTGGCATACTGGGCCATCAGTATTAGGTTTCATGGTAGGGAAGTGTGACATGATCCATCTCATCACCTTGATGCTTCCTATGGGTTACCTGGGGAATCAGCTCTCAGCCAGACAAATGCCCCTCTCTGCAGTGTCCCACGCTCAGTCCTGTCTCTGTTGGACCCTCCTTCTCATTGCTCACCCCACTGGCTGAGTCACAATCCATGTTCCCGCCACCTCTGGAGGATTCTGTAGTCCATTCATAAGCCTTTCTAAATAGGTCTTAGGCAGCTAGTTGATCATTGAGTATACCTTGGAATGCAGGTTCATGAATGACTCATAAATAAGACACTTTCCAGCGCGGGGTAAAACAAGAATGAAAATAAAAAGAAAGTAAATCATGAGGCTTCCTATTAGCTGCTTTTCATAGCATTGTGTGGGCATTCAGGCTCAAGATGCTTTAAAATAAAAGCAATATACATTTTAAACAAAATGAAATATTTTATTGTTATTGGTTTATGTAGCATGCAAGAGAGACTCCTGCCTCTAACAGTGTGCTTGCCTAGCACACTTCATGGTAAAAAGATGTCCCATGATGCTTTGTAATAATATAATAAAAATATTATTAGCTTCATGAGGACAGAGATTTCCCAAGCCTGTGGAAGGTGGGGATTACTTTTCCACCTACACAAATGCTCCTATTAGATATATTATTTGTATTGCAGTATTGCCTACGGACCCCAATGAGTCAGATTCCAAAGCGAGAAGGAACCATTCTGAACATCGCATCTGCCTTCCTACATAGCATAGGCCAAATAACTTCCCCAAAATAAATCTTTTAGAAAAACATCCAAGGTTGACTTTAGGAGTCAGTGCTGGAGAATCAATCACAACTTTTGATACACTGGAACCCTGGTTAATTACTGTCACCATTAAAAATATATGCCTTGTTTCCAGTCTGAATCCAACTTCTAGGAATTAGTTCATGTTACACCTTTCTTTGCTACATTGAATAACTCATTATCAAATATCCATTCCTCGTACCTACTTATAGTCTGTAACCAAGTCAACATTTAAACTTCAACTCAGATGGGAGGCCCACTGTAGATGCACATAGCAAGAGATGTCCTTGCCCCAAAACCTTGTAATCTAACAGAAAGGACAGTGTCATGCTGTAGGTTAGCATGAAATCCTAGGTCAGAGCTCAAATTTCCAGAGTCCTATTTTAGCACCTGCCCACCTACACAGCCCTTGCTAAACCCCAGTTACCATGCATACATTTTAACAGAAGCTCACTAGTTTAGAATCAGTCTCTATCATTTCACTGGCCCTAGGAGGAGGGGAAGAGAAATGAGCATTAAACCCAAAGTCCATCCCATTTATCTTGGGGGAAATGGATGCATAGCTTTTAGGCTGAAAGTTAAACCAGACGGCTTTGAACACCCTGGGTATACTCCAGCCCATCTAAATTGCTCCAGCATTTTAAGGCCCCTGGGTCTTACCGTATATATAACTGTAATTTACCCATTTTGCATTCCCCTTTATATTTCCAGAGAATTGTAAGTGAGCCTCAGTTTAAGTGAGAATCAGGCACACAGCGTATCAGTAGGCTTGTAAGATTCAATTTTTACTGGTAAGTGTCGATAAACATCAATTTCACCAGACATGCAGAAGTGCGCATGTGAAAAATTATTTCTATGGATAACAAAAATTTACAGCTAGACAAAGAAAGAAGAATGCTGCCTCAGAACTCAGTTTGATTTAAAATATGTACTTTGTATGAATTGACCCATAATTTTGACAATGCATATTTTAATAGTTATAAAAAAAGATTAACTTTGAATTTCAACCTCTGCCATTACATTACACCATGATTGTTTGACCCTCCCTCCATCATTTCTTGTAACTGAAAATTTAAATCAATACAATAAAAATGCTTAAATTGTATTATCCATCAAAATTATAGAAAAATTTGAATTATGCCAAGCCCACATGTAAGAATAGAGTAACTGTCTAATTGTCCCCTTGAAAAATAAAGATATATTATTTAAAAAGACTTGAAGCAAGCTGCACAGCCAAGGTTTTAATAACTATTGAACCAAATGAATTAGAAATTCTAAGCACTTTTACAAGAAGGAAATTGTTCTTCCTTTATTAAACATACATTATACTTGGAAGTGTCAGAAGGGACTTCTTGTCACAGACTTAGAATTCAATGTTTGATCTTTCTACTCAGATTTAAGCTGACACACTGGCATCTTCTTGTCTTTTTAGTTAATAAATGTGTCTCTTCTTCAAGGAAAGGTCATTGTTCTTTACTTAGGTAAAGTCATTAAGAAATTAAAAGCTCATCCTCTTCGTTTCTAGAGCTGGAAAATGGTATGTCACCAAAGAAACATCTCTTGTTTTCACTGGCGCTGCAAAAAATATTAATGCAGGCAATTAGAGACAGAAATGAAAAAAGATTTATTAGGCCATCTAGTCCATCTTCCTATACTACAGGATTGTATCTTAAACTGTATTTTCCAGCAATTTTTCCAGGTAAGTTTCAAATGACTGATGGTAGGGCTCCCAACATTTTCATTAGGAAACTGTTCTACAGTGCAAGATTTTAGTGGTAGAGAGTTTTCTGATTATTTCTAGTTTGAAGCTCTTGTACCACTGTGAGCAAATTGTCATCAACCACCCTGATCATTTCTTCCACACGTATTGAGATTCTGTCAATATGGCAAAAAAAGTTCTTTTCCCAGGTCAGCTCTTTCTTGCCTCCCTAGCTGATCTATACCTGGCAAGCCATTATTTAACCTAGTGGACACCACTGTTTAGGTCTCAGGGTAAGTGATAATTTTGCTTATTGTTTATGTCAATGAAAATAGTTAAAATCAAGGGACTCAAATCAAGTTTTACAAGGTTCCTCTTTTGGATGCCAGTTAGAGCCTTAAGCAAAATTAATTTTATCCAGGGGCATAAAAATATCTGATTGCTATCCGGGTACTCTGGTTTTTTGACAGAGATTTTTGTAGAAAGGATGTCTTCTTACGTTAAGCTCTGTAGTTGCTTTTTCGGATCAAATTTGTATCAGGAGAACTTCTGAGTTAAGATGTAGTGTGAAAAATTTTACACAAGATTTGAAAGTCTTTCCCAGTCTATGGAAAACTACAAAAAGGATATCCTTATGCCATTCTAATTTGTTTGTATTTCCTTCCCCTAAAAAAAAAAATAGATTACTACAGTATTACTTCGGCCCAAAATTCAAGCTGAAGTGTTATTTATGCTCAGCTGAATGTCATAATCTCCGCCTCATGACTATTTAATTGGTCTAGGATGAGGGTCTGCAACCTGCGATTCTGGAGCCACAGGTGGCTCTTTGGCTGCTCCCTTGCAGCTCTTGGGCTCCAGGCCCAACATTGCCACCAGGGGACCTTGAGAGTGTTTCATGCCTGGCTCCAGGCTTCCCACCGCTACTGGGGACCCTGCGGAAAGTCTGTTCCTAGTTCCAGGCTCCCTTACCCCCAGCCATGGGACCCTGTAGCAAGTGTCCTGGCCCAGCTCCCCCATCACCCACCAGGAGGCTACACCCATTGTGGCTCTCAAAACCCTTGGTTATTGAGGGAATTTTTTAAAATGACTCTTCCTATCTTTTGGGTTGCTGACCCCTGGTCTAGGACCTTCACTTGGTGTATGGGAAGGGCAGAACTATTTTACCAACACATAGACTCAGACTAATAGACACTAAGTTCAGAAGGGATCAATATGATCATGTAGTGAGACCTCCTGCACACTGCAGGCCATAAAACCTCACCGACCCACTCCTACAATGAACCTCAAACCCATAACTGAGCTATTAAAGTCCTCAAATCATGATTTAAAGACTTTAATACAGAGAATCAACCAGCAAGTGACCCATGCCCAGTGCTACAGAGGAAAGCAAAAAAAAAAAAAAAAAAAACCCAGCGCCCAAGCCAATCTGCCCTGAGGGAAAATTCCTTCCTGACCCCAAATATGGCGATCAGTTAAACCCTGAGCATGAGGGCAAGTCCACAACAGCCAGGTCAAGAAGAACTTCTCTGTAATAATTCAGAACCCACTCCATCTAATGCCCTTCCCAGGTCACTATCATACCCATCACCAGTAGTAAAAGATAGACAATGGCCAAGCTACATTGTACATCATATTATTCCCTCCATATTTTAAAGGCACCTAAGATTTTTGCCCCCACCATTTCCCACTTCTCATATGTATCTAAGAGCAAAACAAGTTTCAAGTTCCTTGGAAAGAGAAGTTGGAAATATTTAGAGATGATTCTGTTTAGCTCAATGAATAGCATCAAAATGTCCAATAGTTGAGTTTTTCTTTGTTTCAGTAATGCAATATTTTACTGCTGACAGTCTCACTGAACTTCGTGTAGTCAGCAGTCCAATCCAATAAACCAAAGATATGGAACATAAAAATGAGCTAGAGCCAAATAACCATAAATAAGAGCAAGCCACAAAGGCCCCCCAGTAAAGATTTATACAGAGTTTTAACACAGCATACATCAAGAAAAATCAGTCATGAATTCTGCCTCACTCACAAGCATTTTCTTTCTTGTTTCTAGTTAGTCCCTTTCCCTGACAATGTGAGCATTTCCCCTAAACTATAATGCTTTTGCCAGTCTTCTCAGTAGTAAGAAAGATCTCTCAGACTGTGATATTGGTCGCCAGGGAAGTATTGGGAGTCCCCTTGTGAGAGTCATTTAACATTTGAATTCAAATATTAATGAGTCAAGCAATAGGCCTGTGAACATTTCTTGGAGGACAATCTCAGAGCAGAAAAGACGCAAAAGAAACCTGATAGCCAGGCTAAAATTCCATCTTTAAATGTGATCACACTGGCCCTAGTTATACTTCCTAGACCATCCTGAACCAGCAGTTCCTAAACATTTTCCCTTCACAACCCCATTTCCAGATATGTTCTCCCCCACACAACCCCAGACAGCATGGAAGTTGCCATTTAAAAATGGTGTCTTACATGCAGTGTGATCTCACACGTGCTGTACATGCATGGTCAAGCCACAAGGAAGACACCATTTTGTTTTGCAAAATAGTCTCCACTTGAGTAGAGGACCTCACAAACATACAGTGCATATGACATCATGTGGCATGAAAGGTGCCATTTTGTGGAGCAAAACAGCATCCTCCATGAGATGTGACCCTGTGCATACAGTGCATGTGAGGTCACATTCTGCAGAGGAGGCCATATTGTAAAATAACATCCTATGTATGCTCGGGATTGCCGTGACCTCTTCTGCTGATGAAGCAACCCCGTTTAGGGTCACAACCCACAATCTGGGAACTGTTGAAAACAATTCGTATTCTCTGGAGAAAAGACTCCCTTTGGTCAAGTGTGATCTGTTCACTATCAGGAAAATGTGGGGCAGCAAAAAAACAATATGACAATATTTTCAAATGTGCATGCTAAACTGTGTGCATATTTTTCACACAGTCTCATCTTAGGAACTGAAAGATTCCAGCATATTTGTTTAAACCCTGATCTTTATGCACAAATACCTATATTCATGTCATGATTTGTACAAAAAACAGTTTGTGCAGGCCAAAAAAACCCACAAAACACATATCTTAAAAGCCATTTCTGGTTTTTGAGCCATTATTGGAGTCTACTTCCTGCCTTTTGGGTCGAAAGTTCTGCATTTGATGATTCCTGTGACTCTACTGTTCTATTATGAGCTCCATTATGAAAGTGGAAACAAGCCAGTTGAAAGTCTGTGGGTTAAGTTTAGAGGGGAGAGCAACAAGGGGGATGTTGTGGTAGGTGTCTGCTACAGACCACCAGATCAGAAGGAGGAAGTGGATGAGGCATTCTGTGTACAACTAACAGAAGTTTCTAGAGCACAGGCCCTGGTTCTCATGGGGGACTTCAATTACCCTGACATCTGCTGGAAGGCCAATACAGCAGTGCACAGGCAATCCAGGAAGTTTCTGGAGAGTGTTGAGGACAACTTCCTGGTACAAATGCTGGAGCAACCAACGAGGGGCCTTGCGCCTCTCGATCTGCTGCTCACAAATAGAGAAGAATTTATCAGGGAAGTAGAGGTCAATGGCAGCCTGGGTAGCAGTGACCATGAAATGATTGAGTTCAAGTTGATGATTAAAGGAAAGAAGGAAAGAAGCAAAACACAGACCCTGGACTTCAGAAAAGCAGATTTTGTCTCCCTCAGGGAACTGATGGGCAGGATCCCTTGGGAGGCTGATCTGAAGGGGAAAGGTGTCCAAGAGAGTTGGGTGCATTTTAAAGAAACCCTGCTAAGGGCACAGGAAGATACAATTCCGATAAGGAGAAAGCACAGCAAATGTGGAAGGCGCCCACTGTGGCTTAACAGAGAGCTCTGCACTGAGCTGAAGCATAAAAAGGACGCTCACAGGAAGTGGAAGCTAGGACAGATGACTAAGGAGGCATATAAAGACATTGCTCGGGACTGCAGGGATAAAATCAGAAAGGCCAAAGGACAAATGGAGTTGCGACTAGCAAGGGATGTGAAGGATAATAGGAAGGGGTTCTACAAGTATATCAATAACAAGAAGAGGATCAGGGATGGTGTAGGTCCCTTACTGAATGGGGCAGGCATCCTCGTGACAGAGGATGAGGAAAAAGCTGAAGTGCTCAATGCTTTTTTTACTTCAGTTTTCACAAGCAAGGTCAGCTCCCAGCCCACTACACTAGGTACGGGGGACTGGGGAGAAGAAGAGAGGCCCTTGGTGACAGTAGGTCAGGTTAGGGACTGCTTAAAGAAACTAGATGTGCACAAGTCCATGGGGCCGGATGAACTGCATCCGAGGGTGCTGAGGGAGCTGGCTGATGAGATAGCAGTACCGTTGGCCATTATCTTTGAAAACTCGTGGCGAACGGGGGAGGTGCCAGAGGACTGGAAAAAAAGCAAATATAGTACCTATCTTCAAGAAAGGCAAAAAGGATGATCCAGGGAATTACAGACCTGTCAGCCTCACCTCAATCCCTGGAAAAATCATGGAGCAGCTTCTCAAAGAATCCATCCTGAAACACTTGGAGGAAAATAGAGTAATCAGGAATAGTCAGCATGGATTTACCAAGGGTAAATCATGCCTGACCAACCTCATCGCCTTCTATGATGAGATGACTGGATTTGTGGATGCGGGAAGAGCCGTTGATGTGATATACCTTGACTTTAGCAAGGCTTTTGATACGGTTTCCCACAGCATTCTCATTGGCAAATTAAGGAAGTATGGGTTAGATGCATGGACTGTAAGGTGGATAGAAAACTGGCTAGAACAACGGTTTCAGCGTGTAGGAATCAATGGCTCCATGTCAAGTTGGCAGGCAGTAACGAGTGGTGTACCCCAGGGGTCGGTCCTGGGGCCAGTTCTGTTCAATGTTTTCATTAATGATCTGGATGATGGGATAGATTGCACACTTAGTAAGTTTGCAGATGATACCAAACTGGGGGGAACGGTAGACACCCTAGAGGGCAGAGACAGGATTCAGGGAGACCTAGACAAACTGGAGCAGTGGGCCAAGAGGAATCTCATGAGGTTCAACAAGGATAAGTGTAAAATCCTGCACTTGGGACGAAAAAACCCCATGTACTGCTACAGGCTGGGGAGTGATCAGCTAAATAGCAGCACTGGAGAAAAGGACCTGGGAGTCATGGTGGATGGGAAGCTGGATATGAGTCAGCAGTGTGCTCTTGCTGCCAAAAAGGCCAATGGCATACTGGGCTGCATCAGAAGAAGTGTTACCAGCAGATCGAGGGATGTGATCATTCCCCTCTATTCTGCACTAGTGAGGCCACATCTGGAATACTGTGTCCAGTTTTGGGCTCCCCACTACAAAAAGGACATGGACAAATTAGAGAGAGTCCAGAGGAGGGCAACCAAAATGATCACAGGGCTGGAGCACAAGCCCTATGAAGAAAGACTGAAGGAACTAGGCTTATTTAGCCTGCAGAAGAGAAGACTGAGGGGGGGTTTGATAGCAACCTTCAACTACTTGAAGGGTTGCTCCAAGGAGGAGGGAGCTCGACTGTTCTCGGTGGTAACAGAGGGCAGAACGAGAAGCAATGGTTTCAAGTTACAGCTGGGGCGGTCCAGGCTGGATATTAGGAAAAACTTCCTTACTAGGCGAGTGGTGAAGCATTGGAATAAGCTGCCTAGGGAGGTGGTGGAATCTCCATCTCTGGAGGTGTTCAAGTCCCAGCTGGACAAAACACTGACTGGGATGATCTAATGGGAGTGGTCCTGCTTTTTTTGGCAGGGGGTTGGACTAGATGACCTTGTGGGGTCCCTTCCAACCCTATGATTCTATGATTCTATGATTCTATTCCAATGATGAGTATCACCAGGATATTATGTTACCAGGTGCCTGAATTTTTTCCAGTGACATTCTTTAGACAGACTGAAAACCATGCAATGCACCTGCCAAAAACAGATGGTCTCTGATCCATGTCAAGTTTCATTGCACCACCAAAAGTATGGTTCTCTCTGGCAATATCACACACAAACATAGGGCCAACCTAAAATGAGGAAAATGCATCTTCAAAAAAGCTAAGTAAAAAAAAAAAAAACAACCCCAAAACCCTGCATATGATGCCAGAGAATTCAATCTGGAAAAAAAAATGCAATTTTAGTGTTGTGCAGGGCCCAATGATCAGCTAGTGTAAACTGGTATTGTTCATTGTTGTCAGTGGCACTCTGCTGATTTACATCAGCTGAGGCTCTGTCCCATAGTACTGTGCTTTTGTTTCTGTTTCAAACTAGAGTGAACACATCAAATTAGGAAATGTGGTTAAAAAAAGTCTAATTCAGTTTACTTTGGATTTAAATATAGACTGACTTCTGAAGTAAGAGGTGATTTGACATTTTACATTATGCCCTCATTCAAATAAAGAAAATACCCACCACCATTCTATTTCCATGATTTTGGCACAATTATCTGTGAGGACAGAATATACTACAGATGCTGATAGGACAGTGTGGGACCAGTGAATCTGCAAAACCTGATGCTATGTTTCAATTCAACCTTCCTCCAAAATGGCTGTGTCCAGTCTCCCTGCAGGGGGTGAGGCGGGGGGGGGCTCAAGTTTATCTTAGTAAGGGTTACTATGACAAACTCCAACTTTTAGGGAGCTTCATTTGTCACCCATTGCTAACCCACTGGACTCCGTATTTCTAACCCGATGGCTCTCTGGAAAACACTGTGCTACAGTGGGGACAGAGCTAACAGAAATAAAATAGAATACAATAAAAATAGCAAATTAAAACTGAAAGAGAAACAGCAATAGAGTGCAGAAAAAACATTTTCTCCAGTCTCTGCAGGTCCCTCCAATTCAATCCCTGCAGATCAGCATAAAAGAATAAAATAAAGACAGTGTTATATCTATTTCTTCTAGGTACTAGTCTCCTGCATGCCTGTCTAAATCATGAATAAATTCAAAAGAACATCCCTCTCCCAGGCTTTAAGAGATAAATCTGAAAATCAAATTTTTAATCTTAACCTGAACCCCTCTGTTGCATTTAACTGTAAATCAGCACAGGATTTGGAGTTAAATTGCTTCATGCTTATTGGTCCTTCAAAGCTTTAAAGAATATAGAACTGAAAAAAATTGGACATCCAGGGCTGGAGAAGTGCAGGGAAGAGTTTAGTGTTATTTTATATGTTTCACATAGCACTGTTATGGGCCTGATTCTAACTTTACATGATGTAAATTAGGAGTAGTTCCATGAAAGTGAATGGATGACAGCTTGCACACATGCAACACTTTAATACTATGCCAGTCACTTGTATGATCATTCATGCTTATGAACTCTACAAGAAACAGAGTTAAAGCCTGCATAACAATTTAAGATCTCTGTATAGTGTTGAGCTATGATGGGAATGTAGCTGTTGATGTTAGAAATCACACGAGGCCAGATAATAGGAATTCTTAGTGCTAGGAACTTCAAGTAAACTGAAGAGCAAAGTGTGTAAGATAATAATTAGGCCAGTCATAACTAATGTGTCAGAATACTGGCCAATGAGGAATTGAGAAGAACTACTTCACTCCACCAAAAGGAAGAAGTCTTAGGTAGCGTTAGAGCAGCTCAGCAATCCAGTGAGAGCGTATGAGCCATGATGCAGGTAGTCCCTAACACAGGAAAGCTGAGAGAGCACTGACTGAGATGGTTGGGTCCTGAGCGATAAGATGCAGGATATGTTGGTCAGAGAGTATGAGATCTAGTAGTCATGGCGCAATGACCACGAGAAAGACCAGAAAAAAAAGGTGGTTCGTGATGCTGATGTGAAGTTGGTGTCCACTGAGAAGATGAGCTTGACAAGAACACTTTGTGACAGAGAGCAAGAGCTGTTGACCTTAACTCATGGGACAAAATAAAGACAAAAAAGATGGTTGTCTTCTCCTTCCCCATACATTTTAGGCAGGAAAACTCATTAAGATGTAATTTAAGCCCCTTCCCCATAGGATCCTGTGTCCCTGAAAACGAGGGCAATCCTCGTTTAGAGGCTGCTCCTGGCATCTTGATTAGTTTGACTACCTAACTGAGCCACCAAACAGCTGATCTAACAAACCTGCCAGTGCAATACCTGGGTGTATGCATACTTCATGGAGCACCTTCTACCAGGGTATTTTACTGACTTCTCGTTATCCCTCACACAGAAGCATTACAAGTATTCCATTTTGTCAGTGGATTCAAAAACCATTTTCTTCTACTGCAGTCTGTCAGTCTAGATCCCCTTCTATCTCTTATTTTTCTTTGCAGTGACAACATAATGTTAGGGAAAGCGATGTGCAATGGTGTGTTTCCCCTAATCCACTCCATCAAGAGGCCCATTACAGCCACAGATAGGAATGGACTTACAACAGGCCTACATTCAGGATCATTCCCCACAGAAAGGGATTCCTTGTTGAGGCATCTGGTTCAAACTCTTGTGCTATCCTCAGACATGTCTATGATACTCAGAACATGTGCCCCCAGTCGTGGAGCCTGCAATCACACCATCTAAATTCTCTAGGAAGTCTGCCAGCCTTCTCTAAGTCTACAGTTAATCAGTGCCTTTCCTTGTGTTTCCCCCTGTACTTCTCCTGCAATATTTGAGCTGCAAACCCTGCATCAGTTGTTTCGTTTCCTGCCATTAACCCAGACTGGTTGTTGCATACCTAGTGTGCCAATTCCTCACTCAGTCTTTCCTCAATAATCCTTTTCAATCATTTTATCTAAAACGGTAGGTGGCAAAATACGAACTAAAAGTATTTATTCTCCCCTACAACTAACAAAGTAACTATCTGATTTGTTTTCCACAATTACTTAGGGCCCATGATATGCTAGGCACTGTAAGCACACTTCAAAAGACTGGGACCATGCCTTGAAGCATTTATATTTACATTCTACAGAGAACAACGACAAGGATATCAAAATAATGCAGAGGTCCAGTGCATGTCCGACCATTTCCTGATTATGCAAAAGAGTGTTAATCACACAGCATAGTCAACAAAATTGAAAGATGGCAAGTTTAAAACTGATACACAAGGAAATACTTGTTAACACAAGGTTAAACTCCTTGCCACAATCTATGACTAAGGCCAAAGGCATGCATTAGACATTTATATGGATGTCAACTTACTCAGATTTTAAAATATATAGATATAGATATAGATATAGATATAGATATAGATATAGATATAGATATAGATATAGATATAGATAAATGGGTCCTGGGAAGTATTTTACAGCACTTCCCTTATATACAGACCTCCTGTGCCTTCATTGGCTGCCAGGCAGCTCCTTCCTATTGGCTACCTTTTGCGCAGCCTCTCCAAGGGCCCTTTTGTGACCAGTGAGGGGCTGGTACCCCATCACAAGAACTTTCCATAGTTAATATGCATTTGGATAAAGATGATATGGAGCAATGAAATTCCAAATCAAGTAGGTACAGGTCTATTCCAAGGAAAAGGGGGCTTCGCAGACTGTGATAAACAGGTGTTGCAGGGGGCTAGTGCCTCGTGGTCATGGCTCACTACTGGAGTCATACTGTCCAGTGGTGATAGTGCAAAGTGGCAGGAGCTCCACCTAATGGCTGCCACCCAGGCAGAAGCAGGGGTGCCACTGCATTACTCCACCTGGTTCTGACTCAGGGGCCTCGGAGGCTGACTCAGCTGCTCCCCTGGCTTCATCCGGTGTTATGCTTTCCATCAGCTTTCCTGGGTACCTTCCTACTCCAGCCCACCTCCCAACTCTGAGGAGCATCACTGCCTTTGGACGTCTGGTCTGTCTCTTCTACTGGGTGCTGTGGCTTTCTTCACTCACTAGCTCAAAGCTGGCTCCACTCTGGTCTGCCCTGGAGTCTCCCAGAGCACATCCTGTCCCCCTAGCTTGCTGGCCTGAAACTGAGCTGCATGGCTAGGTTTTAAACTCTTACTCCAGCCTGAGCATACCTGCCAAGGGCCTCTTGACCCCTAAATGTTCCTTAACTCTGTCATTGGAAATGAGTTATTGGAGGGGAAGTCTAGTCTAGTAGGGTGTTCACAAAGCCTGTCACTCAGTCATATTACTCACCCAAATAAAAAAACAAAGTGACACTCACAGGTACAACTCCAGACTAAAGTGCCAGTATGAAATGATTCAAGATTTCCAGGGAAATAAGATTTGCTGTGACTGTGTCCTAAGTGCCTACTCATGTTTATTGATGTTTGCCTGCAGACCTCGAAATGTCATGCTCCGTCCACCTGCTACTTGTTTGCAAATAGATTTACTGTCTCAAATGCCAGCTGGGCTTCCCTCTCACCATGTAACAATGAACTAATAATATTCTTGGGTTGCAATCTGTTAACATCTTTGCATAACCTTTGGCACATTTGGTGCAAATAATTGCTTACTTGGTTGGGTACCTTGTTCCTGTACTATTCCTTTGTAATAAAATAAATGGTTGGGGAGAGTTTTGTACCCAAGTCAGTTGGCATTTGGGGGGGGGGGGGAGTTTGCATTAGTTTTTATTTTATTCAGATGTTTTCCTGCAGCCCTATACACATATAAAGTAAATCCAATAAGAATATTAATGTTATTTGAGAAAGAAAAATATAAAATAAGAATATTAATGTTATTTGAGAAAGAAAAATATAAAATAAGAGTACTAAATTTTGTTGGAAGGCAAATATCAAGATTTCATAACTAGACATATGGTGAATCCATGGTTACAGAGACCTTCCCATAACAAAGTGGGTTGTAGTGAATTCCCTGTCACTGAGAATTTTTAAATCAAGTTTGGATTTTTTTTTTTAAAGATAGACTTTAGTTCAAAAAGGAGTTGTTTTGGCAAAGTTCTAGAGCCTGTGTCACATGACAAGATCTTTTCTGGCCTGAGAATCCTTTGTTTATGAAGTCATGTCTTTCTGCTCCAAGTCCTGCAGGCTTCTATCTGTTAAGTTACCTTTGATCTAAATTGCCTAGCATCTACATTGTCACTAACTTTATACAGCTACCATACAAAGGAGTAAGGGGTTATAAGATGACCTCTTATTTCCATGGGTATGGGCTACCCATACCTCAAGTAGAAGCCATAGGGGAGTGGGGAGAGGCAGTCTCTAGACATCAGTCACTAGTTTCCCCAAGCCCAGATGGCGAGGGGTCTGGGAACGGAATGAAGTTTTGGCATAACTATCCTTGCCTGCCTAGCAACGTATATTGTGTTGCATGTAGGCCCAATCCAGTTTCTTCACAGCTGGGGGAAGACTGGAAGTCAGCTTGTGGTTACCCCCTTTTGCAATTTCATGCAAGTCTCACACAACTATACATTTTTCTTAACGCCCCAGCTCCTAGAGATACAAGATGGTGATAAATTAACTAGTGCTTTATGAAAGACAAGAGGGGTGAAGCTGAGATTAACTGAGTCAATACACTTAATAAAACACCCATATCTGAATGCTCATGCTGATGTTCATGAGCTAGATTCTGTTTTCTTTTACCCTGGTATAAACCTGGAAGAACTTCACTGGATTTCTCCAGACTTACTCCAGCAATTTTGGCTCCACTGTTTTAACTGCAGCCATTTTAATCTCCAAACCCTCTGCTCAGTTAAACCAGAGCAACTAGTTAAATTTGGATTTACTGTTCTAAGCAATAAGATGAAACCATATGTCTGGAGAGAACCACACACTATTTTTACCTTTGAGGAGGTAATCAGGCAGCAGTGATCAATTTGCATAGGCAATCTAATTGGCTAATATTCCAGGCCTCAGAATTGTTTCTGTCTGGGAAGGTTAACGATAACATATTAAAAGCTTCCTCCTGTGTAGTCAACCTTGTAATACATTTTTAATGAAGAACAAAATCCCATGGAAAATAATGGGTTACCTATACCATTGATTTAATTAGGTTGTTACATAGCAAGAATAATAAACACAGTTTTAAAGGTTCATGTAAGATTCTTAAGGACAAAGAGATACGCTGCAGCACTGAGTGCAGTTTTGACAGTATTTTTCCTACAATAAGAACTGCATCTATCAAAGCCATTGTTATCAGCATTTCTGGAACCATATAACATAAATGTGTCTTGGTATAAGAGTACTGTGTTCCTTTTTATCTGTTCAGCTCATGGCTATATATTTAGGCATATGTGTTAAACATTGTGCATTAATTTGCTCTCACGCTCACTTCAGAGCAATTAAATCAGACCTTGAAAAGTCTATGGCCTGATGATAAAAACTAAACAACACATAGCTGAAACAGGCATGAAGTTTCAGAACAAGATTTGAGATAAATGCTTCCTGTGTTAATTTTGTCAGAACTGTTTTGATGTGGTTTTGTCAAAGCACTTTCTGTAACCTGATCAGAAATGGTTTGGAGAGTTGCATCCTGGCAGTCACTCAGAGACTAGAGTTAATAAGCCTCACATTTCAAGGAGCTGCATCAGGAAGGGCATCAGGATAGGGTCTTATTTCAGATTTCAGCCTTTGATTGTACTCAGGCATACATACAAAATTGGGTATACACCATAGGTAGAAAGGGGAAGGAGAAGGAGAAGGAAGAGAAGATAGATACAAAAACATAGGCCTATATTCTGTCTAATGCTCTTTGGGTATGTCTACACTGGAGACTCTGTTAAGTCGATTTAACAAGGTCAACTTTAAGTCAACTTAAAGTCAACCTTGTTAAGTCGACTTAGAGCATCCACACTGAAAACTCCTGTCAGGTGCCTCCGTCTACACTGGCAGGTGCTAGGTCAACCCCTCCTGGTGGCCAGGAAACCTGGGAGGGGGCGTGGAGGACAATTAGGTTGACTTAAGGGCTAGTCCCCATCTATACTGGTTTAAGTCAACTTAATAAGGTCAATTTAAGTGTTAAGTTGACCTTAGGAGTTGGTGTTATTAAGTTGACTTAAGGAAGCACTTAAGTTGACTTAAGAAAAGCCCAGGATGGCTGCAGGGGTCTGTAGGTCAATTTAAACATCCTTAAGTTGACCTAAGGCTCCAGTGTAGACATACCTTATATGGGCACGTAGGGAACAAGAAGGGCCACAACTACAGCCCCTGTATTCAGAAAATTGCAGGACTGGGTCAAAGGGCGTAGAGTAGGCAGAGCCATGATACCTCTACTTTATGTGTCAATGAGTCACATTAGCCATCAGCAGTACATGGGAGTTTCTGCACCCCTTTTACATGTGGAGGAGGTTGTATTCATATGTGCTCTGGAAGGAAGAATTCTGGTGCACCCCAGGGGTCATACCACCTCTAGTGCAGAGCTTTGCCCAAATGGCCTCCTTAGGCCCAGAGTAATTCGAACTCAACCGAACCGTAATAAGTTGAACTAACAAAGTGTACTAATTTGATGTAAAGTTAAGTGAAATTAGTGTAAGTTGTTAATTCAAACTAACTGCCCTAATTTGAATTTATTTAGTTTGAATTAAGGCTTAATCTTGTTCTACACTGCCCTTAGTTCAAACTAAGAATTGAACGAGGGGCTTAGTTCGAACTAAATGCAGGTGTTACTAACTCAAACTAAGCTTTCATTAGTTGAAATTAAGGAATTTCTTAATTTGAACAAGTGAAAGTCTGTGGTGGGCAGGGACTAAATTAGTTCAAATTAAGGAGCCTTTATTTGAACTAAGCACCCAGGGATCCCATGATAATAAGGCAGCAAACTACTAAAGTAACCGTGTTACCCTTCCAGTTCTTTTGGATTCACTGTACAGTACACTGGAGGAACAGCTTTAGAGTTAGTTTCAGAACTACCTGCTTCTCTGATTTAGTCTCAGCTGTCCACTGAAGATAATGATTGTGATCATAGGAGCCTGACACAGGAATCCTTGTCCAGTCAGTGGCTAGCTTTTCAGTACTCCATGACTGAAAGCCATAGTTACACAGTAGGGAAATCTATGCTGGGAAGCAGTGGTTCTGAAAAAGATCTGGGGTCCTTGCTGAATAATAAGATGAACATAAGATCCCAGTGACATGCTGTAATCAAAAGAGTTAATGTAATCCTAAATACAAAAAACAGGGGAATATTGAGTAGAGGATAAAGGTGATTTTACTTCTGCATTTGGCACTGGTGAAACTGCTGATGAAACACTGTTTCTAGTGCTGGTGGCCACAATTCAAGGAGGATGTTGATAACTTAGAGAGGGTTCAGAGAAGAGTCAGGAGAATGAGTAAAGGGCTAGAAAGCATGCCTTGTAGATTCAGCTCAAACACTATCTATTCATTCTAACAAAGAACAGATTAATGGATGAAAATAAATGTCTGCATGAGAAACAAATATGAGGGCCTCAATCTAGCTGAGAAAAGTCACAGAGTCTAATGGTTGTAAGTTTTATTCAGACTAGAAGTAAGGTGTACATTTTTAACAGTGAGATTAATTAAGCATTGAGACAATTTGCTAAAGGTTGCAGTGAGAATTTGACAGTGACAGCTTTTAAATCAAGGTCTAATGTTTTTCTAAAAGATCCGCTGTTGGAAGAAGTTCTATGGCCTGTGTTACACAGGAAGACAAGATGATCACAGTGATCCTTTCTGGCTTTGGAATCTGTCTTGACCCATTCTGCCCTTTGAAATAAAATACAAGCATTTAAGCTTCATAGTATAAAGCATCTCCTATAATTTATAGAACACTGGAATTTATTATTTATGTCTGAGTTCTTACCTAGAAAGTAAGAGAGGGCCCTAAGAGGGAAAGCACGGTTCCTCTTGTTAAATCACTGTTTTATTATATTCCATACATCTCTCTGTGATGCTGGCAGATTGGGTGCCAGCTCGTGCAAAGGCCTGTAGGCCGCAACAAAAACCTGACAGATGTATAGCTGGAAAACTAGACTGATTAATCTTTTGTTAATGTCATTTAAATAGGTGTTAGATTTAGGAAATGCTTGCAAATTGCTGCATGCATTAATCTCAAGTAAATATTATCTAATAACATCAGATAGGGATATAAATGTTTGCAATGAAACTAGAAACACCAATAGGCAGGAAAGAAGAATTATCACATGTGAAATAGTTTACCACATGATGTATCATCACCCACCCAATAAATGAAGGCCTAGAAACAAACTGTGGTAGAATATTAGTGGACAGAAAGAATTTTTTATTTTATCCCACCACTGCCATGAAGTGGAGATAAATACAAACCCTCATCCTATGAGTTTGAGCACTGAGAGTAGGGTGTTAAAATCACTGTCAAAGGAAAACATCATGATGTTGCTTGCAGTTTGGAGACAACAATCTTACCTTTCAAAAGGTGATGGCAGCTGCTATGCATGTGTAACCCATGTGCCTAAATAGGTGCAATCTCTTTTAGGGATCCTTATGGCTGGGTTACGTTGCTGGGCAGATTTTGCAGCCCAGAAACCAGAAACTTCTGGTAAGAGGGTGAGGGAGCACACTGAGCATGCTCCACAAGTTTTATTGTTGAGCTGGAAGTGCATACCCAGGGAGAAGCCTGAGAAGAGAAGCCTGGAGAGGAGCAAACAGAGAGCTGCAGAGGACATTGGCTAAGGGACTCAGTGAAAGGAGCTGAGCAGGAGTGGACTGCAGGATGTTTTCTCCCAGCTTTCGACTGCTTTGCAGGGGAGTTGTCTGCAGCAGAACTGAGAGCTGGATGGCCAGTGACTTGATTGCATGGTGCTGGCTGCACAGGAGGAAGAAAGGACTGCATGGCATCTGCCTGAAGATTCCTGCAGCTAGAGAGGATGAGGATTGCTTTCGTTCTGCATTCAAGCCCCAAGGACTTAAAAGACTGGAACTGAGATAAGGGTGACTCCACCTGAACTTTGGGACTCTTGGGTTTCTTACTGTTTTGTTTAAATGTATCATGGTTCTTTAGGATAAGATGTGTTTAGTTAGTTAATAAAGTTCATTGTATGTTTTTGCTGAGTGGTAATTTAATGAGGGATGGGAACTCTGAGCAGTCTTCGCTGTGAGTCCTTTTGACAACTGGATCCTGGCTCTCCAGTTGCTTTCATCAGGGGTTTTCTCTGTGAGGCACTGGAGAGGGGCAATTGAATGAATCTGAGCCCACCCTAGCAGGTTACACATGCAAATTCTATATGTTCTTTAAGGCTAACCTAATCTAAGCAGCTTGAGGATTCCTTGTTTCTGCTTAGAAATACTAATTTATCTGTGTCTGTAGGTTTACCTGCACTAACCTTGTAAATAAGTCATCTTCAGTTAGCATGACAGGACAGGCTACAAACATTGTCTTTGGTTTGAGATACAAGGACAAGTGACTTGATCCAATGGGGCAGGGAGTCACCTAAATATTGTTTTTATTTTCGGTTTAAAGGACAATCTATCACAAAGACAAGCTTGTCAATGTCCTAAGGAAGACCACAGTATCCAACGGGACTGTCTGTGGCTCTACATTACACTGGTGGAGGAGTTCACACTTGATATTTGGTTGGTGATATCTAAGTACAGAACTCACAGCCAGTTTGGAGTTTCTGCGCTGGTGTTTAGCAGTTTGCCCTAAGGCTGATACTCATGGTTGTAAGCCAACTCTAGACAGACTGAAGGTCTGAATAGAGGCTGCAACCACTGCTGAATGTAATCCTGGAAATGGACTCTCTAAGTCAAGGAAGGTCTTTCCGGAAGTTTAATTAGTTTTTTTCTAGAGACATGCATGGCAAGAATATGACAGAAGCTGTCTACTGACCACAAGTTTTTACTAAAAAGCGAAGGAGACTTCTATAGGAGTATAGATGGTGCCTGCAGCTTAAAGAGAGAAAGAAGAATTTGGCAAATGTTAGCTTTAAATTCCTGCAGTAAGTTTTCTACTAGAGATGCTCTGGTAGTTCTCTGGTGTAACAGAGAGGTTTGACCCAAGGCGTTCACTTTGGAGGGAGGCAGCACTGCTCTGCTACAAGTAGGCAACAAGTCAGTAGACCTGACCCTCAATCAGGACAGGGCAAGCAAAATAATTTGTGACCCAAGCTTTCAGGCTAACTACCAGCCTATTGATCCATCACAGGCCAAGGGACAATCACTCCAGCATGTGGGGAGCTGAGGAGAGAGGACAGGAGGGACACAGGCCCACCCATCTCCACTGCATCCTAGCCCAGGGCCCTAACAGTGGCAGGGCATCCTGCCACTGGATCTGCAGGGCTCCCACTCAAACTTGCTGAATAGTGGCCAGGCTCAAGCAGAGCCAGACTGAGGTCAAGATGTGTCTGAGTTACTTCCACCATGGCTGTCCCCAGCTACCTATAGCTCCAGTCATGGTCCATCTTCTGGGGGCAAATTGCAAGGAGCAGTCCCAGCAAATCCTCTGGGTTGTTAGTATTCAATAGCTCCTCCATGTCTTTGGTGGTTGGCAACTCTGGCACAACACAGGTGGCAAGCAATTCTTCTTAATCATTGGCAGCAGGCTGTTTTTCCCAGTTATGGATGGCCTCTGCTAGGCTCTCTAACCTCCAGTCAGTAGGTAGCTCGGGTGGCCCTTTAATGGGCATGGTGGCAAGGCTGAGTCCCATCACTAGGGAAGACACCTCTTTCTCCTGCAACAATTTCCCCTTGACTGACCAAGCTGCATGACCTGTCTTTTATACATCCTCCTGCCTACTCCTACCTACTCTTGTGTGCGTTGGCCCCTCAATTTTGGTCTCAGAGGGAAGTCACGCCATCTTCACTCTTTCCGGGTACCCAGTCACCTTCTTACCCCTTACCTCCAACAAGAGGGAGTCAGCCACTCAAGCATTTTCCTGGGGGCTATGCCAACCCTGTCTCCACCTTGCAGATTAACAAGAGTTGCTCCACAGTCACTGAGCCCCCTTGAAGTGTTTTCCTATGTCATTCAGCCCGACACTGACTACTCAAAGAAATCCCTGCCCCTCTGCCCCATGTTTACTAATTTTGTACTAAATTGCCACTTATGTGTAATGTTCAGTGCTTGTAACAGGACAAAAAGAAGGTTTCTTTAAGAAAGAAGAGAGGTTCCAGTAAAAAAGAGTGATGGAAACATCTTGTTACAAAAATCATAAAATGTGAAGTAAAGTCTACACTTGGATGCTTTTTCCATTTAATCAAGTAGGTTTCCCTCTCCTTCACTAAAAGTTCAGTCTATTGCAGAGCTAGCTATCTGGTTGGCTGGCTTTCCATTCAAATGCTCAAAAAACACACCTGCTCAACAAGGTGTCTCTTCCGTTAATGGATGTAGAGTCTCTCTCCCCTCTGTGACCTACTGAATCAGTCTTTTGCCTTTATCCACAGTCAGGTTATCACTAATCTCTTATAACATTCCTTTTTACAGCCAAGTGGTTTTGATTGTTTGCAGCTCTCTTTGATGGTTTCAATTAAATGTTCTTGCAATTACATCACCAGCTGACCAGGGGAGGGTGACAACTCCCTCCTGTTTGAATGAACCATCACTGAGCCATCTGATTCTGCATGATTGACTTTTACTCCAAGACCTTAAGGCATAGTTTTCAATATAGTTATATTATTCCTTATATTTTTATGAGTATTGATAAATTACATGCTCAAGATTAACTTGTATTCACACAAGGTACAATTTGATTTAAGTCTATGATTAAAAAAAAAGCCAGGGTTTAACCCTGCTTTGCACATGAGCAAAAGTTAATGAGGCTATATAGATTAACACCAACTGAGGATGTGACCCAGTATTTTACTACACCATTTTTAAACATGTGGTTCAGTTTTGATTTTACACAAAAATATGGGAAATGAGAATTGATATCTACTCCCCTAGTCTGGCAGTGATCCTGGATAAGATTCTTCAGTTGTCTACCTCACTTTCCTCATCTGAGAAATAAGAGTATTCAGCTTCTGCCAAGATGAAAAGCACAATGTGAGTGCTCAGTACACTATGTGTATTGTGATTTTCACATGTGCAGATGGAAGGGATTACTCAAACTCTCCAATGGCAATTAGAGCTGGGTACAAAGAAGAGTGCTTATGCTCCGATAAACTTTAATGGATAGGAATGCACTGTGCACAAGTTAATTGCACCAACCAGAATGCTGGGCTGCCATTAGAGAAGATCTTTTCGAAGAACTTTATTTCCCCAAATGTAATTATTTCCTATATGGACTAATACAATACTCCTGTTTGTTTACTGTTTTTCATAAAAGGATTTCAAAGCACTTTATAATTAATTAATCTTCACAGTCCACTTGTGTAGCAAGTACTGTAGCATACGCACATTATACTTAGAGAAACTAAGGCACAGAAACACCAGGGCTAGGTCTACATTAGGAAAAGTTAGTCTGAATTTGTTAATTTGAACTAATAAATTTGAGGTTATTTTGAACTAATCTCAAAATTATTAGTTCAAATTAACAATGTGGACTAATGTTAGTTCGAATTAGTCCACTTTGTTAATTTGAACTAACTGGCCTTAGTTTGAACTAAGGAGTTCAAACTAAGGGTTAGTCCTAATCTTCACTGTCCTTTGTATGAACTAACAATCAAACTAAGGGCTTAGTTAGAACTAACCAGCAGGTCTTACTTGTTTGAACTAAGTGTTCATTAGTTCAAATTAGGCTATGTCTATACTGAGGGTGGCAATTTTGCTGCTGTCAGTTCACCCTTCTGGGAGCAGTTCACAGCAAGTATGAACTTGCTGCACTACTTCTAGAAATCCTGGGAGCCAGGGGCATAGCGAAAGACCAACCACAAAGGTCTTGCAGTAGGCTTTTCCCTATTGTGTAGCGATGGCTTTAAAAGACACCGCTTGTTACACAAGGAATTTTGCATTCCTTACATAACTGGCAGTCCACTGCTGCCAAATCTGCCCTAAGCATAGACGAGGGCTTAAGGGATTTCTTAGTGTGAACTAATGAAAGCCTACTGTAGACAGGTAATAAATGATAGACAGTTTGAATTAAGCCTCCTTGATTTGAACTAACTTTCAAGTATAGACATACCCCAGCTGATTCACCCACTGTCATGGTCAACAACATAGCTTTGACAACAGAAGCCAGGAATCCTGACTCATACTTCCTTGCTATAGCTTCACCCTATGCACACTTCTTTCCCCTTACATGGCATTATCAACAATGTGAATGATTGTGGAGTAAAGCGATCTTCTTTTTAGGCAGCTCTGCAGATAGAGAACTGACTTCTTTGTATATGTATGTACATGCACAGCTTCTTCCTCCTTGGAAATCCAACCACTGAGAGGAGCACGTCCTTGTATCAGTTCATATTTTCTGCATTCAGGGAGACGATGATATGGTACAAGTACCATTAAGACAGACAACACTGATACACAGACAACACTGATACATTCTCTCACAGCTCAAACACTTGATATGAGGCTCCAGCCAACATTAGGTATAAAGCAGACAGACAGTAAAGACTGGATGAATTGCTTGGATTAAGAGTATTTACAACTGTCATGAACCTTCGATGCTTTGCAGTCAACAGACAGCTGGGTATATATATTTCAAACTGTGTTCTGCCTTAAAGCCTTACAGCCAATGTCTGTTTAGTCGCACTTATGCATCCCCTATTACCCTACAGGATTCAGCAGCCTTCTCTGCTGAACTCAACCCGTTATGCTCAGGTTTTACACCTGGTCTGCAACCAGTAGATAATTTTACATAAGGATACCAGGTTCAGTATGACAGACAAGGAATCTGGTGGCACTTTTAAAGACTAACAAATTTATTTATCACATGAACTTTCATAGGAGAAATCTTTTCAGATACTTGAAGATGAGTTCAGTATGGTGACAGGAAAATGAAGTGATAGCTTAATAGTAAATTTGGGGCTTCTTTGAGTTAAAGTGAAGGTTGGATAACTCAGCAGAGATATGCTAAAAACTGCACCCAATCCCTTACCTACAGCAACCCAAAAGTGAGTTACCAAAATGTATGCCTCACTTTCTTTCCTTTTTTTTCACTGTTCATTTTGCTGTATCTCCACGGTTCTGCCTATAACTGGGGAAAACATCTGTTCAATATGCAGGAGCAGTCAAAAAAGCTGACAGCAGGTTAGGAGCCATTAGGAAAAGGATAGATGTGACAAAGTATCAGAATGTCACTGTGTAAATCCATGATATGACCATACCTGCAGTTCTGGTCACCCCAACTCAAAAATATAAAGATATTAGAATTGGAAAAAAATTAGAGAGCAATAAAAATGATTAGTGGGTATGGAACATCTTCTATATGAGGATAGATTAAAGACTAGACTGTTTACCTTAGAAAAGAGATAACTAACAGGAAATATGATAAAGTCTATAAATTCACAAATGGTGTGAAGAAAAAGTGTTATTTATTTTCTTTGCAAAAAAACTAGAATCAGGGATCACCTGATGAAATTAATAGGTGTCAGGTTTATAACAAACATAAAGAAGTACTTCTTCACACAATGCATGGTCAGCCTGTGGAGTTTCTCATTTAGGCAATCCTGTGAAGGTCAAATATATCACTGGGCTTAAGAAAGAATTAAATAAATTCATGGAGGATGGGTCCATCAATAGCTATTAGTCAGGATAAGCAGGGACACAACCTCATACTCTGGGTGTCCCTAAGCCTCTAACTGCCAATGCTGGGCCTAGATGGCAGAAAATGGATCACTTGATAGGCACACTGCTCTGTTCGTTCCCATTGACACAGCTGGTGGTGGCCACTGTTGGAAGACAGGGTACTAAGCTAGGTGGATCATTGTATGGCTGTTCTTAAGAGTGGAATTCAAAGTGCAGAAATAACATAAGGGGCATTCATGTCATATTTTTGACCTGACAAAAACCAGAAAGGATTGGAAATTGTGATATTTCCAGGCTCTTTCAGGATATACAAGAGAGGAGAATGGTTCCAATAAGAGTGGGACAAGCATCTGAATGGTTTGTGTGTGACAGAATATCAAAACAAATTACACACAACTATACTTTCTTCTTGCTGCACTTCGTCTTAAGCTTTGAAGGAGAATGGGCCTATTCTGCAGACAGCCTCCCAACCTTAAGCAGATACTCACTAGCAACTGTAGACTTAGCAACAGAACCATTAAAGCTGGCACATATCCCTGCAACAAACCATGCTGCCAACTTTGCCCACATATCTGCACAAAAGACACCATTACAGGACCTAATAAACCCAGCTAATCCATCAAGGACTCATTCACCTGCTCATCCACCAATGTGATTTATGTCATCATGTAACAGAAATGCTCCCTGACTTTTATATTGGACAAACAGGACAGTCTCTGTGCGAAAGAATAAATGGGCAGAAATATGACATCAGAAATCACAGCATTCAAAAACCAGTAGGTGAGCACTTCAGTCTTCCTGCTCATAACATTTATTTGCCAATAGCTGTGCTCAAACAAAGGAATAATAACTTAAGGCTTCAAAGAGAAACTGCAGAACTGGAATTCATATGCAAATATGACAGCATTTTTTTCAGGGCTAAATAAGGACTTTGGGGTTTTTTCTCATTACAATAGGTGATTTGACCTTACCTTTCTCTTTATTCTGTTCCCCAGTGTTTGACTCTTAATAACTGCTTTGATTTGCTGTTACAATGTGACCTGATCCTATGACTTACACTTCCCTGGAGTTATTCTCCTGCCATTCTGTAAGTTCCCCCATATTCAAAATGTCTGACAAAGTGGGATTTTCTCCCATGAAAGGTCATGTGATAAATACATTTTTCAGTCTTTATAAGTGCCACAGGATTCCTTGCTTGTTTTGCAGAACTTTGAATGTCAGCCTTATTTAGCAAAAACATTAAGAGCCCCTTGCTACATTAAAGACTAACAAATTTATTTGGGCATAAGTGTTCAAGGAACCACTTTGTTAGACGTATGAAGTGGAAACCATAGTTAGGAGGTACATATACAAATGCAAGATTGGGTGAGAAGCATTACAATGGGGAGGGCAAGTGCTAACTGTAGTTAGTGCTAACTATTTTCCACTTCGTGCATTTGACAAAGCCCATGGGTTGCAGTCCGTGAAAGCTTATACCCAAGGAAATGTGTTAGTCTTTAAGGCAGCACAGGACTCTCATTCTTTTTGTTGTATACAGAATAACACAGCTACCCCTCCAAGTCTTATTAGCAGCACTTGATAACCCACAAAAAGCAAATGCTAAACAATTTCATAATTTACCATATTATTACATGGTTTAAAATATTTGGTTGGTTTGTACAGAACTTGAAATACTCTGAAATAATTTTAGAAACGAATAGTGAAGTAGTAAGCTAACCTCATTCCTTTCTATAAGGACTTTCACAGACTTTTTGATTGTTTACTGGACACAGTATCTAGCCATGACATGCTTTTGTTGTATTCCCCCCAGTGTGGGGGCAAAAGAGATCTTACTGGATTGTCTGGCACAGTGGCAAATGTCATCTTTTAACAACCACCAGGGGCTATTATAGTAGGTGTAAATTAGAGCAATCCGAAGGTTGCTCTAACTTGCATCAGGGATGACACCAATCCTCCTCCCCAGAACTGGACTCTCAGGTCCTATACTTGAGCCCAGCTCAGCCAGACCTGAGGATCTGGCCCGCATTCCTTCCTTTCTGATCTTATTATTCTATAGTGTACCCAGAAACCCAGCAGGAGAACTCAATAGGCTGAATTCTCCTGACTGAGAATTAAGACTGCAGTCTCTCTCAGTCCCTACCCAAACACATCAGCTTCTTCAACAAATCCAGAAGCCTGGCATGTGTGAGAAGTTCCAGAAAGGTAGCTGTGTTAGTATGTGTATCGCAAAAACAATGAGAGTCCTGTGGCACCTTAAAGACTAACAAATTTCTTTGAGCATAAGCTTTCGTGGGCTCCAACCCACTCCATCAGATGTGAACTTACTCCTCTTAATACTTCATTAGCCCTCCTTAATTGATGTGGTGAAGCAGGAAATATTGCCTGTAGCCAAAGTGTTGCAGGTGTCGGATATTAGCGCATAGAAATCCAAGAAATGGATTATTTTACCTGCTTCCCATATTGTTAGGTACTATCCTTCCACACTTCTCTCGGGAAAAGACCAGCTTGATCAGGTTTATAAACCCTCATTATTATCCTTGTTAACCCAGGATATCCTATTTAGCAATTAGCTTCAAGCCAAACATGATTTTCATAGGAACTGCAGCCTCTGGGGCTTCCCTCCCAGTTAGGGCTTCCCTCATGTATAAAGTCTTATCCTCCTTGCCTTCCACCTTTTGTGCTGTCTACTTCATCTTCCTTTTCCTAGGAGTTTTTCCTATGAATTTTTTATTGGTTTCTGTCCAGTGCTCAAGAATCCATTCACCCCATTTTATCCCTGGTATTGCAATACTCCTGCCTGAGTATGCCAAGCTAAATCAGTGCCAGTTGCAGTTTATCATGTCCATACTAAGGCTTTGCTGACAGCCTTTTCAATATTTCATGTTTTTCTTAAAGTGCCCAGCTTAAGGAGACAAGATATTATCAAAGAATTGCAGCTTTTTATTTAAACAGTAAGATTCTAGCCCTGATAGGTTACCCTGAAAATATGGAGTAACTGTAACCTAAAGGATCAGAAATCCAGAAGAAAAGTAAAAAACAACCAATATGTATTTATTTTACATTTCATGGGGTATGTCTACACTGGAGGCTCTGTTAAGTCGACTTGACAAGGTCGACTTTAAGTCAGCTTAAAGTCGACCTTGTTAAGTCAACTTAGAGAGTCCACACTAAAAACGCCTATCAGCTATCTGTATCCACACTGGCAGGTGCCAGGTCAACTCTTCCTGATGGCCAGGAACTCTGAGAGAGGGCCTGGAGGCCAATTAAGTCAACTAAAGGGCTATTTCCCATCTACACTGGCTTAACTTGAATTAATAAGGTTGACTTAAGCATTAAATCGACCTTAAGAGGTGGTGTTATTAAGTCAACTTAAGGAAGTACTTAAGGCAACTAAATAAAATCCCAGTGTGGCCGCAGGGGTCCTTAGGTCAACTTAAGCTTCCTTAAGTCGAGCTAAGGCTCCAATGTAAATACACCCAGGGTTAGTGGGACCTTCCTCTTAACTCATGAATGCCCAGCATTGGCAAAACAGAGCTATACCATCAGCTGACCACTACTGAATAGAATTAGGACAAATCCGTGTATAGACGAGGCCCCAGGGAATGGAGGGAATTTTTTGTGAAGAAGCTGGGAACTGGAGCATGGCTTGTACTGCATCCTGACTTTACTTTGGGGAATTAAAAGCTGATCCCTTCACAAAGCTCAAAGACTGAATTAGTATTTATTCGGTTGGGGAGTTTAAATCTTTACCTGCAGAGGAGTTGGTATAATCTGAGTTGGAACTTTGCTAAGTTAACAGTTGGAAAGTTGAAAGTAAAGCTAAAGTGTCCATTTTTTGTGCCACATTTCTTGCTGTGATTAGCTGTTATTAATTAAAGCTACATACCAATGTAATAAAATTCTTAAAGCTATGAAAAACAGATTAGACTTTTACTTATAAAATAATGCTTTTTTATTTAAAGATTAAGACTTATGTTAAGAACTTAAAAGCAACTGATGAGGAAAACCTTAAATCTTGCTTCCTGTATCGTTAAAATTGAGAACTAAACACTCAGTTGCAGTGAACAACCACAAATATTCACAACATCAGCTGTCTGAAACAAGGAAAAGCTTCCAACACTTTCTTCCTTCAATCTTCACACACCCACCTCCTGGCTTCACCATGAAGCTCTTATGTTTTTCTTCAGTAAAGCTTTTACTTATAAAATGTCTGCAACTTCAAAGACCTCCAGCCTGACCTATCTTAACACCTTCACTGATTTACACAACCTGCTTATATTAACTTAAATTTATTTGCAGCAGAAGCAGCCAGGATTTCTGACTTTCCTTTTCCAAGCCTCCATCCAGAGCCACAGGAAGCTGCCTGAAAACACTTGGCTGCAACAGAAGCCCTACATCGAAGTCCCTACCAATGTTCCCTCTAATTATTCATAGGCTGTGCACATTTTATTTTGTTGTGTGCGCAGGTTTCATGACCTGTGTGTGTGTGCACATGCACACAGCTTAGAGGGAACAATGGTCCCTACATACCTCCAGCACCAGAATTCAGAGGTGGAGTTTGAAATTTAAGGCCAAGAGGATTCATCATGTTCTCATCTGACCTCCTAAACACAGCAGCTCACAGAACTCCACTCACCCACATATTCTCCTCACCTTGGACTGAGTTACTTAAATCCTCAAATCATGATTTAAAGAACAACTTTCAGAGAATGCACCATTTATACTAGTTTAAACATAAAAGTGACTAAGATCTATGTGGCAGAGGAAAGCAAAACACTCCCAGGATCTCTGCAGATTCAAATAAATAAATAAATAAATTCATTGGTGTGGAATGGGGAAATCTGAAAAACAAAGACATTCTAACAAAAACAGCAAGAATAATATTTTGTGAAATGCCTGGGGAGAATGGATTTGGATTTCTGAACTCAGAGTCCAACTTCAGAAAAAATACATATGATTGAGTTACTCATTGGAAAGAGCCAAAAAAAAAGCTAAATAAAATAAAATTCAAATTAGTAGTCTACTGATGTAAGAGTAGATTCAGCAAAATTTCAAACCCAATGGACAATCCTTGGGAAAAGTTCCCTAATTATACATGCTATTGGCATAATGTGTGGAGCAGCAGGGGAATTTGCCTCTCACCTCCCACAATGTACCTTAGTCCTAAACTGGAGGAACCAGCTCCTAAACTCAGAAGATAGCCTGGTTTTCATAGCTATTAGTCTTTGGCCTCTTAACCAAGACTGCCACAAATTTACTGACAGTTGGGCTTTATCTTTATATAGCTAAGGAAATAATAAAGAATGATGATGTGTATGCAGAAGCATTGTGCTGAAGGCATGGTGATGACCATTTTAGAGTGATGTCACTGCTGTAGTATTTCTCTCTAGCCTGCAGCATTACTCAGTTGCTGCTGGATTCTCTGTATCGTAAAGCTTTTAAATTGTGATTTGCAGGGTTTAATAACCTAGTCATAAGTTAGAGATTTATTGTAGGACTGGGTGAGTGGGGTTCTGTGGCCTGCACAGCATAGGAGGTCAGAGTAGATGATCATATTGGTTCTGATGAAACTTACGGCCTATAAATTCACACCACAGGTCAGTAGCAGAACCAAGATTAGAACGCATATCTTTGCCCAGTTAGTCCTTCATCTTAAGTTCTGTCCCATACTGCCCCTTTTTTCAGGGTATGCTGGCCTGAACATAAAACCAGGAGAACTTCATCTTAGAATTTTATTTTCATTCAACTGAACACAAACTCATCTACCCAGAAGCTCCCCTCCCCATTCAGAACCTTAGTAGTCCTCCAGCTGGGCAAGAAGAGAGCTTGTGTGAACAGAAAAGATCTTGCTCCAGCCTGTCTCTTGCAGTAGTTCTGTGTCACTTGTGCTTTGCTCAACTATCAGTCTCTAGCTTCCAAAAAAATGAGCCCATGGAGTCCAGCAGGACAAACTGTCACAACCAGCTCTAGTAGTCAGAGACAGAGTCCATGCTCACAAGATAGAAGTCAGCTGGGTCAGGATACAGAATCAGGAAACAAGCTGAAGACCAGCACTAGAATCAACAGGGAAAACTCAATGTTGACCTCTCATTGCTTATAGACAGCCACCCAATCTTAAACAGATACTCACCAGCAGCTACACATTTAACAACAGAAGCATTGAAGCAGGCACACACCCCCTGCAACAAACCATGCTGCCAAGTCTGCCCACATATCTGCACAATAGATACCATCATAGGCCCTAATCAAGCCTGGTACTCCATCAAAGGCTCATTTACCTGCTCATCTACTAATGTGGTCTATGCCATCATGTGCAAGAAATGCCCCAACACCTTATATATTGGACAAACAGGACAATCCCTGCGTAAAAGAATGAATGAACAAGAGCTGATATCAGAAATCACAGAACAAAGAAACCAGTTGCTGAGCACTTCCATCTTTCTAATCACTTGATGAATGATTTGTTAACGACTGTCAGCAGGGATGTGGCTAGGACATCAAGTCTTCAAAGAAAAACAGCTGAACTCAAATTAATATGCAAGCTAAATTCTGTGAAAGCAGGACTTAATCAAGACTATGGGTTCTTTTCCCATTACAAAAAGTAATTTGACTTCAGGCTTCCCATGGTTTGAACCTAACAACTGCTCTGATTTGCTGTTACTTTATGACCTGATCCTATGTTTTACACCCCCTTGCATTTAGTTTCATTCCTTTCTGTAAGTTCACCCATCTTCAAAGCATGTGAGGAAGTGGGATTTTCTCCCACAAAAGCTCATGCAAAAAATAAATCTGTTAGTCTCAAAGTCCCACACAACTACATATTAGGCAGCAAAGTATGAAACACATCTAATACCCAATTATTCAGGCAGCTTCCTCCTGGCTTATGTAATGCCAGTGAGCCAATCAGCTGCCCTGGGACTCTGCCAGTCCAAGCTCAGGGGTGGAGTCTCATTCAGGGTTGAAGCTTCATTTTGGGGCTGGGCTTTACAGCTACTATGGTGAGGTGGATGATTGGCACTTTGCTGCTCCCATGAATGTGACAGGCATGGATGGATTCAAGACACAGGACTTACATAGCAGAGTTGCTAGCCTACCCAGAAGTAAAGCTCCAGGATAACCTTGGCATTTGCTAATCTGTAGGAAATAGCAATTAGTAGAACAGAAGTTTGCTATGGCTTTGAGGCCTTTCCTGACTCTGCCCTTCCCTCTTCAACTCATCCAACTCTCTCCTTCTCAGTGACACCAGCTTGTCTGCTACTCTTTTGCACAAATATTTTAGTTTTCTGCAATGTTGTCTTATACGCATTCCTGAACTGACCCATAAAGCTACTGCCCACTCTTCCTTTCTCAAGACTCACTTCTGTCTCAATGCTTATAGGACATGAACTGGCATAGGATGAATAAGAGACTTAGGGCAGCTGATTACACACATACTGATGTAATACAAAATGCAGAATTTCTATCTCTGTATCTCTTCCGGTTTTCTCTTCCTGACCCTGCAGGTACTACTCAGCACGGGGGAAAGAACTATTTGTGTAGAGCCTGGCATAAAGTGGCACTTAGGGCTCGTATAATATTAATAATGAATATCTTGATTGTGGCTTAAATCTGTGGGCAGAGGAAGGGACCCGATCCTACAATCCTCAGATAATGCTCAATGCTTTCATTGACCACAATGGGGATTTTGCCTATGTGAGGAATTCAGAACCAACTGGGAAATCTAATTTGTTTTTCATCTTCAGGAAACAAAGACCCATTTGATCAACATTCAGCTGGGGTGTGTGAGCATTTTTCAGTCTTGGCAACATAGCATCTTACAGTTTACATGCAACCAACACTCACAGCAACCACAGTGGGAGTTTGATCAATGCAGGGACTTCAAGGCCCTAAATGAATTTTTGAAGCTCTTCAGGGCATGTGAGCATCTTTTAAGTTTTTTGAAGATTACTGGGGCATGCTTAATGTGAATGGCAAGAAAAGGTTTTCTAATGAACAGACAGAATAAACATTTAATTGCCTGGTGGTGCCAAAGAGAATGAATGAGAAAAACGTACCATAATGAAGAAATCACAGAAAACGTGGTTCAAAAGTTTGCAGTACTGGTAGGTTTTGTATACACTAGTTAAAAAACACTAAGTGCAATCATCTGGGCCGAAAGGGGTAGAATTACACTGCACAGACAGTTATGTCAGGGAAAACACACAGTTTGGATCAGTTAAGTTTTGTGAGTTTTCAGATAGTTTGGTGGAAGAATTTACACATTGTGTCATCTAAAATTTAGTTAAATACGTTTAAATGCTGGGAAGAAGATTTCCACTAATCTTCCAAAATTGAATCTACTTTCTGTGATCCCTTTAGATTTGGAATCAAGGTTGAAGTGTGTGTGTGTGGGGGGGGGTTCTTAATTTTCACTATTTAGAAAAAAAATACAATCAAGTCATTAAAATGCATGCACTAAATAAAATCTTTAAGCAACTGAACTAAAATATATACATTTTATTTCTATCAATAATGTATATCACTTATTTATTGATACCATAATAGAGCGGGGCTAATGTCTTCCCTAGATAAGGTTGAAACAAGCTTCAAATTATGAAGCCATTTGGACTCCTCCCCAGCTTTGTCAAAATTAAGTCAATCCACCTGCCTCTTAGAGGCTTGATCTAAAAACAGAATTTTCCTAAAATGTTTTGAGGCAAATCAGAGTAGACATTTAGAAGATATAAGGGAGAAAAGACAACAGGGGACCATTTACTGTTGCGTTGAAACTTGAGTACACAGTTGGATTTGCCCTATCAGATAAGAAGCTGCAGTTCTGATCTCTGAACCCAGAGATCCCTTAAGATCCATGAATATCTAAGAATCTGAGGGGTAACAGAGCAGTAACTGACATCAGTCAGGGATCTGTGAAAATTCATACATATATAATGACGATAAACAACATTCAGAACCTAAGAATGGGAAATAGTTTCAAATCAGTTAGGGGGTGAATCTTATTAAACAATTTCAACCACCACTGATAATCTGCTGGTTTGAAGAATTAAGGTGGGTCTTGTTTTTGTTGCTAAGGGCTAGTTATACAGTAGTAACACTGACATAAGCTTAGCAGGTATCACCAGAAACCATATGGGGAATATTCCTGGATTTACCAGCCCCTAATGAAACTGGGGGCTCTGAAGCTCTGCTTCACCAAATCCTAAGAAATAGTTAAAGCAGTTAGTATGGAAAAAAAGAGCAGCGTTTTGGAACCCAGTGAGATCTGGTCCTCCAGCAGCCAAAAGGGCTGGTGACCAATAACAGTCAATCAAGGCTCAGCAGCCTGAAGTAAAAGTTATTAGTGGTCACCAACTCATTTCCTAACTGGAATCAGAGGTAGGATTTAAGAGGGAATCCTGCTGTTTCAACTCCAGAGGGGTTATTTAACCAAGAAAAGGTAAGCTGCTATCTTGATTGTAAACAACCCTGACGGACAAGGAATTGGGCTTTTGTTTTGTTTCTTATGTTGTGCAATGGATTTTGTAGCATGTAACCCAGCTGGATGACCACCTGTAAGTGGTGGTAGCATAATCCATGGGCTTAAATGAGGAGTATCTCTTTAAGAAATTTGTTGGGGTCTGGGTTGCTCTTGCTGGGTCAATGGGCTTTTGTTTTGTTGTTGGTTTTGTTTTGTTTTGTTTGTTCCTTTGGTGACATATGTTCTTTATTATACTATTTCTGCTAGTAAAGTAGCAGATAGAGTTCAAAATCATGGTAGCCCACCTGGATGGATTCCATACAAAAGCTTATAATCACTGCCTATACAATCTTCTGACACAAGAGACACACCTTCTAGCAAAAACATAGATTCTAATCTAAATAAACTTACTTGAAGTTTCCTATCATGGAGGCCTGGAAGGAGTTCCTGCCCAACGAACAAGGCAGGAGTCAAAAGAGCTCACTACCTCAGGTGATCCCTGCTCCCCTGGGGGTAAATGGCATCCAGATGCTGGCTCTGGTGTGAGAGAATCATCATGCCCCGCATTAGGCAGTGTAACAGCATCAAACTGGATGGGTATAGGAGAGTGGTTCTTTTGAAGAGGACGGTAGGGTGGGTGGGCACAAGCCCACCCACTTCTAAAACCCCTCCCCCTGTCTAAGGGGAGGTGGCACTGGTTCCTTCTTCAAATGATTTAGGGGGACAACTGATAAATAACAGGAATGGGTGTGAAGCTCATAGGTTCAAAACTAGGGCTTCAGAAGGAGACACCGAGCAGAGAACCCCGGACACTGCCCACTGATTCCAGATGTCGAGGGAGCCAGCAGATGCCGCCCAGAGGAACTCTGCCTGGAGGCATGCACAACCAAGGGACTGGAAATAGGCCTCACAGTCGCAGGCCCCTTCCCCAGCCAACCTCCTCTCCCTGGTCTTGTAGATGGCGATCTTCACGCAAGCCAGAAGGAGGTTGAGAAGAAGGTCCCGTGACTTTGTGGGGCGATGGATACGGAGTGCATACAATTATAGGTGTGGGGAAAAGTGCAGCCAGAACCTCAATAAGAGGTTCTGGAGGACCCAGAAGAGAGGCTGCAACCTGGTGCACTCTAAGTACGTGTGCACCAGCGTCTCCCTCTCGCTGCAGAAGGGGCAGGTGTCAGGGCACAGGGTGAACTGTGCCAGGTACACACCTATACTTACAGCTCCATGGAGGAGCTGCCAACTGATGTCCCTGGAGTGCCATGGGGTCAAGGTGGAATACAGGCTGGTCCACTGAGAGTCCTTGCCCTTCATGGATGGAATGATGTCCTGCCACTTGGTATCCGGGCGGGACACGAGAGCGAGGAGGCGGATGGTATGGAGCATGAGGGTGTACAGATATTTGCTGGGCACAGTTTGGAAAGAGGCCAGCTGCAGGTCTAGCAGCCGACTTAGGGTGTGGGGCGGGGATGGCCAGGGGGGCTTATGAGGCCAGGGCTCAATGAAAAGCTCTGGAGGACCAGGACTGAAAGGGAGGCAGGGAGTACTCTCTCAGAGGACCTGCTTGAGGTGCACCCAAGCAGTGGGAGACAGCACCACCTTCACCTCCTGGAGTAGGCACCGAGGGCTGTGAGGGGTGGAAAGCCCCATGTGCTGAGCCAGCACCTGGGGATCCACCCAGTCCCCCCAGGCATAGTCCAGGAAGTCTCCAACCCTGGCGATGCCTGCCAGGACCAGCTGCCACCTCACAGAGGGGGCCTCCACCCCCTGCACACCGAGATGGAAGTTGTGTAGCAGGGGCTCCGCAAGGAGGTCCTCCCCCTCAGTGAGTACAACAGACCTGGAGGCCGTGATGAGCCTCTAGGTCCGGAGGAGGTCATGGTAGAAGGCCGGCAGCTCAGAGACATCTCGTGGACCACCTCTCAGGTCGAGATAAAAGAGTTGCCAGTCATATCGGAGCCCTCAGTAGTGGTGGAGGAAGGTGAGTGCCAAGTGGCTCCATGCTGGACTACCTGCATCATAAAGGAGTCTCTGCAGGGCCTGGAGGTGAAAGGCGTGGACCTGGCTGTAGACACAGCACAGGCCTTGCCCTCCCTCCTCCAGGGGCAGGCTCAGGATCCCTGCAGAGACCCAGTGCAGTCTTGGCCAGAAGAACTCCAGAATTGTCTTCTGGAGATGGGCCAGGAAACTTGGGAGTGGGGACAGGGTGTTGAGCCGGTGCCAGAGCATGGACAGGTTGAGCTGGTTGATGACCAGTTCCCGCCCCCACAGGGAGAGGCGCCGCAGTAGTTCTGTCCACCTCTGCAGCCGGTCAACAACCCTGCCCTCCAACGCATGCCAGTTCTCAGGGATGGGTGGCAGAGAGGTAAATATCAAGATAGAGCAGCGGACCCACCCTCCACCAGATGTTGCTAGGTCAGTGTTGCTGGGCAGATTTAGCTACCCGGTCTCAGAAGTTTCTAGCATGTGGCGTGTAGCTCTGAGCATGCTCCACAAGGTTCCCTGAATGCAGTGGTCAGATGCCTGAGAGCAAGCAGCCAGCCGAAGGGCCGTTGCATTGAGGAGAGCATGTGTGCTCTGTGGAAGGGGAGATGCTGAGCCAGGAGCAGACAGCAGACTCGTTTCACCAACTCTGAGGCATTTTGCTTCAATGTGTATATGCAACTGAGTGTTCAATAAATAAGCTGACTAGACAGCAGTGCTCCCAGCAGAGGAAGGAAAGTCCTCAAGGACTCATACTGAGGATTTCTGCTGCCAACGAGGAGGAAGCTGCTTCTTCAACACAAGCCTTTGGATTTGGTGATTAGAGACCACAATAGACTCGTGGATTTATTAAACAGCCACATTATGTTATAGATCTGGACAATAATTATTTTGTTTTTCTTTTAACATAAGGTTTATAAAATTAATGTTTAATACAGTTCTCTGCTTTTGTTTTCACTGACTTTGAACAGTCTTTGCTGTGAGTCCCTTTAGGATTGAATTTTGGTTTCCAGGTGCTTCACTGTAAGAGTTGGGGTTTATTTTTGTTGGTCAAGAGTTGGAGTTTATTTTTGTTGGGCACTGGGGAAAGGCACTGGAGGTAAACTTGACTCAAGGTACAGTAGAAGACAAAAGAAAATATGGAAGCACCAAGACTAGATGGCAAAGGAGTGCTCAGAAGATGAATGTTCTCACCACAGGTAGTAACTAGGTGTTCTTGTTAGTCACTGCTCTGCACTTCACCACACTGTGGGTGGGTCAGCCAGTTGGGGCAGAGTTAAAACCAGCCAGCCAGTCTTCAGAAATGAATGCAGCAGCCAAACACCTCTTCCTCTTTTGTAGATCAAAAGAGGTTAGTTAATTTTTATTTATTTTATTTCCTATGCCTTTGCACTTCTTTAATAGGAAGACCTTTTCATGCAGCTGTGTGTTACTTAGTCAGATCGAGGAAAGGCTGGACAGATCAGGGTTTCTGGTGAGATTAGGAAGACTTGTTCTCCTTTTGGCTAGGTGGTAGCCAAGCAGTGAACTACATTAAACTGGATTCATTAGTCAAGTAAGTTTAGAAAAAGCGAGAGATTTCCTCACTTGTTTTACTCTTTTTCTTCCTGCCTACTTAACTAGGTAGTTATGGCTGTCATTGCTGTAGCTAAGAACAGCTTGCCCTGTTTCCTGAGCTCTTTACAGTGTTCTTAAGTGCATGCTGAATTTTTTAACTATAGCTGTATTCATCCAGTATTAGATACAACACTCTTCCATCCCAGTCTCCAAAACCAAAATGGCTTGGATAAATAGGTCCAGATAAACATTTCAGAACTTTGTCAGATTCAGACAATCTGAGGTGTGGCCTGGGTGGGCCAGGGCCTACCCACTTTGCTGGGAGGCTTGCCTACTTTAGCGCCTGGCAGAGGCACAAATTTCATGCTGCAGCATGAGCTGAGCAGAGGTGCTGGTGCCTCTGCCTGCTTGTGGCTGCAGCCACTGGGCCCTGCAGCCATGACTGGCAGCAAAGTTCACACTGCTGCTGGGTGATGTGGCTGGAGCTGCCCTTTACCATGCCCATCCTCTACTCTCAGGGGCCCAACTGTGAATCGGGGACTGGCTATGCCCCTCTACTCAGCCATAAAACCTCAGAGCCTTTTGTAGCTTAGCTCAGTGGGTCTCCTGCTTTTGTGGGTCATGACACACTTGGCAACACACTTAGGCTACGTCCACACATGCATCATTATTTCAAAATAAGTTAAGAAAATGTTAATTCGAATTAAGGGAAAGCCTGCTATTTCAAAATGGTTATTTCGAAATAAGGCCGTTTGGACATGTTGTTTCAAAATAACAGCCATTTTGAAATGAATGGGGTTTAAGCTGTTTCGAAATGACAGTTCTTATTTCGAAATGACAGAGAAAGAAAACGTCGTGTGGACATTCAGTTTTTTATTTCAAACCAGTGTTGTTTTGAAATAAAAGACTCATGTGGACATACCCTTACTGCTGTGTGGTGACACAGTAATGTGTCCCGACACAGTTGTTGAGAACCACTGGCTTAGCTAACTGAACTCAATTTTTTTGAAATAATTCACAACTAAATATAGCACACAGTGAATAATTTAAGCAAATTCAATATTATGCATGTGCTAGTCATGACGTTTCCTTTGCCACCATTGCGCTGATGGAACACAACAGAAGCTTCAGTCTCGGGATCAACATTGAAGAAACAAACTAGTGAAAGCCCAGGAAGTGTTTTGGTGAAGCAAGTAGTTCTCTGTTCAAGACACTTGTATGTAGCAGGGCTTTATTCAGAGGGAAGATAAGAAAACAGATAAGGAGGATTTCATCCCTCCACTTAGCGCTCTGGAGTCCATTACTGCGGCAAATTGGAAGATCGATGTCAAATAATGCAACCAATTACTTGTGAGAAATGATGGGGAAAAATTGCTGGCAAATAATCCATGATTGCTGAGCACTTTTTAATGTACATATGTATAACAGATCATCAGTCGGCTAGATGCTTCTTATTCCCTGTATGGGTATATCATTTCTTCTGGTAACATAATTAACCACCATCATTCCTGAACCGTTTTTGTACTGACTTAGATACCTTAAGCATCTGAATGCACAGACAAAAGCTACTCACTGAATCTCCCACTTTCCTGTTCAACTCTGTGTGTTGCAGAGATTTAAAATTCAGTGAGGACATGAAGGAGCAACCTAAAGCTGCATCAGGGACCTTAAATAAGATGATAATTCAGTGCAGATGGTGAAATGTAGATCTGCCTGATTGAAGCAGACTCTCAAAATGTATAAACATAAAAACTGATGCTGCATACCTGCCACAAAGAGAAAGTTTCTTCCTAGACTCTATTAGAGCAGAGGTTCTTAACCTTAACGTGGGTGTCCCAAATAGGTATTGGAGGTCGGAACCAGAGGTTCTTAATGGGGGCGTGGCACAAAGAGGTCTCTACTGGGGGCGGGGGGCTTGCAACCACACTTCTCTCGCCTCATGTTGCTAAATGGGAAGATGGCTAAAAGGGACTTCCCAGGATGGAAAAGAATGAGAACCACTGGCTTAAACATTGGTTTGTGTGCCAAAACCTAAGGGCTTACAACCCCTCCCAAACTACTTGGGGTATGACTGTTTTCATTACCCATTTAAATGCCTGGCCCTCTGAATTTTGCTGAGCTCTTAATCTCAGCATCATTTTATGGCAGTGAATTCTGCAGGCTAAGTATGGATTGCATGGAATGGGGAAAAAATCTTAGTTTGAAATTTGCTGCCTTTCATCTTTAATGGCTGCCCTTTTGCTCCTGTCAGAAGACAGTGAATTAAACACACTAGTCATACACACATCCTTAAAAACCACAGTGGGCTTGAGTCTTATCTATACCACTCTGGCAGGGCTTTTGGTCAAAGGGGCCTTTATACAGTAAATGATAACAAGGCCCAATAAATGAAAAGCCAGGGGCTCTTAACCTTTTAGAGGGCCCATACTCCCTACAGCAATACATGGTAACCCCACACCCCCACCAAAAATGTTAATAGTTATCAATTTTGATTGTGCTTTTAGGTCACATTTGAAGTATATTGGGTAGGCATTCTATGTTTAAATTGTATGTTACTCCTGCACCCTTTGAACTCCCTACCCACACCACTAGGCAGTGTGGGCACCCCAGATTAAGAACCCCTGCTTTAAGCTATTCATATACAACAAAAATACACCAAATTCCCTATGTTTATTTCTTTAAACATCACCTGCAACAATATGTACTACTTTAGCAGCTCTACTAAGGCAACGTGTTGGGCAGTGTCCCTGGAAGGTCATTGGAAGTAAGCTATTTGTGACCAGGAATTACAAGAAGCACATGTAAAGCACAGGGAAGAAGGCTGAGGATGACCTTTGCAATAGTTGCCTTTCTGTTGTTACCTGTGATTCTTTCAGAAAGAAACAGGGCCAAGACACAATCACTTGAATGTATGGATGGAGAGCTGATATAAAAGAGAGGCTTACTTCTGTGGCACATTCATGTTCTTTTGAGATTCATGAAGCCTACACAGAGGGGACAGATTTCATCCAAACAGTGATCTTGCAGGAACAATAGACTTGTGAGAGAGCACTCATGGGGGAATGCCAACTACACAGTGGGATTGAAGATGAGAAAGAAAAGCTGAGAGCATGAAGAGCTGGTTGGAGAGAGACAAAAGGAATGAGTACTTGCCAATGAAATGAACTATTGAACAGATTAAATTTGGGATTTGAATGTATTAATAAAGGAAGAAGCACTGAAAAGTCAAAGAAGTTTATTAAAGGGCTTATACAGAAATTACAGAAATTTAGCAAAAAAGAACAGGAGGCTGGCAGCATCTGCAGAGAGAGAGAGAAAGTAGAATAGGCAAAGCTAAAACTCAGGCATTCTGCAATAAAGGCATGAATTTTAAAATCTCCTGGGGAGTTGTAATGTTCTCATTCTTTATGCCTTCCTCTTGATAACTCCCTCCTGTGGGTTGTCCTGCTGGGCTCAGAGGTGGGGCACCATTAGAGGTGCTGACAGTTTCTGCTCTTGTTTTCTGGACATTCATTTTGCAGAATGGGGCGAGTTAGGCTGCTGCAATGTTGCTCATTAATATTAAAGATCCAAAAGCTTGCTGGGTCCTGAACCAAGTGTGGAGAAAGACAAGGGACCTGATACATTGGGACCTTTAGCAACTTTGAACAGATTAAGTGGCAACTGGAGAATTCTCCTGTCTCATATAGTGGTATACAGCTGCTGGAGTAGGTTCAGAGAGATCCCTTCTACTAGAGGACAGTATAATCAAGGAAGAGAGGGTATGGATGGGGTTTCCGTGTGCTCAGTTGGTAGTTGAGTAGAGCAGGCTCTAACATATGCTAGAAACCAGCATGGTGTCTGGATAGCAAAGGTGACTTAATGCCACCTGCTACTTCCTTTCCGAACTTGCACTGAGTGCTCTACAGTTAAATCCAGATACCTGATAACTAGCACCTGCCCTGCGATACTTGTAATTTATCCAAAATACAGCCCATTGAAGCACAGGCTCTGCTTGCAGCATCTGGCAGAAGTTGAGTCAGTTGAATCCAAGTCTAGCCCTGAGTAGGGACATGGTGCACATAGCAAACCGTGCACATAGGTACACTCCCCCCAAAGGGAAGATGTAGGAAGTAGTGGGCCTCAGAAACATCATGGCTCTGGTTAATTGTTGCTGTGCTATAAAGAGCTGCATATTTTAAAAGGCTGCTGCATACTTTGCTCAGTAGGCTGTGCAGGGACTGGTGTAGCCCAAATAGTGGTTCCAAAGTCCTGCTGTCTCTCCATTACCTGGAACTGTAATCATGGCCCTATTGACACAGTTTCACACAGGGCTAGAGGCTGAAAATATAGTCTCCTATGGAGCTGCACTCAGCCAGGCCTTTTTTTTTTTTTTTTTATTGCCTCCCTTCTTGATTTCTAAACTCTTGGAGGCAAAGAAACAACACTGGTTTGATGGAGGCGCTAAATACAATCAATAAAAATGTAAACAGCATTCCTCTGTTTCCAATTGAATCCTAGAGGGTTATGACACACTAACCTCCTGTTAAACTCTTTTTAAAAGCCTCATCAAATATCCTCCTCTTTTTTTTTTTTTAACCTCAAGAACATGTGGGATAAAAGCTGGAGGGAAGGGGGAAACAAGTAATTGTGGGGTTCAGTCAGAATTACTGGCTTCCAAAGAGCAGGCTTGAAATATGACAGAAGCCTGTACACATGTCCCATGTTGTCAAATCCACAGGAACAAGTGAAGACAATTCCTGCCCCAGTGCACTTACAATTCTAAGCTTTTTCATTGACTAGTGGGCTTTGGATCAAGTCCTACAGATGGGAGGCAGCATAGTCCACCACTGCCAAACAGGAAACTAGCAGCTAAATGATTCAATACTCCTAAAGCTCCCTGAATACATTCTTTTCTTCCAGCAGCACCACAGCCTCTTATACCCTAGCACAGTGGTTCCCAACCTGTGGTCCAGGTCCCCCCAGTGGTCCGCGGACATATTGCAGGGGGTCCGCGGAGCCTCTCCCTTCTGGGGGCGGAATCGAGCTACAGCCCTGATGCTCCCTGCTAGGGCTGCCTCTCCCCACCCATGGCCAGATCCTGGCAGGGGAATGGGGCCGTGTCAGCTCCCTGGCAGGGGCAAGGGCAGGGAGCCATAGGTGCTGCGGCTTGGCTTGCCAATGGCACGAGCAATGGTGGTGGCAGTGCTGCTCGCTGGCTGTCCCAGTGGTGCAGGCTAGATTACATAATCAGCTGGGGGGCCGCAAAGATTTTTTTTTTGTTAGAAAGGGGTCCCCAGCCTGAAAAAGTTTGGGAACCACTGCCCTAGCACACTGCCTTGCAATGTTGTGAATAGTTCAATGTTGCAAATAGTTCAGTGCCTCGGTTGCCCTGCCATACCAGGCAACAGAGTTCTTGAGGGCCCCAACTCGCATGAACTAAGTGAGTGATGCTTACAGCCTACATATCATAGAAAAATGGAGGACTGGAAGGGACTTTGAGAAGTCATCAAGCCCAGCCCTTTACACTGAGGCAGGACCAAGCAGGTCTAGATCATCTCTGTGAGATGTTTGTCCATCCTCTTTATTATGAATTTGGGGAATTAATATCAGATAATGAGGAATCAGCATACTTGGAACTCCATACTGAGCCTCTATTGAAGAGAACTGAACTAATCAAACAAGTTTTCCTAGCACCTAAGCAACTCTCCCATCTATCACTATGGCAACCCCAATGATCTAAGGTAATCCAAAACATTACATATTCTCCCCCCTCTAATGAAAATGCCTGCCAGAAATAGTAAAAACTAAACTGGAAGATGAGGGTAGACTGTCCCATCTCCAGGTGAACCCTTGGGGAATTTTTCTGCCTGTCTCCACTAGGTAAAGTTCCAGTAGGAGGCCTTCTTTCTTTAGGTGAATTAGGGCAAACTTCTGGTGTGTCCACACCAGATGATGGTATTGGTGGCTGAGCGGCCACAGGTACCAAAGAAATAGCAGGAACTGGAGAGGATGTTGTGTCTGGTTGTACCAGGGAGGAGGCAGAAGGTGTTAAAGAGGTGGCTGGAGCAGGAGAGACATGAACAGCTGATTTGTGACTCAATGGTGCCTCACCATTAAGGATGAAATCAGTTGGAGGTGTATTCTCAGGACAGGAATGTCATGCCACTGCTAAGCAAGGCCATCCACCCTCTGAACACAGTAGGAGACAGGTCCTGTCTAGGTGATGAATGTTGCTGGAACCCATTTAGCTCTTGAAGCATAGTTTCAAGGTAGGACAGTCTGTCCAATACTGAAGGTGCAATCCTTCATTCTTGGTGCATGTCTGGTGGCCTGGTCCTGCTGTTGGCATTGAACCATTTCTCATGATTTCTGCAAATCAAAGAAAGAGCGCAACAGTCATCCCATCGTAAGGAAAGCTGGAGATAATTTAGTTGTAGCCTGTGACATGTTTCTGTAGACTAACAATGAGTTTTTCAGATGCTTCTGAAGAGGTAAACGTCCCCTCACAGATTTTAGCACTTGTTTCGTAGTCTGCACAAACCTTTCAGTGAGTCCATTGGTGGAAGGATGATATAGTGCTGACCAGATGTGATAAATTCCATTGGCCTTCATAAAACTTTCAAAATCCTGGGAAATAAACTGTGGTCCATTGTCTCTCACCAGCTGTTTTGGGAGACCACAATGACTAAAGAAGCCACATGCACAGGTTCCGGATAGTGCTTTCCGTAGTAGTGGACTGCATTACCGAGACTTCTGGCCATTTAGAATGGGCATCGACAGCAACTCAAAACATACATCCTTCGACTGAGCCAGCAAAAGCAACATGAATACATTGCCACAGCCTTTCAGACCAGTCCCACAGGTGAAGGGGTGCCAACTCAGGTGCATTCCAGGCACTCTGTCATGAGATACAAGCTCTAGCCATCTCTTTGATGGCCCTGTCCAAGCCCAGCCACCAGAAATAGTTTTGTTTGATTTCTTTCCTGTGCACCATGCCACGGTGACTTGAGTGGAGCTGTTCCAACAAATGAGGTCTTAAATGAAGGCAGGATAATGACAAACATGCCCCACAACACATATCCAGATTGAATTAATAGCTCTGTTCTCCTAGATGTGTAGGGGAAGAGATCAGGTGAGATCTGGGAGTCAGGTAAAGATGAACTGTGCATCACAAGATCCATAACTTTTGACAATACTGGATCAAGACATGTTACTCTCATCACTTGAATATCCATGACAGGTGTGTTTTACACCTCTTCATAGTAAAAGATTCCTTCCTGGCCCAGATCTTGATGGTGTACTGGTAAGGGTAGCCTTGAAAGACTATATGTGTTGCAATGCAAAGAGGATTGCCTAGATCTGATTTCATATATGTATCCAGAAAGTATCAATGCCCATCATTACATATGACTTGCAATCAAAGGTGGAATGCCTGTGGGTGACCCCCAAATCGATGTCAGGGGTTGATGGTCAGTGAGAAATGTGAATTTCCTTCCCAACAGGTATTAGTGAAATTTTTGAACAATGCCCAGAGCTTTGTGGTCTATTTGGGCACTGTTAGTTTCTGCCTTAGTCACAGTGAGTGAAGCAAAAGAGATAGGCCTTTCTTCAACTGAAGGCATAACGTGGGACGATACTGCCCCAACTTCATAATGAAAGACATCACAGGCCAGCTGTATGGATAAGAACAGATCAAAATGTGTCAAATCTTAGAGATTGTTAGTACAAATTTAGCTTTGTTTGAATGTAACATCATGGGCTTTGGTCCAGTTCCAAACCTCATTTGGCCCAAGAAGTTCATGTAGGGGTTTCAGGAGTGATGCAAACTGTGAAATAAACCTGCTATGATCGTTCAATAAACATAAAAACTGCAAAGTTGGCTTACATTCTGAGGGAGTAGAGTGTTCACGATAGTCTTAACCTTGGTCGGAGACTTACAGAGGACATCAGCATCAATTATATGTCCCAAATATTCATTTGAGGACTGGAAAAATTCACATTTGTCTGAGCAAACACATAGGCCATACTATTCCAATCAAAAGGTAGCTTTCAATTTCATAAGATGTTCTTTCTCATTTTCGCCAGTGACCAGGATGTCATCAGGATAGCACTGTACTTCTGATAAGCCACTCAAAATCTGGTCCATTGCCTTCTGGAACAAAGCCGAGGCTGAAGTAATTCCAAAGGGTAAAAAGCAGTATGTGTACAACCCCTTATGTGTTACAATAATCAACAACTCTTGAGATCCTTCTTCAACATGCATCTGTAAGTAGGCTTGTCTCAAATCAATCTTTGTAAATTTTTGTCCCTCAGTCAAACCCACAAAGATATCCTCTATGTGGGGAAGAGGATATTGTTCTGCACATAACACTGAGTTAACAGTGACCTTAGAATCTCCACAAATCCACATGCAGCAATCTTTCTTCTCTATTGGGATAATGGGTGTTGGCCATTGGTGTGAGTAACTGGCACTAACACTCCCTCCTTGACCAGCCACTCCAGGTTTTCTTCAACTTTGAGTCTGATGGCAAATGACACCATTCTGGTCTTCAAACATTTTGGTTGGCAATCAGGCCTAATATGTAACTTTATGGTGATTTGCTTCACGATACCTAAGTCTTCTCTGAAAACAGCAGCATGTTCCACTAGTATTGCTGTTGGACCCATTTCCTTTTCAGTCATTCAATGCACTTCTGTCCAACTGATTTGTATCTTTTTAATCCAAGAGTTTCCCATTAAGGCAGAGTAATTACCTTTCACCACAAACTGTGGCAGCTTTGAAGTCTGTCTCTTGAGCTCTACTTTCACATCAATAGTACCCATCAGGGGAAAAGTATCTCCTGTGTATGTCTTCAAAACTACCATTGTTGGCTTAAGTGGTAGGTGCCTTAGGTCCTTCTCATACATGGTGTTCAGAACTAATGTAACTCCTGCACCAGTGCCCAGTTCCATGCATACAGTTTAACCTTCCAACAGAGGTGTCACACAGAATTCACGTGCTCCAGCTGTCATAGACAAAATATGGAGTGACACTTCATCTTCTGACTGGGTGTCACCTTGGTCACCTTGGCTATGTCTACACAGTACTTTTATTTCAAAATAACAAGTGTTATTTCGAAATAAAAGAAAGTAGGTCTATATGATGTTTTCTTATTTCGAAAGGACAGATCCCGTCCTTTCGGAATAAGAAGCGCCGTTTCGAAACATGTTAAACCCCGATTGTTTCAAAACCGTCATTATTTCAAAACGGTTGTTTTGAAATAATGCCAATTAGACATGTTATTTTGAAATAACCGTTATTTCGAAATAACACGTTTTGACCTTCTTCCCAGGGTGCACAGCACCCACAGGAAAAAGGAAATGCTCTGCCTGTCAGCATGCTGACAGACCTCTGCAGGCATGTCAGCACATGGGGCAGGAGTTGGTGAGGGCAGACAGTGTGGCCCTGTGTGGACAAATGAGGAGGTCTGGCTGCTCCTCTCCATCTGGTGCAGGCCAGAGATCCTTGCCAGGTTCCAGGCTAGCCATAGGAACCGGGCAGTGTATGCTGCTATAGCGGCGGAGTTGTCCGACCAGGGCCAGAAGCACAGCACCGAACAGGTGCGGTCCAAAATCAAGGCCCTGAGGCAGGACCACACGCGCACCAGGGACGCATGTGATCTCCAGGGGCCAGGTACCACTTCTACCTGCCCCTTTTTTGAGGAGCTGCATGCCTTCCTGGGGCATGAGTCCAGTGGCCAGCCTGCCTGGGCCGTGGACACCAGGCCCCACCCTAGCACATCCTCAGGCCCAGAGGGACCGCCCGGCAGTCCTGAGGCATCCCTGGAGGTCGGGGGGCCTGCAGACCAGCCACCACCACCACCAGAGGCTGAAGCAGGGAGCCCGGAGATGATCCTCCCTGGCCAGGGCAGTGGCAGTGAGCAGGAGGAGGAGCAGCTGGCTGCAATGACAAGCCTGGGGGACTCAGAGACAGAGGAGGGGACATCCCGGTGGACATCTAGAGCCCCTGTCAGTGAGTCTCCATGCCCCATATGAGCAAGCAGGGCTAGGTCTGCCCAGGTCACGGGCAGCAATGGGGTCCAGCACAGGGACAGGCAGGGCACAGGGCCAGGGCAGGGAGTCAGAGGCCCCCCCTGGGCACAGGTACCCGGGAGATGTGTGGCACCAGGGTAACAGGCCCCTGCGTGCCTGAGCTTGGTTAACATTGGATGGGTGTGACAGATGCAGCTGCATCTTGGGCAGAGTGCACAGCCTGCAGAGCAGACCACTGGGAGGTGGCCTTGGAGACTCCCCAGAGCAACTCTTCTGGGTGAGTCCAGCTCACATGTGGGCACCACGAGGCCCTGTGTCCCTCTGGGGAAATGTCCCACAGGACCCAAGTCTAGATTCCTGCTGATAGTGAGGGCGGAGCTGTGTGCTGTAGACAAGCTGCACACAGGCAAGGCCAGCAGGCAGCAGGCTCTAACCCTGTTTGATGCTTCCCTCCAGCAGTTTGTGCCACCGGTAGCCAGTGGGTGCGGAGCCCAACCTGCAGCCCCAGACCAAGAAGGAGGAGGAGGAGGGGCCCCCGGACACGCAGCAAAGTCCTTGCCAGCCTGGAGGACTTGGGAGAGCAGGCCAAGGCCTCCGCCGAGGCCTGGTGGCAACAGCAGGCTGCCCGGCAAGATGCCGCCCTCCAGCTGCTCTGCCGGGGGCCACCACTGACGACCGCCTGGTGGCTGCATTTGAACGCCAGGCCGTGGCCATGGAGTGCCAGGCTGCGGCCATGGAGCGCCAGGCCGTGGCCATGGACTGGCTTGGGACAGCAGTGGAGGATGCAGCCACCAGTCTGCGCCGCATCGCCAATAACACCGGCCCACCGGCAGCTGGCGGAGCACCACCGCAGCGCGGGGCTCCATGGCGACCCCGGACCTGGGGTGGTCCTGGGCAGGGCCATGCCAGACCCTCCTCCCAGTGACCCCTGTCTCCAAGTTGCCTCCCCAATCCCCAGGGACCCCTACCCCCCTGTTGTTTGAAAATAAAAATGTTAAAACATGTTATTGGTGCGTGTGTTGTATTTTATTGGTGGTGCTGCAAGAGTGCAGGTGGATGGGTGGGGGCTGTCTGTGGTAGAAGGGGGAAGAGGGTGGTGTGTGGTGGGACAGGCCTGGCCTTCAGAGGTCCTCCTCAGTGGCACAGCTGTCCGTGAGTGCCTCACGGACGGTGACGGCCCTTCTGGAGACCCGCTCCCGTGGGGGCACAGGTGCGGGCTGCTCATACTGGCGCCCGATGAGCTGGGCCTCAGCTTCCCAGGCAGCTGCAATGGGCTCGCCCTGCATTTCACAAAAATTATGCAGGGCCAGGCATATGCTGATGACCTGAGTTGCTGTCTCCTCTCCAAGGTGGAGGCGGGTCAGGAGGCACCTCCAGCGGGCCTTCAGCCATCCAAAGGCCCGCTCAATCACTTGGCAGCAGCAGTTCAGACACTGGTTAAAAAGTTGGCGGCGAGGATCGAGGGGCCCTGTGTAGGGGTGCATCAGCCACGGGCAGATGGGATAGGTCGCATCTGCCACGATGAGGACAGGCAACTCTACTCCCCCAACATTGATGTTATGCGGGGGGGAAGAAGGTGCCCACCTCCATGCCCTGGTACAGGGACAAGTTCTGGAGAATGCGGGCATCATTCGCCCTCCCTGGCCAACCCACATAGCAGTTTTGGAAGACCCCCTGGTGGTCCACAAGGGCCTGCACAATGATAGAGTGGTAGCCCTTCCTATTGCGTTACTCTGCCGCTTGGTGGTCCGGGGCCCTCACGGGGATGTGTGTGGCATCCGGAATCCCCATGAAGTTCAGGAATCCCAGGGTCGCCATACCATCCATGGTGGCATGCAGCTCCCCCGGTGTGACAAGGCGCTGCAGCAGGACTCTGTTGATGCCCCTGGTGACTTGGCTCAGGATGACAGCAATGGCGGCCCTGCCAACCCCGAACAGGTAGGCCACTGACCTGTAGGAGTCCGGGGTGGCCATCTTCCATACGGCTATGGCCACTCCTTTGTTCACGGGGATGGCCAGACACATGGCGGTGTCCCTGCGATGCAGCAGTGGGGTCAGTTCTGATACCAGCTGGTCAAAGCTGGCCCTGGCCATCCGGAAATTGCGCCGCCACTGGTCGTCATCCCAGGTTTGGAGCACTACCCGCTGCCACCAATCAGTGCTAGTCTCCTGGGCCCAGACCCGGCGAGGCACAGAAAGGGGCGGGGGAACTAGGGCAGCTCTGAGGCCCAGGGTGCTGGCAGCCTGGGCGACACCCTGACCAGCATCGGGGTCCCTGAACAGCATGTCCCCCAACAGGAGCACGCTCTGCAAACATGCAGTGTGCCTATTGGTCACACGATGAAGGCTAGGCAGCAGCCATCTCTGTTGCTTGCAGAGTTCTGCTAGCCAGAATGGACAGGGAAGTGAGGTTGGGGCCAGCTTTTATAGGATTGACTACCAACATGGCTGCTGACATGGCCCAGGGAGGCGGCCACTGTGTGGATGTGCTATTTTGTTTCCAGCTTTTCCCTTTATTTCGCCTAGATTTGTCGTTATTTCAATTCCGGTTATTTTGAAATAATGTTCTTATTTCGAAATAACTTATTTCAAAATAAATTATTTTGAAATAATGGGCTACGTGTAGACATAGCCCTTGTGTTTGCCCTACTGCCTGCAGAATTTCCCCTTCGTCCATTGAACCATGGACTCCTTTTTCTCTGGTCTTCCTCTTCGCTTTGACTCATCCTTCCTTTGTCTGCAGGCACATTTGATATGTCTTCTCTTGCCACATTGTTGACACAAGAGTTTCTTACACCAGCACTCTGATGCAAGTTGACTAGTTGACCCCGCTTGCCACACCAGTAACATTCCCCTCTCTCCAGTGCCGTGTGGGTAGGTTCTGGGGATGCCTTATGCAATCCAGCCCTGATTTGTTGCATTTCTTGGGTGACCCATTCCATGGAGACCACAATATAAATTGCTTTCTGCAAGGAGAGCTGAGCTTTGGTTAGTGGGCATGCCCATGTTGGTTCACTGTGCAGGCCACGTACCAGTCTGTCACTCAGCATTTCCTCTAGCATGTTCTTAACATCTCAGTGTTCCACCAGCTTCCTCAGAGCTGCCACAACTTGTACAATGGATTAACCTTCACCTTAGTTTCTTTGGTGGAACTTGTATCTCTCTGCTATTACCAGGGGGTTTGGGAGAAAAATGTGCCCTCAGAGTTCCCACTAAACCACTGTAAGATCTTGTCTCTGGCTTTTCTGGATAAAGCAAATTACATAGTAAAGTATAGGTCTTAGCACCTATAACTGTTAGAAAAATGGACACTTTCTTTTCATCCGTTACATCATTTGCTATCACGATAGTCTGAAAATACATAGTGGACGTAGCCCATTTGCCTGAAGAGTCCTTGAATGCTGAGGGAGGGGGCAGTGAGTGAAGCCATGGTGCCTTAGTGCCCTCTTGTGGCTATTATCCCTGTCTACTGCCCTTTCCGAGGCATGCAGATCAGATTTCACTTCTCCTGAGAGTAAGCTGTCCAGCCCTCCCCTCAGACACACAGCTCAAATTTCCAGCTGGCACAACAATAAACAGTAAAGACAAAGGTTCTTTTTCTCATGATACCGTGATTTCTGGTTGTTTGGTGTTGCCACACCATCCCATCTTCCGTCACTTGAATTATGAATTTGGGGAATTAATATCAAATAGTGAGAAGGCAGTATGCTCAGAGCTCCATATTGAGCCTTTATTGAAGAGAACTGAACTAGTCAAACAGGTTTTCCTAGAACCTAAGCAACCTGCCCATCTATCACTGTGGCAATGTCAATGACCTAAGGTAACCCAAAACGTTACACTCTTCTTAAACCTCCAGTGATGATGTTCCCACAATGTCCCTTGAAAGCCTGTTCAAAAACTTAATTATCCTTATAGTTAAAAAAAAAAAAATCAAACCCTTTCCCAATATCTAACCTAAATCTCCCTTGCTGAAGATTAAACCCATTACTTCTTGTCCTACCTTCAGTGGACATACAGAACAACTATGACGGTTTTCTTTGTAACTGCCCTTAATGCATGTGAGAAATGTTTCCCCTCCACAAACACACACTCTTTCCTCAACACTAAACACATAACTTTCCCTCACAGGTCAACTGTTCTAAACCTTTTGTCATTTTTGCTGCTCTCCTCTGGACTCTTGCCAATGTGCTCACATCTTTCCTTAAGCATGGCTCCCAGCATTGTGTGCAGTACACCAACAGAGACCTTGCCATGGCCACGCAGCAAAGGAAAATGATCTCCCATGTCTTTCACATAACATCTCTGTTAGTATACCCCAGAATGTTTTTTTCACAGTGAGTCACATTCCTGACTCCTAGTCAATTATTCACTGTAATCCACAGCAATATGACCCTCTAGCCATTTCTTCCCCATTTCACAGTTGTGACTTTGATTTTTTTTCCTTCCAAAGTGAAATACCTTGCACTTATCTTCATTGTACTTGTTGATTTTAGATCAGTTCTCCAATTTATAAAGGGTGTTCTGAATTCCAAACTTGTCTTCCTAAGTATCTGCAAGCCCTCCCAGCTTGCTGTCATCTGAAAATTGTATAAGCATACTGTCCACTTCATTATCCAAGTCATTTATGAAGATACTTAATAGTGCTGGATGCAGGACTGACCTCTGAGGGACCCCCTAGATCAACCCTCCCCAGCTGATAATGAACCATTGATAACTGGTCTTTGAGTATGATCTTTCAACCAGTTGTGTGCCCACCTTATAGTAAATTCATCTAGACTATAGTTCCCTAGTTTGCTTGTCAGAATGTCATGAGGGACTATGTCAAAAACCTTGCTAAAATCAAGCTGTATCTTCCCCTGCTCCTTTCTCAAATCCATCTTTCTCTCCCTTTGTCCCAGCTCACTCTCATATTTTGCTGACCATGTTCCCTGAATCCACAATGTCTCTTAACTGTGCTGAGCTAATGAAACAGGGAGATGTGCTTGGGAAAAGAGGAGTGGGGGATGGAAGCTGGTGAAACTCCATTACTGTATTGTGAATATAAGGGATAACATTTTATGGATCTACTTTTGAAAGCCTACTGGGCATGTTGCATGATAAATCTGTTAGTCTTTAAGTGCCACAGGACTCCTTGCTTCTTTTGCAGAACTAGATTAACACCACTGCCCCTTTGGAACTTGGCAGAATGCTGCCTGTTTCTCTTACCGCAGGTAGTTGAAAACCCACAAGTCTGCTCCCAGATGTGAAAACCCGGTTCTGTGATTGCCAGTTTGTTTTTCTGGAATGTGGGAAGGCGGTGCTCCCTAAACATGGCTCTCCAAGGAATCCTCAGCCTTTTCGATGGTTTGTGATGTCTGTACTTGTACTTTCAAGCAACGCATCTTCTAGCTAGCAACTTCCACTCGCTACAGAGCATAGACAGATGCCATCCCAGCGTATCCCCTTGCCGCCTGCCTGAGTTTCCCTCTGAAGTTCCAAACATTACTCTGAGTTTTTAAAATGATATTACCTTCTCCTTTGGTTCTAATTTGTTAAAACCATCCAGCTCCAAGAAAAGTCTGCTTGCTTCCCTCTCCCCCTACTCCTTTCCCTCGTTATGTCCAGGGTTTCACAGCTCTCCTTCTAATAACATTGCTTCAAATCCTGGCTTTCCTGGCCTACAGGCTTATCTTAAGTTCAGGAGGTTCACAGCTCCTTCTTGAGGCCTTTGTTTGCCCGAACACAGTCACCTGCACCTTAAGACTCTCCCACCCAGCTTAGAGGGTTGCGCAACTCTCCCTTCCTCAGGCTGCATGCTTTGCATTCAGTACTGGCCTGCTTGGCTGTAGATTTTCCCTCTTCTCTCCCAGATTCAGGAATTTTAAAAGAGCTGTCTTCTCCCCCTGTGCAGCTCCTCCAGGAGCTAGCTTTAGCCATTTCTCCACACACACACCCAACTGGGCTTGGACCCTCTTTGTGATTCACCCACACTGTCATCAAACCAGTCTATTACTCCTTCCAAATGGAGTCTAATAAACTTAAACATCTGTCTGCGGTAGCAGGGAGAAAGGAGAGTGTTGTTCTGCTTGCTCCACAAGGCTCCTGATCTTAAGCCCTTAAAGCAGCAATGATTTGAGGTGGCCCTGTATTGTCCCACTCCCAGACACTGTCCCATCACAGCATTGAGGCAGAATTGTATCTAGATCGAAAGCTTCCCACACTCCCTCTGAAACTCCTCTTCACTCTCTTAGGAATTGGCCTGGTAACTCAGACTGTCAACACCCGCCTCAGTTTCTCTGCTGAAGAAAAGGATTTTCTGGGGAGCACAGAGAGAAAGAATCTTCCTGACGTGGTGGCAAGACTTTTGCCAGATGGCATAACCCAGAAGTCTACCAGCTGGCTTTCACTCCTTCCCATTAGGCAATAGCTCTAATCCGTCACATCAGCTTCCTCTGCACCCCAGTTCTACCTCCTATCTGGCTACTCCATGTATGCCAACTCTCTCAATGGTGGAGAAAAGCTCTCCCCTCAACTGGCTGACTAGCCTCACCTTCCAGTGGTTAGGGGAACTAATCAGAACACTATGCAGAGAGAAGAAGCAGTCAATGAATTCTGTTACATCCTTCAGGATGTGTACAGGCATCCACAAGCAGGGAGAAAGAGCAGAGGATGAAATATGAGGCAAGCATGCCATCCTGATCTAGTATGGGACAGGCAATTTTTTTAATTTAAGGGTCATCCCTTATTTATATTGGACTGTTGACAACCATAAAAGCAACTAAATTCTATCCTAAGCCTCACTGTTCAGCTCTCTGCCTTTGCTAGCAGAGCGATTATACACTAAGATATCAAATAGTTGGACTTTCTGGCTCTCCCCAAGACCTAATCAGACCTGTCTCACCTGACCTGTTCAGTGGGCCACAACCTAATCATTAAAAGTTAGTTTTATCTTTTTAAGTGCCCACCTCCACACAAACTTAAGTGAGGAAATTCCCAAGGGGTAGCCGTATTAGTCTAATTGAACACAACAAACAGGGAGTCATGTGGCACTCATAGGCTGTGTTCACACAGCACTCCTATTTCAAAACAACATAGGTTGTTTCAAAATAAGAAATACCCTGTTCACACGATGCATGGTTGTTTCGAAACAATGCCGTCTGAACATGTTGTTTTGAAACAACAGTGACTTGCTTTGAAATAACTGTTGCCTGAAACTGCTATTTTGCTTTGAGCTTTTTTCCTTAATTCGAATTAACAAACTGTTAATTCAAATTAAGTTATTTCGAAATAGGGCATTATTTCAATACAAGTTGTTTCGACACAACTTGTATCGAAATAATGCCTGTGTGTGAACACAGCCATAAAAACTAACAGATTTATTGCATTCTCTTTCATGGGAGAAATCCCACTTCATCAGATGCTTGAAAATGGAAAACTTACACTATGAGAGGGAAAAATAAATCCAATGAAATGTGTGTGACATGTTCAGGTCTGAGTATTTCAGCAAATAAAAACAAATTGTTTGGACTCAAAGAGTGTAGAGCAACATATGAGAAGGTCGAGAGGGAACCAATTCATCCACCTGTTGTATCCTAACGTGAAAATTTTGGCCATCAAGTGCTTGTACATCAAAAATTTTCAGCTCTTGACCAAAAGTTAGGCACATAAGTACATTTCCAAAAGGGATAGCCGTGTTAGTCTAGTCCAGTAAAAAAACAACAAGGAATTGTGTGGCACTTTAAGACTAACAGATTTATTTTTTTGCATGAGCTTTCGTGGGAGAAGATCCCACTTCCTCAGATGCTTCAAAGATGGGTGAACTTACAGAATGGAATGAAAATAAATGCAAGGGGGTGTAAAATATAGGATCAGGTCATAAAGTAAGAAAATCAGAGCAGTTTACAGGCTCAAACCATGATACATAAACATGGTACATAAGTACATGTTTATGCATCTGACCACCTATAAGTAACACTTACAGGCACTATAAATAATAAATAAAAGTAGTCTGATATTCTTTTTCAGCAGTATGGTGAATCCACAATTCCCATTCAAGTCATTGGGGGCCCCACATACTCAGCATCTGAAAAATTAAGCTATTTATTTGTAGTCTGTACAACTCCTGTCGTTGTCAGTGGGAGCTGTGGCTGTTCATCATCGCTGGAAAGTCAAACTAATTTGGCTCTGGGACCCAGATATCTGTTTAAGTGCCTACTTTCAGTCATTGTATTTGACTATTTCCACATGTACACAACTGTAACTTTGAATCCATAAACTACAGCGTCACTTTTTGTTTTTAAAATACTCAATGTCTCCATGCTTGAAGCTTCCTCTTAAATTCCCAGGGAAGCATTTGAAGAAAATTAAAAAGAATTGCCAAAAAATACAGCCATCATCAACCCCCAGTCATAAACTTTAATTGGAAAACAGATATTAAGTATGTATCTTTATTACATTTTGAAACCATGAATAATAAATGTAGCTGGCTAACAGCTGGGCACTGAAGAGTGATCACATTGTTTTATTATTCAACCATAAATGAGAGTGCATTGTACTATCAATTAATGTTTGGCTATTTTCTAAGAAATGCATAAATCTGCCAGGCATACCTTTAATCTCAATCCAAAATGCCAGGGTGAAAGAATATAAGTAACCATACTGTTGCCAAGCAACTTATCCGTGGATTTAGTGTAATCATGAAAGGAAAACCTACAAGGAATTTAATTAACTAATACTTCAGCCAGCTCTTGCTAAGTGCCAGCCATTCTCTTAACCCTAACCTCTTACAAATGACCTATATTAGGGTCAGAGTTTGGAACAATGTGCACTATGTGCTTTTTTAACACTGCTACCGCACCAACTCAGTGAACAACAGCTTGGGTGTCCATGTTGCACTTTTAGGCTGTTGGGCAACATTTCTTTTCCTCCATCCAGCTCAAGTGCCTGGACATGATTGGCAGATGTATGGTGAGGCATGGGTACCCACCCACCCTGCAGGGATGCTCCATAGGGACTTCCATACCCCTTAAACATCCCAGGAGTTTCTAAGTAAGACTAGAAGAAATCATCCAAAACAAAAGGTTCTCATCCAAGATTTCAATCACTTTTTATTGTGATTCTAGGCAGATATACTGTAATAATAGATTTTTTTTGTAGTGTTTCACCCTCTATTCCTTTTAGTTTCACCTAGCACCTGAATTTACAAAGATGAACAAAAAGAATTTCAGGCATTCAAACATTTAAGAACTTCAAAAATTTTTTGATAAAAGTTTGGCAGTCAAATGTTCTGGGAATCTCCTATTTTTCAGAATGGCCATTTCTAAACCCAGAGGTTAGTCTGTATACAGCTAAAGCAATGAGAGTCCTCTGGCATCTTAAACACTAACATTTCTTCAGGCATAAACTTTTGTGGGCTCCAACTCACTTCTTGAGATGCATCTGACAAAGTGGGTTGGAGCCCACAAAAGCTTATGCCTGAAAAAATTTGTTAGTCTTTCAAGGATACTAGTTGTTTTGCAGAATTTCCATCCCTTTCATCACAGACAGGTTTATTTTTTCAAAACCATTCAACATAAATCACAACAGAAAAGCCAGGTCCTGCTGTCTGCCCCTTCCTTCAGCATGTTCCTCAGTAAACATCCACCCTTGCTCACCCAAGAAGCATTTCCAGAAAGCTCTTCCACCTAGCTGGAGCAGAGAGCCACTTTCCCTTAGTCCTGGCTTCTAGAAGAAAATTTCCTGCTCCCTGAAGGTTTCTGTCTCTCAGTAAAGTTGATTTTAAGTGGATATAAAGTCGACCTTGTGAAGTTGACTTAGGGGTATGTCTGCATTAGTAGACATACCCCAGGCCAGGATTGGGGCATGATCTTGCTCGGGGGCTCGATCAAGCTCTGGGGGCACAATCAGGCTCTGGCCATGTGGCAGGGAGCCAGATCCTGCTACATGTGGAGAGGGGCTGGGAGTCCAATCTGGCTTCCAGCCCCTTGTCACAGGTGGTGCAGGGTGAGAGCCCGATCAGGTTCCCAGCCCTCTTTGCAGGCTGCAGGAACCGGCTCCCAGCCCCTTGCAGCAGATGTCAGGGGTCAGGAGCTGGCTCCTGCTGCCTGTGGAGAGGGGCTGGCAGCCTGATCTGGATCCCAGCCCCTTGCAGGAGGCAGGGCTGGAACCAAAGGACTGGGAGCCTGATCGGGCTCCCAGCCCCCAGCCTCAGGCAGCAGAGGCTAGAAGCTGGCTCCTACCTCCCACGGCTAGGAGCATGGAGCCCAATCAGGCTCCCACCCCTTGCTCCCGGCCCCCAACACCTGCGAGGGGTTGGGAGCCAGATCAGGCTCCCAGCCTCACTCCGTGGGTGGCATGAGCTAGCTCCCAGTCCCTACCACCTGCTGCAAGGGGCTGGGAGCTGGATCCGGCTCCCAGTCACTTGTCAGCAGTGGTCACGGCTGGATCAGCCCCTGGAGCTGGATTGGGCTCTGGGAGCCCCATCTGGGGTAGGGGCGGAGCAGGGGGCAGGGCCCAGGGTTTCCTGTCCTATAAAACCTTAAATCAATTTACAGGGCAGGAGTTATTAAATTGACTTACACAAGTGCTTAAGTCAACTTAAATTCTAAATATAGCCCTGGCTTTGCTTAAGTTGACTTAAGCCCACTTAAATTGTCTTAAGACCCTAGTGTAGACATAGCCAATAAGCTGCTTGTTGGCATGTTCTCTAAACCTGCGAGTCACCTAATCTCATCACCCTGAAGACAGCTAATTGTCATAGATGGAAGGGGAGGGGCAAATCCTACATCCTTTAAAAGGCCATCCCTCCTTATAATAGACTCAGTCCTGAAATCCTTACTCATCTGATTACTCCTTTTGAGCCCAGTGAAAATATTCACTTGATTAGGGCTGAAAATCAAGAGGGAAGGAAGGGAAAGGTTCAAAAACAGCTTACACGCCAGTGGGAATACACAAGCATTTTGAATAACCCTATAAATTCAGATTCATTTAATGTACATGGTCTTTTGAAGGCTTGGAAAACATGGGGTTAATTCTACTCCTCTCATTCACACTGTGGATTATAACTGTCTTGTGAGCAGTCTCAATGAAGTCAATTTCCTAAATTCAAGTCACATGTATTCAATATGTCGTCAAGTGAAAGTCAACTACTTAAGGTTAAGATTTTCAAGAGTGTTTACAGCAGGTAGGCACCAGACTCCCAGTGAAATCCATTGAGAACTGTAGGCCAAATTCTTTTTAGCACATTTGCATATGTGGCCTAAAGGTTTGTAGTATGAGAGGGGTGAGGTAAACCTAAGGCAAAGACTCTAGTTTAGAGCTGGGCAAAATGTTTTTCACTAATTTTTTTTCACTGAAAAATGCAAATTTAACCATAGATTTAATGATCTTGTATAAATTTCACCAGATAGTTTAGAGGTTTAAAAAAAAAACCTAAAAAACTTCTGAAAAAGTTGAACCATTTTATTTTGACGCTTTCAACACCAAATATGTTGATTTTATTTTCCAGTTTGAGATGCCTCTCATTTTAAAATTTCATTGAATTTTCCTTTTGATTTGATTATCTCCTTTTTTAAAAAAAACAAAACATTTAATTTTGGGGCATCTGAAACTTTTTATTCAGCCCAAGTGAGGTTTTCTCTACTTTTTGATAAACCAGAAGTTTTTGTGATCATGTTGCAGTAAACAAATGTTTTCAAAATTTTAGAACTGCTAGCAAATCAAAAAATCATTTTTTTCACAGCTCAATTCTAGCTGGTGGTTTACATGGGAAATAGTGTTGGTAGCATGTGGGTGGGTCAGCTGTTTAAGTCTAATGCTTCTTTAGCCTTTTCATTAGCTGATGACTTAAAATGAACATGTTATTGATTGTGTTGTAGCTAATGGCAGTTCTAAACAGGAAAGAATGGACATAACTTGCGTGGAGTTTATCAGCTAGTGTAACCACACATTTCAACCTGCTAAATGTACTTGCAGACAATAAAATGCTGTACAGCAAGGTTTATCTGACAAACTTACACACACAATTGCTCTGGTCAGATGTTCTGGGTGAGATTCTGCCTGGAGAAAAGGATAATGAAAGACTGATGATGATGGATAATATTTGGCATCCTTGAAGAATTGTATGATAAGTTATTAAACATGTCAGATCACATCTGGGTTTACATGGGTGAGAGCACGCATTATGGGGGAGATAGCTCACAACTGCAGTGCCTACATGTACCTTGTACTGGTGGTGGTAGTGCTAGGCTCTCCCTGAAAGGAAGAGGGAAGAGGATGGTGGGGCCATGGATGTAACTTATCTCTGTGTATGTAACTCAACTATAGCACCTGAAGCTGGCTGGTCACAAGGTAGAGTGCATGTTCTGTCCTCTTTTGGCACAGCAGAGCTGCCACTGAAACACAATTCCCCAGGAGAAAGTACAGTGGGAGGCTAGTTTGTGTCCCATTAGGACAGAGCTTCGTAACGTATGGGTCGCAACCCAAAAATGGGTCGCCATGCCATTTAGCTGGGGCACCATGATCCTCTTTAATAAATCAAAAAAGGAAATGCATTATTGATTCAAAAATTAATCTGTGTCCTGGCCAGAAAAGGTTAAGAACCCTTGCATTAGGAGCTCTGATAAGGGTGAAGTCTCCCCTGCTGGTGAAATTCTGTGGCAGTCAATGGGATTTATGCAACCTAATCCAGGTAGCTTGTATAACTCCTGCCGACTTCATAAGTTTCCTTCTATACACCATCTCTACTGGCCTGTGCTGATGGGAAATTCATTCCCATCAACTCAGCACTAAGTCATCTGAGAAGGTGGCTTTATCAGACTGACCTCTAGGTTAATTGAACATGGCTTTACTGACTGCTCAATCAAACCACATAAATTGATTTAATGGCAGCAAATCTGTTGCTGTTAGTTTTGACAGCTATCTCTATAGTAGCAAATTAGTCTGAACTAAGCAAGCTTAGTCCGGACTTATTTAAACCACGTCTACACTAGCCTTTGGCTAGTTCGAACTAAAAAGTTTTTTAGTTCAAACTAGCTAAAGCTTAGTTTGAGCTAGTTAGTTCAAACGGTAAGTTCAAACTAACTGCTTAGTTCAAACTTGCCACTTTGGCTAGTTCAAACTAGCACCATGTAGCTAGCCATTAGTCTGAACTAAAAAAAGCATGGCTAGTTCAAACTAATTTTGAACTGCTTAGTTTGGACTAAGCAAGTCCAACTAAGCTTTTAGGTGTAGACATAGCCTGTTACTCCAGGACATTCTGAGCAGCAGGGAAATTAGATGTCCATTTTTTCATCATTGTTGCTAGAAATGATCAACTTGGTCCCCATGCTCACCATTTAGCCTTATTTAAGACACAGAAATATTAAGGTAAGTTGCAGACATTTGGAAATCTATTGCTGAGTTCTCACCAAAGGATCCTGTTTAAAATTTGCTTCCCTTGTTTGGAGAACTGGACAGAAACATTTCCAGAAAGAAAAGAAATATTCCAAGATGATATCCACAGCCCCAAACCTACTTTGATCATGATTCATTGTGTCTCCTAACAAGATACCTGGAGGATTGATTCTAATCACCAACAGTACCAGACATTGCTATGTGCTACACTACCTATTTTAGTGACTCCCTGCTGAGAAATAAATTCATTAATAGTTTATCAATCAACAGTTGTCACTGCTTTTTGTCTGCCCTTGTCACCCATTTTGCCTAGTTCCTGCTTCTCCAGTATTATATTGTTTGCTCAACATAATTATTACTGTTTTTATGATTTGTTCCCTTGGCAGGATATTCGTTTTCGGCTTGTCAATTATATTTGTAAGCTATTGTGAGGGCAAAAGTATGCTTGCTTGGTTTAGGCAAGGTTAAGGAAAGCCCACTTAAAAATTTAAGGATTAAGGCAGTATACAAGGAAGGTTTGAGTTGCATGAATTCCATCAAACTATAAAATCAATATGCTGGGGGGAGTCTGTGGAGCGGGGAGGCTGGATAACAGAGATTTTCATGACTCACAAGGAAGGGGCTAAAGGAAACATCAATGGGCTTTCAACATTTGACTTTCATCCTTCCTTCTGTAAGTTCTTTGTACAATGATGTTTACTATTCCCCCCCCCCCAACCCAGTCTTCATTTTCCTCTGGGGAGGAAACTCAAGAGATTGAAATTCTGGATGAATTTATTCTCAGTCCCTGCATCATGTGAAAATAACAAAATTCACACAGCAATGGTTTGACAGTTTTCAGGATGATCAAAATGGATTTTTCTACGGGCTAAAGACTGATTAATGATCTAATCTTTGTCTTCCAATATCATAACTGGCAAATAAGACTGGAATCTTTTCTTCATATAATATTGTCAGGAAATATGCAAGTGCAGTCAAAAAATTTTTATCATCTTTGTTTGCATTATCCAAGGAGCTAAGAATGTCAAGAAGGTTTTCTATGCATCAAAGATTATTCAGTACCACTATTATAAATGCTCTGTTCAGTGTCTTGAGCTGCACAGGGTTAGTCAGGTAGATTATGAGGAAAGATGAATGAGAAGAAACGTTATAGCAAGACAAAAAGTAATTAAATGTTTTAAAAATTGTAAGTAACTTAAAAATATTGGATAGTTTATGACATTACAGCCATAGTGCTGACTCCCTTCTCACATTCTTGTTTTGCCAATTTGAAAAGGCATCCAGGGAAGGTAAATCAGTGTAGTTCCCACTCATAACAAGTAATGGATTTCATCTTGTTCCCACTCAAGAAATTTTCCACTATCATTGTCATCAAGCCCAGTGAATAAATCAAACTATGCAATCCTATAGAGTACATGCCCTAAAAGATACAGGGCACAAAAGACTTGTTCATTCAGGGCATAGGAGGATGCCATAATTGACTTTGGTAGGAACTGGCAGCTAATGTTGCCTGCAGTGTAATGTACCCTTACAGATTTTTCCTAAGAAGGCCATGGCCCTCCATCCCTTGTGTGATGGGGTGTTCACGCACGCCACAAACAAAGAGGTTAAAAGCAGCCTAGGGAGACTGCTTATGAAATAGCCAATAGAAAGGAGGCTGCACTGAGCAACCGGTCCAGACTTGCAGGCTCACATAAAAAGGAGCTGCAGTGCAGCAAACAGTCAGTTGTAGCGGGGAGCACAGAGAGAGAGAGCTGACTGAGGTCCTACCATGCTACAGAAAGACAGCAGCATGGACAGAGCCAGGGGTTAAAGTATGGGGGAATGCACCAGAACACCATTCTGGGGCCCCCTATTTTTAGGGGTAGCATTCTGGGGCCCCCTGAAAATAGAAGAACGCATCAAAACACAGCAGTCTGATGCGTTCATCCTTACTTTATTTTAGCCCATGGCCACAGCCCCTAGCCAGCTGGAAGACACAGTCTCCAGCCGGCAGGAAGCTGACTCAGCTGAGCCAGGCTGGGAGTTTTTGAATCTCTCGACCTGAGCATTCTCTGAGAAAGCTCAGGGCGGGAGCAGCCTGTGGCCAGATAGCAGCTCCCAGCCCCCCACCGAAATGTCTCTGGCCAGCATCCCTGGCACTGCTGCTTCCTGGCACCGAGCTGGGAGCAGACTCAGCAGGCACAACAAGAAACAGCTGAGGTAAGGCCTCAACTCAGCCTGGAGGAGCCCCATGGTGGGGCTGGAGGAAGGGCTTTTGGGGGTGCGGAGCTGCTGGGGGGCAGAGAATGCTGCTAGGAGTCATGTGTGGCAGGGTGTGTGTGTGTGTGTAGCTCAGGGAGGTGTAGCGGGGGTGTGACTGTGGGGGTATATCTGAGGAGTGTGAATGTGGGTGTGTAGCTGCAGTGGTGGGTGTGTGCATAGCTGGGGGTGTGTGGGTGTGTAGTTGGGGTTGGGGGGCTGTTTGTGTGTGAAGTTTGGGGGATGTGTGGGTGTGTGGAGTGTAGCAATAACTAATGCATGTGGTACTGAGAAGTGGTTGCACATCCCTACCTGGGCTGGGGCCCACACATGCGTGAAGGTGGCCTGGATGATACGGGAAGAGGGACCACCGACCAGGAGGGTTCCGGGTCCCACCAAATTATATTTTAGCCACTGGACAGAGCAGGTGCTTGCAAGGACCAGGGAAGCAAACAGGAGCTCCTGGGTGGCTGCTGGTTCTTGTGCACTGGAGGCCCTGAGAAGAGGGTGACAAAGCTGCTGTGGCTGTGGGGAAGTAGCCCAGAGACATCTGTTCACATGAGATTTGAAAAAGGTAGCATTTAGGTCACGTATCCTCAGGGTACCATGTGATCTTAGAGGGAAACTTCGGAGTAGAGCCAAGCAGATTCCAGCTGATGGAAGTAGCTAAAACAGGGGCTCCCGCTAGACTAGGAGGGAGGGTGATAATAGGGCCCAGCTTGGGCCATCCCTTACCCAACACATCCCCAAATCTAGAATTGTGCAGTGGAGACCCCTAAATGTACTCTGGGGGCCATTAAGACTATCTGGGTCTTTCCTTTCCTGCACCAAACAGTTTGGGGGGAAAACTGTAGAGAGCAGACAAGCCAACCGGAAACTTGAGCTGATATAAGCAAAGGCAGCCGAAACAGGGACCTTCGGCTCTTCAGAGGAATTTCTACAGTCTTGAACAGACTTTCTTGTAGAACTAACTTAACTGCCATGGGACATGCCTGAACAAGTAACTGCTAGCTGAATTCCTGAAACATGAAGGAACTACTGTGAATGTTTACAGTAAATAAAGGAGGCAGAAAATAACTATTACGGGTGTGTTTAGAATAAAACAGAGCAGTCAGGAATGCCCTGAATTAATAAGCTTGTCTTATGTAATTCTCAAAGTGACTGATCCTTGCATGCAAAAAGTAGAGATGTCAAAAGCTGGAGAAGAGATGTATAAACCAGGTAGGGTATGTCTACACTTACAATTTAGTTCGAATTAAGGAGGCTTAATTCGAACTAAATTAGTGAATGTCCACACTAGCTTTCATTAGTTCGAACTAAGGAGTTCCCTTAGTTCGAACTAAGGAAAGCCTAGTTCGAGTCTATAAAAATCTCCCTTAAATTCAATGGTTAATTTATACTCATTAATTAGTTCAAATTAATGACAGCTAGATTTTTCCCTATGCAATAGTGCCCCCAACCTGATTCGAACTAACAAGTCCTGTACATGGGCATTCTAGTTCGAATTAGGGTTTCTAGTGTGGCTGTGTTAATTCAAATTAGCTTAATTGGAACTAATAATAATTAGTTTGAATTAATTAGTTAGCATTCAGTTAATTCGAACTAACCTTCTAAGTGTAGACATAGCTGTAGTGTCAGTGTGTGACAAGAATTAGAATTGTGGTATCATCTTGTACCTAAACCCCTTGTGTTTGGGCCCAGCCAGCACTGGCAAAGAGCTATTACACATCTAATAATAAAGTAACCGAAGTGATGCACTCAGCTCCAGAGAACTAAATAAAGTGTTCTTCCGTAACTGGCCAAGGAGTTCTGGATAAACCAAATGGAGAGGGCTCGGAGGGAATCCCAACTTTTCTCTGCCCAGTTGCTGACTGACTGTTTGCTACAACTTTGCCCTCTATCTCTTGAGGTTTATGCTACATCTTGTACCTCTTTCTCTCCAGTCCTGGGCAATATCGCCCTATATCCAGGAACACAAGACACTAAGTATATTTAGGATATAGAAGTCAAATATAAGCATTAATTAACGTTGTAGCACAGGACTGACCTAGAGGCCTCAAGACTGTAAAATATTCAACTTAGTCACACAGATTAGCATGATGAGTTGACCAAAAGATACCCTTCTTCCAGTAAAGTGTAAGATTAGAGTAAAAGATGTGCTAAATGCATTGGAAATTATGCTGCAATAGTCTGAAAAATATAATTCAGTGTATCAGTTATTAATACTGAAGGATGCTTGCGAGTAACATTTTGAGGGATTCTGCAATAAGCTCAAATTGCTGTGGTAGCTCATTGACCTAGATGTTATGAGTCATCCAATAAAAATAAGGCACACTTAAATTAGTGGGGTATGGATCAGGGGAAAAGGAGTGGAACCTTTATGCTTATGTATAAGCTTTAGTAGGCATCAGCATAACTCAGGCTAAAAAGCATGTTGCCTGGCCTGTGTGCTGAGGGGAAACACACAGGGAGATACCAGGATAACATGCGTTGGTGTTGGTGAGCAATAAAATAAATGACAGCTCCCAGTCCCCCAGCATTAATATGAGATGTGACTGATGCCAATTACTGCAAAATCTTTAGCTTTATATTTCTCTATCTGCTATTGTATAGTAACATGTTTGGGGACTGTTTATCTGCTTAGAGGGTTTGTTAGTAACGGGACTTGTAAAAAATTGAAATGGTTTCCTCATTCGTTTTTAATGTCTCTCACTCTAATAATAATACTCCTAATGCTGTAACCTTCAGGAGATCAAGTATCAGTCAGTATTAGCCCTAGTCTATACTTACTGGGCTTTTCAGCAGCTGTTGATGGCAGATACGTATGTACGTAAAATAACTTGCATATCTGCTAATGACTTTCTAAGCCACCAAGACACCTATGTCCAAACAACGTTTTCTTGTTTCGAAAGGAGGGAGATCCTCATTTCGAAACAAGAGCCCTCCTTTCAAAACAGCTTAAACCCACTTTGCTTTCGAAAGGAGGGTTATTTCGAAACCACTGGTTCCCCTACCACTAGTTTCGAAATAAGCCGTTTGGACATGTTATTTCAAAACAAACTTTGTTTCAAAATAACAAGGACCTTCCCCCCAGGGTGCATAGCACCCTGGGGGGAAGGTCCCACCCCCCCCAGCACCCTGGCCAGGGTGCTGAGTGGGGCACAGGGGGTCAGAGGGTGCCCCAGCCGGCTTCCCCCTGCTTCCCCTTGCTGGGAGCAGGGGAGGACGGGTGCCTCAGCCCCCTTCGCCCCCCCTACCCCCAGCAAGGGGAAGGGGGGAAGCCAGCTGGGGCTGCCCCCAAGCCCGGGGTGCCCTCCTCCTGCAGGGGGCAGGGGGCTCCCCCCTGATCCCCGCTACCACTACAGCAGGCGGAGGGGCTTCCCCCTGCCCCCCCTGCTGCCTCTGTAGGGGGCGGAGGGGCTTCCCCCGTGCCCCCCCAGTGCTTCTGCTGCGGCCCGGGACTGCCTCCCTCCCGGGGTTCCCCTCGCAGCAGAAGCGATGGGGGGCATGGGGGAAGCCCCCCTGCCCAAGGCCGGCCCACGGGGGGGCAGGGCGAGCCCCCCCACCCCCTAAGGAGGCAGCGGGGGGGCAGGGGGAAGCCCCCCACCCCCTGCAGAGTTTGTGGGGGTGTGCGGGAAGCCCCCTGCCCCCTGCAGTGGTGGCAGGGGGCAAGGGGAAGCCCCCCCGTCATCCCTGGCTGGAGCCACAGGGGGCAGGGGAATCCCGGGGGCAGGGCTTCCCTGGCCCAGCACAGGGCCTCCCTCCCCCTGCCCTCTCCTATTCTGAAGTAGCATGTCACACTGGACTTGCTATTTCGATTCCCTCCTTTTCCCTTATTTCGAAAACACTTTTTTGTTATTTTGAAATAAGGTGTTTCGAAATAAGGCTTTATTTCGAAACAGCTTGTTTCGGAACAAGAACTTTGTGTGTGAACATAGCCTAGGAGAAGCTGACCACAAATGGCTTGTGGTCAGCCTTCAGCAGTTCCTGTTAGATAGCAGGAGTTGCTGAAATGATTTCCAGAGCATAGCAGCGAGTTCATACTTGCTGCTGAATCGCACACAGAAGATCTCTCTGACGGTAGCGATTTTGCCACCGTCAGTATAGACATACCCACAGACTTCTGTGATTAATTATCAATCCATCAATAAGGCTACACCCTTGAGCTCCCTTCCTTCTCAATTCCTCAAAATGGAACTAACATGACACTTGTCATCGCCATATTTTCATTCAGATGCTGCCTATGTTAAACTTCGTCCCTCACCCTGCATGTTGTTTTCTATTTAAATTATAAACACTTTAGGGGCAGGAACACCGGCTGCTCCTCATAGCACATAGCACGAGAGAACCGTACTGTTGGTTAGCCCATAAGCACAATCATAATATACAAAAGTAACTAAGGGGGCTACTCGCATACTTAAAGTAGGTGTGCATATTATTGTAGCTAAAGCATTTAAGTTGTGTCAGCACCATTTTGATGGCCTCACCCCACAAAGGTAAATTTCTTTTGATCTCTGTGCCCTATCACTCCTTTTTTCCCCTCTCCCCACCTCATCGGACCACATATCTTTACATTCTGACACTCTTTTGTCATTTAGATCACATCATGGTCTGCCTCTTAAATTCTTGAAGGCACTTGAGGGACACATATAGAGAAAATGCGCAAAAATCAAGAAGCACTGCTGCTTCCAAGAAGTCAAACAGTCCAGAGCAATAACAGAAACTATTGGCCTGTGTGGCAGAGAAAATGAGCAATATCGCCGGGGCTCTGAGAATAAAGGGGCTTACATTCAGCTGCTGTGTTGACAGTGCATTCAAGAAGGTGATTCTGAATGTGTGTGACAAGTACTTCCTCATGGGTGGGAAGGGGGAAAGAAATCTTGAATGTGCTGTGCTGTAGTGTGCTTGCAGTTGAATCAAGAAAAGGATTTGCTGCAGCTGTGAGAACAGCTATTAAACTTGAATCTTTTGGCTAAACAAAAGAGGCACTTTCTGACGGTGACCGTCATGTTGGAGGAGGCCAAGGATGAGTTGAGCTACTGGTGCAGATGGTACCTTGCAGAAAAATTAGGTGTGAGTTATTCTGGGGAAACAAATCCAACTTGAACCAAAAGAGTTATTTGACTGGCTGCCAGATTAGCATTTGGTGACCACATCCCATATGAAGTTAAAATTTAAAAATGGAAGCAAAACATATACCTTTTAAAAAAGTGTGGGTGGGGGAATGGACAATAAGATTTAGAAGTCTTTTGTATCTATTAATACTGAACCAGTTCCTGAGGGGCAATAATTAAGCATACTGATGCTGAATTGCACCAGTGAAGGATCTGGTCCATTATGTTCAAAAGTTTAACTATTTATGTAACACTTTGTTCTGTGGGAGCCTAAAATATGAGTTATTTACATACAACACGGCTTAAATGCAGCCATCCCTGGAGTGAGATGGAGGGAACCAACCATCCCATATAACAGTGGGAAGAGGCAAAATATTGGCTAAAGACATGATTCTTATAAAATTGCCATGGCATCTTTATCTGTACTGCTCTTTTCCAGTATAGGCTTCATCCCACGGTCTTCCAGCATGACGAGGATGTGTCATGTGTGGTTCTGGGAAGATTAGATAGAACATTGCGGTTTAATTTTGATCTCTCGGGTCACTGGCTGGCATTTTTACTTTTTGTTAGTGTTAATCAAGATTTATTTTCAGTGAGATCAGACTCAGACCATTGGTTTTCAGAGCCTCGTGCAAAATTTCAGTTATCTGCCTTGGAAGCAAAAGTATGTCAGAGTCTGAAGGTTCTGTCCTGATGCTTGGGGCTGTTTGAATACAAAGTCATGGTTTGACATGAGCTCTGCTTAGAAGCAGGAGGTTGGCCGTGGCAGAATTTGATACAGTGGTTCCCATCCTCTCAAAGTTGGTGGCGTTTGTTATCCCAAAACCTACATATAAGTGACTTCCAAACTGTGTGGGTATTGGTGTAGCAAGGCAGTGTGAGCTAGTGTATCTAATTCTGTGTTAAATTAGGTTGCCCATTATTTTCCCTTCATGTTTCTGAAGCTCTGTACAACCTGGGGCCATCCAAGAGTTCTGTTCCTGCATTATTTGCAAATCTAATCTCCATAACAAGTTACTTATTCTGTTCTGGGTACTATGGAGTACCTAATCAATTTTCAGGATCCCTTAGGCCTATATACCACAGAAAAGCCACTAGAAAAGCACACAATAAATGCACTGCCCTGTGAGCAAGGTGGGAATTTGGCAATTAATTTTCATGTTACTTTATGAGATATTTGTAGATAATAATGGTTGTTGGCCAGTGGTGTTTGATTAAAGAACGAAATAACCAAATAGATACAATTCCATGAAACCTGAGAAAGGCACCCAAGTACGTACGGCTGAAAATTTGACCTGTTTTCTCATATTGCTTTGGAAAATCACTAACGGCTGTTTTGTTTTAGTTTCAAACTCCACATCTGCTTTGTGCTCCAATTCCAGCTGTCCAGTGCTTGCGAGCCACTGTGCAGTAATGAGCTACCAAGCTACTACAGTGCACAGAGTAGGAATCAAAGATGTCAGGAAACTGCAAAGAAGCAATATGTGGGGGGAATTCTTATATCAGGGTACTTGCTTTATACAAGTTAGGTATAGGGGCCTGGACTGAAACTCAGATATGGTTTTTTTCTGGTGCAAGTCACTGACCTAATGTGTGTCTTTGGCAAGCCAGTCTTCGGGCTGTTTCTCTCTTTCCATCCATCTTTTACTGAGATTGTAAACCCTTCAGAGCAAGGACCACATCTTACTGTGTGTGTACACCACCTAGTAGCACAATTTAACTCTGATCTCATCAGGGCCTCTGCCTGCTACTGTGATACAACTAAACAATACAAATAAATGGTGCAGTGGAGATGGCAGAGAAAGGTGATGGATCTGTACAATAAATAGCATTATAACAACCAATCAGTCAGACTGTATAGCAATGCAACAATTTATCATTAAGAAGTTTCACTCTTTACTACAAACCTACATTAAAAATAAAAGCCCTGAGTCAAATTTTGCACTCAGTTGATGTTTAAATTTAGAGCAACACCACTGAAGTCAATGGAGCAGCTCTGGATTGAATGAAGAGAAGAATTTGCCCCATCTGTAGCAAATAGTTTTTGTTTTGCTTTGCAAGTCCAGGGAATACACATTATTTTACATATAAATATGCTTATTTTGATGCCCCTTATTCACCCGGTTTTCTGACAGTATATTTATATATTTGAAATAAATCCTTCATTAAAAGGGCCACATTCTCATCTGGTGTAAAGCAGTTATGCCAGTTTATACAACCGAGGGCCAAGCACATGGGCCAAATCCTGATTTTTTAATAACTATTGACTATAGAATGTCAATGCATGAAACGACTAAATAAACAAAAAATAACTGAATGTGGAACTGTGGGTTTGGTGCATTAGTTCTTGAATGACACTAATTCCTTAGCTTTAGTAATTTGATCACTGAAGCTATGGTGGGCTGCTGGAATATCCATCAAGAGATTCAAGAGATGTCTTAATTGTTCTTTTACTCCCCTTCTGCTCAAAAAACATGCATTGTTTTTCTGTTAACCAGAGACGGCGATCATAACATTAAAATGAAATTGCAAGTCACGTAGTGAATCCAGAGACATAGACTCCTTCGTCCAGCAGTGAATTCACTGGAAGTCTGTACAAGTGCAAAGCTCTATTGCCTTGGCTTCAGAACTGGAAAGAGACTATTAGATCTAGTCTTCCATTGCGAATGTTGGAATGACCCCTACACTATGGTCAGAGCTGGATTAACCTGCTTTTGGGGCCCTCGGTTGCCCACCACCAGGGCCCCACCCACCCAGCATGGAGGCCTGTGACTGAGGGGTGGGCCTGGGGTCAAAGGGCGCTCCCACTCCAGCCAGTCTGGCCCCAGGAGCAGGTCCTAGAAGGCTGTGTCAGCATGGCAGAGCCCATGCCAAGAGTCAGCCAGGCCACTCCACCAGGCAGAGTGGGCAGGCACCAGCCCGCCCCATTCCACCCGCAGGGGTGAAACAGGTGACCATGGGGCAGGACGGGAGCACAGAGCCCAGTCTCTGGCCACAGGGTCCCTTCTCCTGCAGAGCCGGCAGGACAGGAGCACTCGCAGTGCTCCAGCCCTGATGGTGCTGAGCAGGGTGAGGGGAAGCCAGATGGGGCCCACACCAGGCTCCAGCTCCTAAAACCTCTTTTTCGGCTGAGGCCTGGGGCATCAGTCCTTAAAGCTCCTGCTATAATCCAGCCCTCAGTACAGTCTCTAGTTTTTTACCTTGTCTAGTTTTTATTTAAAGAACTCATTATAGGACTTCCACCACTTCTTTAAGGACACTTTTGTATAGTCTGCTACTGTAGATCGCATAACAGGAGTGTTTTCTGAAATCCAGTCAGGCCAGATTTTCCTGTGGCTTGAGGTTGAATGGTACATGGTAGTCTTGTGTGGTGGTCTTCATAGCCCTTTCTTCTGCAGATTTTCAGTTTTAATCAAAGCTTTTAATTATGACAAATGAATGACTCTTTTCTCTAGGTTATTGGAATGTGAACTGATAGCATTGGACTATCCTTCCCCTCCCAACAAACTGTTTTGAAGTATCCAACAGTGATTTTTATAGCCCTAATTAATTGCAAAGACTTTAGATTGTTGATTCTATGTTGTATTTGATTATACCTGTCAAGCCACTTGTCAGTTTGATCTGTGCATGAATTATGGGTTTTTTTCTGGCTCTGATCCCAAAAGGGTAGTATAAATTTGAGCATAATTTTGACAAGGGAAGTACCTCTGATTTGTCCAATATATTGTATAAGATGAGGCTTTTCCAGCTTTTGATATAATGAGGAGTGATATTGGTGGTTTGGATATTAGACTTTTAATTTTAAGCTGAATCATCTGCATACATGAATAATACGTGAGCTTCTGTCTTGTTCTTTGTATTTTCTTTCTGATTCCAGTAGCGTGTGTTCCTATTTCTAATTCTCAGATGAATAATTGTATTTTTCTATGTATTGTTAGTGTCAGACACGTTAATCTCATGGTTCGTGACCAATGAACATATGTATGGTGCCTTGATTAACTTTCCAGATTGATAATCAAAACCTGCATTTATTGAGCCGGCTATGGATGGTTTCACTTTAGTCTATCAAAGCTTTTTACACATTTGGTGATTTTGCTGCTCTTGAAGTGTTTCCCTCTCTCCTCCTAATATTGTATCATCAAGAATCACTAGATGTAGCTATTACAGATGTTTTGCTAGGTATGTTTGAAGTAAGTGACAGGAGAGCACAAGTTTCATTGAGTGTTTCCACTGCAGTTGGTAGGTGTGATTGCTGGAAGGGCAGGACAGACAAACTCCAACTGGCTCAGTTAAAGCTATCATGCTAAAAATAGCTGTGTGGACACCTCAATAGTTTCAGCAATTTGGGCTAGCAGCCAGAATCTAAGATCATCCAATGCTCTGGATTTGAATTCAGGCAGCTGAAAACTGCCAGCTATGTCCACCCTATTTTTAGCTGAGTTCCCCATGGTGCTGGAGTGTAATTCCCAGCAACAGCAAAGACATACCTGTTGATTTGTTATGTGTTTTTATGCTCATATCTAAAAAGAACTGCATTATAGTTGTCAGTAACACTTCATTCAAGAAGTAAGTGTTCATACATGCAGGGTTGAATTGTCAAGAATGCTCACCAAGAGGTATAACAAACAAACAAGGAGTCCTGTGGCACTCAAAGGCTAACACATTTGCCACAGGTCTCCTTGTTTGTTTTACTGAACTAGACTAACACAGCTGCCCCTTTGGATCTTCACAATGAGGTATGTAAATTTTAGTGAAAGTCAAGTTGAACAGGTCATTCTCAAAAGAACTGCTCATTGTTAACTATGGTATTTTTAGGGCTAAACCAAATAAAACTTGTCACCTGAGCCACTTAAATATCATGCTTAGATGTTGCTGTTGCCTAGTTATTTTATATTCATGCCCATAAAATAAAATGGTACATGGTGTTGAGACAAATATGAACTTGTTGGCATAAATTATCTTTCAGTCTTGATGTATCAAAAGGAAGTCTGATTAAATCCAAGTTAGGATTGATTGAATTTTTCTCCTATTTTGTTTAGCCTAGTGGTATTTATTAAGTGTGTCTTCCTCCTGCTATACTTGTTCAGGAATTGGAGTTAGGTATAAGAGGATGACCAGATAGCAAGGGTGAAAACTCAGGACTTTTTTTGCAGAGTGGGGGTGTAAATCATTGCATATATAAGACAAAGTGCCTACTATTGGTATGCTCCTAGTAATATCAGAATTTCTGGCCACCCTTGTTATGATCAGATTGCTCCAAATCTTTTCGCTTTTTGCTCCATGAAGGGCTGCCATAATAACAAGATGTAAGACTTACTGTTACAGCAGTTCATTACATTCAGTGCCACAAATTGCATCTTCAAATCCATCTTTGCTCCTTTCAGAGCTCTTCAGAACCACGAGTTCCCACACGCTCTTAGGGTTTCTAAGGTACTCTTCAACCAAGCAAACAGTTGAAGTGCTATGTTCAAGAACAGTGTGTAGTACAAAAGCATCCTGGGTGATCACCTCATTTTGTAATGCCTATTCCTAAAATTACCCACTCTAGCACACGAGCAAAATGACACCTTATAGTCTGACATCACCAACACTTTGTCACATTTGTCGGAGCTCCACGAACAATTTCACCCCCTCGCTCTTTCTTTATAGACAGATGCAGATATATAGAAGCATTCAGTGTTCTGCACAAGATGTTAAAGTTTATGGCACCTTTGCAAAACTTCCTGTCATGGGATGCACATCGGTGCACTCTGGATTATGATCTATATGATTTTCCTGTTTACCTGTGCACTGTGATTGTATGATTTGTTACCAATTATACCATGCAATGTTTCTTATGGATGCTCATAACCTATTCTACATGATTAGTATGATGTCATGTTTCTTACAGCCTCATGTATGTGCACAGAGATGTAATGTGTTTTCCATTGCTCGAGGGGCTGGGGGACAGACACTGCTTTCTCCCACCAGCAAGAAAGCAAGTACCTTGAGGAGGCAACACAGATATGCAAAATGAGGTGGCTCAGACCGGACAAAGAGATCACATCTGCACAGAAGAGCAGGGGCGGGGGATGAAAGTGAAAACAAAGTGAATGACTTGGAAGGATTTGGGGCTTTTTGCCTGGGAATCTTTATCTTAAAACAACTTCAGACAAGATCTAAGCCGTGCCTGTTCTCAGGCAGAGACTGGCTGCACAAACATCTGACAGCGAAACACCTTGAACATAAACTTGGACTATGAGGTCAGTTTAGGTAGAGACATTAGGTTAGGATGCATGTTTTACCTTTTATTTCCTTGTGGTTTCAATCTAACGGTTGTTTCATTTTCAACCCAGCTTTTATTGAATCACTCTAACTTTTCTTGTTTCGAAATGACAGAGCTCGTCATTTCAAAACAAGAAAACGTCGTGTGGACCTAACAGTTTTTAAATCGAAATAACCAGCGCTATTTTGATTTAAAATCTGCATGTGGACACACCTACTTAGAATTATAATCTGATCAATAAACTAGTTGCTGTTTTATCTAAATCTGTTTGGTGTTTAGAGAGTGTGAGTGAAGAAGCCTGGACACGATCCATTTCTTTGCTAAATGGATGGACATGAGTGTTTGGTGATTGGGAGTAGGTCCCAATCCCTGTCAGAAAGTGGCTGCCATGGTCGTATCTGCGGCTGGGGGCTGTTGCTCGGGGACTATCCCTTGAGTAGTGATAGGGCGTACACCCACTGCTTGGGACTGATTGCACACGAGAGGCCGGAGTGGACTGACTCAGGAGTGAGTAGTCATCTGGCAAAGCAGGGTGAATTGGGGTTCAGGAGTGGGAATCAGGGGATCACAGCAGCACACAGGATTGGAGCAGCCTGTCACACTGTCATTCAGAAGTACCTGTCCAGACAAAAATCAACTCAGTCATCTTTCCCCTACTGATGATATTTTACTCACCTAACATGAATAAGCAGTTTCTTAGGTGGGCGAATAGAATTTTGCAAGGCTCTCACATTGTACAGTTATATTCTGTCCTCACAGGAGCGGTACATGCCAGGGGGCCGATTGCCACTGTAGGAAGGTTAGTGATGCTGATAACAGAGGGCCCACTGTCTCATGTTCACCCTTCTTCTCTTCCTCCACTGAATAGGAGCTGCTTTAGGGCTAACAGTACATGCGGTGCTTGAAGCAGATGCTACCATCTGTATCTAATTTAAAAATCTTAATGAAGGAAAAGGGTAGAGAAATAAAAGCTGAGAATCATTCAGTGTAGGAGTGAGGTAGGAGTTTATTGATCCAGTTTTAATGGAGGAATGATTAAAACTTGTGCCAATGGTCCCTCGCTCATTGTGAGGAACATTTGTGAGCGCTTTACCTCCAAGGGTGGATGGATGGATGGTTATAAATAGCAAAAGGCAACCTAAATATCTGTTTGCCACTGCTGACTGAAGATATCACATAGTCAATGTATGAATTAGAATATCTGGAAGGTAACCGGGTATGGCAGAAGAGGGCGGTGATTGAAGGAATGAGTATCTGTTTGTTTCTCAGCAAATTGAAGAAGAATATTTTTCCCCTCTCACTACTTTCACTTTAACCTTTTAGGATCTCATCCTGCTCCTACTTGGATGGTGCTATCCCTCTAATGTGGGTTACAAATAATTCTACTGAAAATTTCCAAAGGGGCAGCCGTGTTAGTCTAGTTCAGTAAACCAAGCAAAGTATCCTGTGGCCTTTAAAGACCAACAAATTTATTGCATGAGCTTTTGTGAGAGAAAATCCCACTTCATCAGACACTTCAAAGCATTTGAGAAAGTGGGATTTTCTCCCATGAAAGCTAATTCTACCAAGAGTTGCTCATAACACCAGCAAGAGAACCATAGCTAATTGTTGTCTCTGCTGTAGTGTTTTGGCCCCATCAAATATTTTGTTCCCTTTAGCAGGTCTAACCTCTTGGCAGTAGATGCATCCAAAAATCATTTAGTCAGAAGGAGATATTCAGGCAGAACAAACTTTGCCAGAGACATGTTCCATTGTCAAACAGGATTTTCCCTCCAATCTAACTTCAGGTAACATAATTTGTTCATTTGAATGTATTATCTGTAAAAGCACCACCTGGCGACTTCCAATAACATTGCATTTGCTTCTTTAAGAGGTGTCAGATTGTCCCAAAACACTTTCTAAATACTTCCCTAAGACTGTAACACATACATGAATTCCAAAATAAAATATGTTACATACATTTTTTTCCTCTCTGAGTTTAAACGACAGTACAGATGGTACTTTGAAAAAGACAAGTCTCTTCCATGGTGAAAACTGTCTTCTTGATGGCTAACTTTTCCTTCCATTTTGATGCAATTTTATTTTTAGCATGGTGTTTTTTAGGTCTATGTCCCATTGTGTAATGATGTATCATTTTGGCCCAGATTCTGACAATTTATTCAGGATGAATAGGGCTTAGGTGCTTACGTGCTCTTGTGCATCTAGTCTTAACTGCCATTTCAGGTGCCTAATTCCAACATTTGGGTACCAGTGAGATCCTCAAAACCCTTGCTCAGTTGTCATCTAACTAAGCAGACATCCAAAGTCTCTAGGCAATGAAATGTTCACTGGTGAATTCCTTATGGGGCCTAAACACTTAAACATCCATACAGGCATTTCGGAGTAGAAAAGTAGGTGCTAGTGAAATGTTCACTAAAGTCCTTATGGTGACTTTAAAATGCTGAGCATCCATAGAGCCATCTCAGAGTAGGAGTCCAGGTCCCAATCTCATACCTACACCTGACGTCATCCTCAAACTAGGAATTACTCCCCACCTATCTCACCTGCATGTCCTGATCCATGAGGCCTTCTCAGAAGGCACGTATCAGATTTTACAACTCTCAAAATACCAGAGGAGGCAGAACCCCCTTTATAACTTTCAGACCAGTAGTTTGCACTCTCACCCCACATGCAGGAGACTCTGGTTCAATTCCTCTTTCTGCCAATGTGGAGAATGGAAATGAGATAGGGTCTTCCAACTTCCAGGAGAATGTCCTGACCAGTGGGTTGTTCATGTTTGCTCAGTCATCCTATTGAAGCTGATCAAATATGCTTAAATGTGCTAGTGGGCCAGAGAAAGGTCAGAAAGACTCTATAGCCCAAAGTACAGACATCAGCCCCCATTCCAAATTTATTTACACACTGTGGAATGGCGTCAACAGGCGTGAATGAGAGCAACCTGAACAACCCAGAGTTAGCTGGGTTTTTTGGTCCCCTTTGTTTACACTTGCAAAGATTTTCAAAAGTGACTCACGATTTTGGGTGCCTCAGCTTTGAAGTGTCCATGTTGAGACATCTCAAAAGGGGGTTACTTTTCAAAAGATGGGTGCTCAGCATTGTCTCAGAGTCCAGTGGGGTGCCTAAGAAGTGAGGCACCAAAATTACTAGTGTGACAAAGTTCCTCCTCTCCCTTGGTGGGTCCTGCACTTCCCTCTAGTAGTGGGTCTGTTTCCCTCAGGCCTCCCAACAGTTTGTTGGGGGGGGGGAGGCAAAGGACAGGTGCAGGGTCCCTGCTGCAGCCAAGGGGTTGGGAGACCAGTGTTCCCGTCCCCCTGTCTGTAACAGAGACCATGGCAAAGCATTTTGCCTAGGTCCCTAGGTTCTCGGGTCCCTGCTGGAGTTGAGGGAGTGCAGCACTGACCTTCATTCCCCCTGACTGCAGAAGGGAGTCATTCCCTAGGGATTCAGGTGGAGTGCAGAAGCCTGCAGGAAGCATGTGCTTTCCCTGGTGCAGCCAGGGTGACAGGAGATCAGCGAGGAGGCAGCCTCCTCGCTGAACTCCTTCCATCTAGCAGCAGGGGTCAGGGGCCTGCCTGCTGGCAGAGACTGGTGGCCCTTCAGGGTTGTAAAAACAGTATTTGTGGCCCTCAAGCCAAAAAGCTTGGGAAGCACTGTTTTAAAGCATGAAGTTGACTTTCCTCAGTTCTCATTTAAAAAATAAAATGAAATACTTTGCAGCTCCCTCCCCACCACCACAATGAAACATGAAACCCAGGCATTTTCCCAGACTTATAGACACAATTTGTTGTTCTGCCGATCTTTTGGCAAAGGGCATGAAAGGACACAATGAAAAACTATAAGAACCTTTACTGCATTGTGGTGACAATATAATATGCTTTTAAAACTTTGCCTGAGAGTAGAAGGGCTTCTGTAAAGGAGCATCTTGCTTTAAATTTGGAACAGCTTGACAGGGAGACACCGGGCTTTGACGAATACTGCTTCAGGACAAAAGACTGTCAGAGAGAGAGAGAGAGAAAGAGCCCATTAAGCGCCTCCGTTATACTTCTTGGGAGGCTGAGAAATGCTGTAGAGGTGCTTGAGTAGCAGCATCTTGATGTATTTTCCTCGCTGGGTACTGTGGTTAAAACTCTGTGAACACTGCTAGTTTTCCCCAAGCTGATCTTGTGGTGTATAGTTGGATTCTCCTTACCCCAGGATGCTGTCCCCTTCCCTTTGTGCTCTTCTGGTGTGCTGTAGGGGACACACTGGGGCAGGATGGGCTTTCTGCACCTTCTCCCCCCATGTGTCCCAGAAGCAGGGGAGGCATAATTTAATTGTGTGCATGGAGGAGAAGAAACAGTCCTAAGAAGCCATTTTGATAGGGTCCATCTGTCCTTGCTTGCAACAGGAAGCACACTTGTGACCCTCAGTGCTTAGGACTGTGCACCAAAAGTCTCACAGGTTACACAAAATCACGTCCTCACATTTGTGAAGAACATTGACTGTGCAGCTAGCGCACGCTGGAGTACAGTTTACTCTGCCCCGTCTAGGACCAGGAAAATGGCACAGACTGTTTCAAGGCGGTAATGGCAAAGAAAGTAAAGCCAGAAATCTGTTCAGCCAGAAACAGATCTCTATGCCTGAAAAGTGTCATGCCACCTTGAATATATCATAACAGAGAACAACTGGTGCAGGCTACAGTTCTCAAGGAGTGCAATAATCCTATAAACAGGCTGGGTAGAATAAGCAGGATCTACCCTGGTCAAAGGTAGTCAGTGGCTGCACATTAGCACTCAACCCCAAACAACTGTGCTATGGATGCTGAAAATCAGCGATCTGCTGGCAAAAAGCATGAACCCAAGCAGGAATTTCTGTGTATGAATGAGAATCATGCAAGACTAGTCACCATGCAGAAGACATGGAGAAAGGTGGCTGTGTACCTGCGTACAGTTGCTGAGTGAACACACGCCTTGATCAACAGCACTGTAAAGATGTCAACACCTTCTAGATACAGAAAGTCTCTTGATTACCAAAGCAGCTGCCAAGGGGCCGCCTGGTACTTTTATCTCTGCAATAGGAGAGGAAAAGGAGGTACTTCAGCACTTTTCAAACTTATAAAGCATTTTTGAAAGATGACTCATAGGAACAATGCTAGAAAAATTTTTGTATCACACAGATTGAAGCGTTTGTTCAGCTCTGCTGTGGCATTAGTTCAACATCCTGCCTCAAACGCTAACCAGTTCCAGGTGCCCCACCCGTAGCCCCATTGTTGTGCCCTTCTGTCAGAACATTGGCATTCATTGTATGGGACCACTTTTGGGAGAAAATCTTTGCCACGTTTATCGTGTGTAAGCAGAGCCGGATCAAAGCAGGGCATATAGGGGCTGAAAGCCCAGGCCCTGGCTTAAAGGGGGACAATGGGATCCTGCCCCTAAGGTCTCTGCGTGATCTGATCCCTGCCACCCTGCTGAGCCTGGTACAATACTGGCAGGGTTTGGTGGGAAGGCACTGGGAGTGCCTCTGCTGGCACTGGTGAAGGACGAGGGCTCCTGTGGTCAGAGGCTGAGCTCTGCAGGTTTCACACCCTGCCGTGGTCTGGCTGGTCCACCCCAGGGATGGGGATGGCTGGTGTGCAGTGTGGCCTCTGGCATAGCTTCCCAGGGTGCTTGGCTCTGCAAGGCATCTGGCCCTGCTCCTGGGTGCAGACCAGCAGGATGGGGTCTGGGGTGGGAATGCCACAGGGACGGCAAGCATTGCCCTGCCTACAGGCCACATTGAGTGGGGACTGAGGCCCAGGCTGGGGGGGGGACCATGGTGATGGGCAGCCCCAGGGCCGCAAGGCCCCTAAATCTGGCCCTGTGTGTATGAAACTGTGATGCCCATGATGAAATGCACCTTTAAATTGCCAGCACTTTCCCACTGTGTAATAAGTTCTTGGACCAATGCAGATGCTCAGATGAGAAACAAGCCATGAGTTTTCTGAAGGGAACTTTACTTTTGCTCTATTAATCTAAAACTACAATTACTCAGACAGAAAAGATCTGTTTGTTCTTTGTGCATGGTAGAACAAGACGCTCTGTACCCATCAATAAGCAAAAGGAATCTGCTTTAGTATTTCAGGTTTCCTAAAAATTGCCAGTGTTCCTTTAATAGCACTGCCTCTTTAATTCACCACCAATCTTCAGCAAGTCTACAAGAGCATGCCAATAATACTGGATTTAGCTTGCCCCTAAGCAAAGTATAACCTTTCTCCCAATATATTATCAGCAAAGCGTACATATTAGGAGCTTGCAGTGTATTTTTTTTTAATCCAGTAGTTCACTAGAGCTGCTACGTAGATTAGTTAGCAAAAGGAACCAAGCAAATTGAATTTGTCAAATGATTTGTTGTCTACGCTGTTAAGAGAAAAGCTCGTTCTCTGCTCTGGTCAATGATGGAGCCG